>QLTV01000331.1:1162362-1189400 GCA_003457575.1 Thermophis baileyi
TCTCCCCCCCTTTCTGTGTCTCTCTATGTCTGAGTGTGTGAGTGTGTGTGTGTCTCGCTCTCTCTCGCGCCCTGCCTCTGTGCCTCTTCTCACTGTCGGAAAGCCCTGCAGCCCTGCGTGCTCTCTTTGGGGCTTTTCGCCAGCTGTTTTTCCCCCCTTCCTTTTGGAAAGCCGGGCTGGTGGAGCAATGAGCGCAACCTGCGGTGGAGGCTTCCCTCCCCCTCTCCTGCCCCTCTGCCCGGCTGTGGTGGGGCCAGGAGGGTGCGCACGAGAGGAGAAGGAGGGGGGAGGGAAGTGCCCGCCCGCCCAGGGAAGCCTCCACCGCAGGTTGCGCTCATTGCTCCGCCAGCCTGGCTTTCCAAAAGGAAGGGAAAAAAAACAGCTGGCAAAAAGCCCCAAAGAGAGCACGCAGGGTGGCAGGGCTTTCCGACAGTGAGAAGAGGCACAGAGGCAGGGAGCGAGAGAGAGCGAGACACACAGAGAGAGAGAGACACACACAGTCTCTCTCGCTCTGTATCTCTCTCTCCCCATCTCCCTATCTCCTCCTCTCTCTGTGTATCATTGTGTGTGTCTCTTGTCTCTCTCACCCCGTGTATCCTCTGTATGTGTCTCTCTATGTCTCTCTCCCCTCTCTCTCTGCCACAGCTGGGCCAAGCCAGCAAGCTCTTTTTGGGGTGCTTCGCTACGTCTTTTATTTCTTCTTTTTGGATATCCAGGCTGGCAGAGGAACGATCGCCAGCAGCGGCAGAGGCCAACCGTTCTCCCCCCCTCCTTCTCCTCTCACAACCCCCTGCCCAGCTGTGGCTGAGCCAGGAGCATGCGCACATGCGGGGAGAGCCTCCCTAAGCGAGCGCCCGCCTGCCCCGTGCACGCCTTTCCTGCGCTTTGGCACTCACTTGAAGGTCTCCCCGTGCTTGTGCACACTCCCAGCTCAGCCACAGCTGGCCAGAGGGTCACAAGGGGAGGAGGGTCACCCGAAGGGAAGCCTCCGCAGCGGCTGGTGATCGTTCCTCAGCCCGGATTTCCAAAAATATCCAAAAAAGAACTAAAAGCAGTGAGGGGCGGGGCCAACCAATGATGGGTCAGGGAGCCACAGCAGAGGGCCCAAAGTGCCGCATGCGGCTCCAGGTTGCCGACCCTCGGGTTAAGGTCTAAATAAAAAAGGAATCTTCTCACCCAGCTCTAATCACTGTTCATCTACACCACTCCTGCACATTTCTTTGTTGCCTCGGCTGTCCCAGCTTCGTGGCAGCCATGATGGCTGCCTCTTCTCCTTGTTGTAGATGAGAGGGAAGAAGCCCTGGGTCAAGCAGGAGAGTTGCTGCTCTCCGCGACCTGCAGGGCACCCCTCTTTTCTTCACCACCCCTACAGGGTGGCTTTAGCTCCTTTTGGAGCCCTCCAACGGGGAGAACTCGCCGCAGGAGCACGGAGACCCGCTCCTCACGTCTGATCTCGCTGCGACATCAGCCGGAAGTCTGGAATACTTTTACAGGTATTTTCAATAGCTATACTCAGTGATCCAGTCAGTGAGACAATCTCCACAGCTAGGTTGAAGTCTCATCCATTTTTATTTAAAATCACTCATTTCACCTGTTTATCGTGTAATGTTATTGTCAGAGCTGCCCCCTTCGGCTTCTATGCTTTGCTGGCATCCTGTCATAAAATGCAAGGGGGGAGGAGGGAGCAATGGAATGTAGAGAGTAGAGATGACAGTGGGAATATAAAGACAAAAGGTGGGAAAGGGGAGGTGACAGCCTTGATGGAAACCAGAGAGGCCAGAACTGGATTACACCAGTCTTCAGGGACACCTGGCCTGAGACAGGAATGTGAAATTGCATCAAGTGGCACCAAACATCCAAGCCTTTCCCAAAACATCTAAACGGCATGCCACTGGACAGTGATGAACTGGTCAAGGGGAGAGAGCCAGGGAAGGGGGGAAAGTGTAACCTTTTGCGTGGGAATCTTCAGATCTAGCTTTTCTTTCGCTGCAACCACTTAACATTTGTAAAAGAACCTATCATTTCAAGCAAATGGAATCAAGGGTTTTTCTTTCCTAAGGACTGAGCTGGGACAATTATGTGCCATCAAACTGGTATCAACTGTTAGCAATCACATCAATTTGCTCCAAGAGGATGTGTCACCACATCTTCCAACAGTGCACTCATCACTCCTATATTGTAATCAAATCCATTTACATTGTTGCTGATCATCCGCTCCATCTTTCCCACAATTAGAGGCTCCTAAGAGAGCTGAATTTTCTGTCTGAAATATGTTAGTTTGAGCCTGGTCATTTGTGTGTTAAGCTTCAGGGTCGACATTGTGCCTCAATTGAGAACTCCAAAATGGTTTGTTGTTCTATGATCCGTCAGTTGTTGTTGTTTTTTTGGCTATCCAGGGCACTCTCAGAAATTTCCTCCAACATCAAAAGCATCAATACTCTTCCTATCCTGCTCCTTCAAAGTCCAACTTTCATAAAGTATCACAGGGAATACCACAGCTTGCCCAATTCTGATTTTTGTAGCTATAGATACATCATGGCATCTAATATCTATTCCTTCATAGCTGATCCGCCTATTGCTAGTTTGTTGTGTATTTCTTGACTGCTTATTTCTTTATTATTTTTGATGATTGATCCTAAAAGGCAGCAACTATCCACCACTTTTGATATCCTCATTGCCAATTCCAAGGTTGGTTGTTGTACTGGTTATTTAATGTTATATTCTCTCTAAAATGTTTACTCACAGATAGTACCTTTGTAGACAAATCACAACTGGTGGTTATTCTAGATGGGAAGCTTTGGGAACTCTCTCATCCAGAATGGGTGAACAAGGTACCCCAGGGTTAAATTTCCTTCAAAATTAAAGTGGTCAATTGAAGAAAATGTTTCAAGACTACTATACTGTGTATACATAGGATTCTGAAGCATAAAACATAAGCCTGATATCGCACAGGTATTAAGCACCAGATCTAGAGAAGCAGAAGTCCTCCACACTAGACAGGATCCAAGGGCAGACTATGCGGAGAGGCCTCAGAAACAGCCCAGCATATAGTGGCAGGGTGTACGATGCAGGAAAGAACAGCAGACACCACCAAAAGGCACAACCAAGTAACTGGCCTTGTGTAGAAACGTCTGCACAGAATACGGGCTGGAGCTAGACCCTTCCAGGTTTAAATGGGAATTCCCATTTAAGGTTGTGGAAAACAAAGCGGGATAAGGACCTGTGGGACTACCAGATCCAGAAAAGCGGGCAGCTACGGGCCAGTCAACCTATGACAAGGACCAGAAGACAGCAGCAGTCGTGGCGGAGGAACTGGGGAGGATGTGGGAAGTCAAGACCAAAACGGTCCCCGCGGAGCCCCTGGGGCTGCTGCGACTCCCAAGCTGAGCCAGTGGATTCCACAGGTCCCAGGAGGGGCTTCCGGGCTCGGTCCCGAACGGGCAGCCTTAGGAACAGCTGCGCAGAGCCCCCACACTCCGAGCGTCCTTGACTTACTGATAGTGGTCTTTATGAGAGAAAGGTACGCCTACGCAGAGGGTGGTTTGGGTTGAGAGTGGAGGGATTCTTTGCTTGTTTGGGGGGGGGGGGTTGGGCTGATACAGATACAGATGAACGGAAGGCTGAGAAAGGGGCCGGTCCGAGGGCCGCCTCCCCCCAAGCGCCGGCCTCCAGCTCCTTCGGAAGCCCGCCGGGCTCGGCTCCAACCGCCTCGTGGGGCTGATGGGGGAAGAGCAGGCCGGGGCACCGGCCATGTCCGCCACCGGGAAGGAGAAAAACCCGGTCCCAAGGCTCTTGTTGAGGAAAGGAGAGGCCGGAAAAGAGGAACCGAAGCCGCGGTGTAAAGATGTCCCGCAAGACCCGCCGCTCTGCAGCGAAGAGAGCGGCCGCTTCCTCGGGACGGGGCGGAATCCCTCCGGAAAGACCCTCAGAGTCAGACCCAGCCTCAGCGGTACCGAACAGGGGAAATAGACCCATTAAACGTGGACGCGGGAAAAGCCTTTCACGGCCTTCGACCGGCGCGAGCCGCAGTGGGGGCGCCGCGAGGGAAGCGGCCGAGAAGGAGGCGCCATAAAGGGGGTATCCGACGGGGAGCTTCAGCGGGAAGCATCCCGGAACCCAACCACGGGGGCTCAGTTTCCTCCCGGCCCAGCGAGGCGCACGGAGCTCCGAGCGGAGTTTTCTGCTTCCGTTCCCTCACCAGTCCTTCACTTCCGGACGGGCGGCCGATGGCCCACGGGAGAAGTACTGCGCAGGCGCCGGGAGATGATGTCCTCCGGCTTCACCCGGAAGCGGTGCGTCGTAGGGAGCTCGCCTACGCCGGAAGTAGGCCGCACCGCAGCCGGGCCTTCCATTGTCGGCCCCCGGCCTGCAGTCTTCATGGTGGGCCCGCTCGGCGGCGGCGGCGGCGGCGGCGGTTTGGAGAACGCCAACCCCCTGGTTTACCGGCGCCAGAGCGAGCGGCCCACCACGGCGCGCGAGCAGGATGAGGGGCTGCCCGACGCCATCGACGACCGCGAGATCTTCGATATCCTTTGGCGAAGGCCCGGGAGGGGAGGGGAGGGGGGGGTCGGTCGGGGTCCCCGGCGCGCCCAGCCTTCCTTGACGGAGCACATCTCATCCGCGGCATCCACGACCCCGAGCACCCGCTGACCCTGGAGGAGCTGAACGTGGTGGAGCAGCTCCGCGTGCAGGTGCGGGGGCCGAGCGCGTGAGGGGCCCGCGGCTCCCCGCCCGGCGCCGCCTCTGAGCCCCCTTGTGCCCCCTCGCAGGTGAGCGACCCCGAGAGCGCCGTGTCGGTGGAGTTCACGCCCACGATCCCGCACTGCAGCATGGCGACCCTCATCGGCCTCTCCATCAAAGTGAAGCTGATCCGGTCCCTCCCGGAGAGGTTCAAGGTGAGCGGCGGGGCGGGGCGGGGCGGGGCAGGGCAGCGCCCTCGCGGGGACAGAGGAGCGCCAGCCGGGGGCAATTGGGAGCTCTGTTCCCACCCCAGAGGCTCTTCCCTCTGGGAACCTCTGGCGGTGGCCCTTTGCATAGCCAGCTGCTCGCTGATCTTCAAAAAGGTCAGGTTTGCTGCCAGAGTTTTCCTACCTCGCGTTTGCTGTCGGACCCTAAATCAACCGTTTAGACGTCAGGTGCTTTTTTCTTCCGCATCTCCCTTGGGTCTCTCAAGGTTGCTCTTTTTATTGGTAGACTGAGGCGGTTGAAGGGATCCGAAAGCTCATGCTCAGTGCAGGGTCTTCATGTGATCTATGATCACCCAGCAAAAGAAGAAAAGGCCGTGTAGTAGCCTATCCTGCCAATGGGTGGTGTGTAGAAGTCAGAAGGTTTCTGAGGTGCAAGTCACCTTCGCTTCTGCAATCATTTTTTCTCTTGGTGTGAGGATGTGTGCCACTTTGAAGTTGCAGCAAAAAAGGATAAACATTTGTTGAAGTTCCGTTAGCAGATTAGATTTCATACAGTTGTCAAGGTGGTTACAATCCTCCATTATTACTGTTGCATATTCCTTTGAAAAACTGGTCATCTTATTTATACAGCTGCTAAATGTGTGTGTGTGTGTACATATGTATACACAAACACACATGCCTTGGGGTGGCTTACAAATAATAAAAAATCACAACCATTAAAAAAGAAAAGTACATATAGCATATCTAAAAAAATCATTAAAATCATAAAATTCATAACTGAGGTAATCACATTTGTCAGTAATTAGTACAATTTCTGTGCCAGCTTTGCCACATTTCCCGGTTCCCATACCCATTGGCAAAACCATGTTTTCAAGATCCTTTCAAAGGCCAGTAGAGTCGGACCGATTCTAATCCCTAGGGGAATGATGTTCCAAAGGGTGGGCAAATTGAACCCAGATGCAAATTGGCTACCAGTGCAGCTTGTGGAGCAGAGGTATAGATTGTGGAGTGTGCATAACTGCCCAAACAGCATTTTGAAGTTGAAGCTCTCCAATCCTTTTCAGAGGTAGCCCCATTGTAGAGTGACTAAAACATGACTTCCATGAGCAGGTCGAGGAATGAACAGAATTGGCACACAACACACAGTTGTGCAAAGGCCCTGGCTGCTACCACCTGTTCTTTGACCAGAAGGACCTCCAGATTGTGCCCAGATCCCATTTGGGGTAGTGCACCTCCATCCGAAACAAGAGATGGAAAGTCCCAAGAACCAGGGGGCCCAACACTCAGCCTCTCTTGGGTTGAGCTGAGCTGAGCTGAGCCTGTCATTCCCCATCCAAACCCTGACAGCCTCCAGGCACTGAGACAGAACTTCCAAGCATCGCTTAACCGTATATCATCAGCAGTGATGATAACTTACTCCATGCCATTGGATAACCACCCAGCAGCTTTATGTAGCTGTTAAACAAGAGAGGAGAAAGGACTGGGTCCTTGCAGAGCAGAGGCTGAGAGCAGAACCTTTCCCCTCCTATCAACACCAACTGGAACCAGTCCAGGAGGAAGGAAGAGAACCAGCACAAGACAGTACTCCTAACTCCTGGAACTAGTCCAGAAGGATACCAGGGCTAATGCTATTGAAAGCTGCTGAAGGTCAAGAAAAGCAAGGAGCGACACACTACCCCCACCCCCAATGCAGTGCCCCCCCCTTTCTTTCCTTTTGAATAAACCCTAACTTCCACTGCAGTGTCCCAACTGAAAGTACCTTCCCACCAAATTTCAGTGATGCCCATCACATCTTGGTCATCTTCGTGGATTGGGATCCTTAACTCTCCCTGCTTATTTTCCATATTCATTTCATTGGAATAGCCAAGATTTTAAGTGACACCATCGCCAGGCTTCTTTGTTCCCTGGTTTCCGTTTCTTCCTTTTGGGGGTGGGGGGGACGTAGATTCTTTGTCCTAAGTCTTTGGTGGCCACTCTCAGTTTTGCCATTTTCCCCCTTTTGTTCTCATTTAAGGCCTTCCTGCCAAGATACAACCCAAACCCTTCCTTTCCAGTTTTTTTAAGACACGTCCCATCTTCTCCCTGGAGCTTTTCACCATGAGAGTGAAAAATTGCCATTGTGTAGAATCCAGCCCCTTCTCAATCACACCATTTGTGTATGCATTTGTTAAGTTCCAGGATCCTGCTTCCTTGCACCAAACCCTCAACTGGAACAATTAATGAACATATTCCTTCCCAGCCCCTTATAATCTTAGTAGATTCTTTTAAGATCCCTTTTGGCTATGTAATTTGTCTTGCAGTGGATCATGAGAAAAGAAAGGTTATTGATGGCTTTGAATAGTTTTGGTAATCACATTGTCATGTGCCATTTAAGGGCACCTGCAAGACAATAGACCTCCTATGATGTCACCTTTGGTTTCCACACAGCCCCTCAGTTCATTTCAGCTGGGAATCATCCATTGCTATGATTTGCCCATTTTCTCAGGGTGGCTGTTGGGCTTCTTAGATCCCTGGGGATCCAAGCATCTTCCGTAATGTTACATGCAACGTTGTTCAGGTGGCTGCATCCAGAGAGCCCGATAGCAGTTCTTGGTTTCTGTTGACACTGATCTTGTTGTTTGGCAAAGAGAAGGTGCTCCCAGAATGGGCTGGGAAATAAACATGCTAAATGTATGCTTACAATCTAAAAGACAAGAGAAGCAGATTTGAGGGGGGAAGAAAAATAATCCAGTTGCTCTAATAATTAAAATATATACTTTCTAATTTGATTACATTTAGGTTTGCAATAACTATCTTCAGATTTGGCCAACTTATTCTATTTTGCTTTCTGTTCAAAAAGTCAACTTTAATTGGCATCTTGTGTGCTCAAGGAAAACTGCTCGATTTTTCCATAAAGGCCCATCAGGTCACCGGGAGAAATAGGTTCTCTGTGGTAGTGCTTTTTCCCTCTTCCCTATACTATTTTCTCTAACCCTTGCCTCTGTCCCCCATCCAAGGAGAGCTGAATGAAGTTGAGCCCTGGGTAGTACGTGACCTGATAAATCAGAATTGTTTTTTCCCCCTGAAAATTAAAACAAAGGGAGTTATTGCAATGAAAGTGTTGTTGCATCCCTTTCAGGGGGCTATGCAAACTGAGTGAGGGGTTCTTTGGCGCTCTCTGGGCTTGGTTGTTTTCTTGCAGACATTTCAGGACCCAAACTAGGTATCATCAGTGCTCTGGGTAACTTGAACTGCTGTCTCCTTTTCAGGTGGATGTCCACATAACACCTGGGACACATGCTTCTGAGCATGCAGGTAATGTTTTTATGTTTCATGTTCAGCACACATTTTGACAAGGTTGTGTTGAGGATGTTCAGCTACTCAGATGCAAAGCAGAAAAGGTGCTTCGGAGAGGATTCAGATGCTTTTACTGCCCATTAAAAAAAGTGCCTTTTTCTCCCACAGCCCCCCTCCCTCCCCCCGACTCTCTTGTCACCCTCTGCTGACAGGGCAGATTCATTTCCAAGAGATGTTTTGGATTATTGGTTCTTTAGAAATGCCCATTTAATTATCTTAAACACTTTAATATGAATCTCTTTTAATTTATGTTCTACCTTCATATTGTATCTTTTTTTTTTTTTTTTTTTTTTAAATTTATTTTTATTTTTTTTTTTTTTTTTTTGTTAGTGTCATATATTTGAGTCTCTGTGAGGCAAAATGCACACATTTGTACTGTTCATACGTTAAATATAAGTTGGTAAACATAATTTTGCTGGTTTTGGGGAGAAATGGGGAGCTCATAAACTGCTTGTTTGTTGGTTGTCTCTTAGCTGGGCAACAATCTAACTAAAACTATATCTGGACTGCTTTTCCACAGTAAACAAGCAACTTGCTGACAAAGAGAGAGTAGCGGCTGCCTTAGAGAACATGCACTTGCTCCAGGTGGTGAACCAGTGCTTGTCAGGACGATCTTAGTGTCTCTGAGAGCATCTTCAAGGTCTGGTGGAGGCCGGCTTCTTGGTGAAAAAAGGTCTTTTACTTGTCCTCCGTCCACATTGGAGTAAAAAAAATGTAGTTCCTTAGCAAAAAGGCCATTTAAATTTTTTCAAGAGTTGACGATAAATGTGGTTCTGAAATATTCTATTTGAATAGAGGAAGGTGCTTGTAATAATTAACAGAAGGCTTACACCTTCTTAATCAAATAGGTCTATTTTTGAAAACCTCCAGTGATGGAGCCCCCACAATCCCTGGAGACAAGCTCTTCCATTAATTGTTCTCACTGTCAGTAAATTTCTCCTAGGTTGGATTTCCCTTTAACCAGGTCCCACCTATTACTGCTTGTCCTGCCCTCAGGTGCTTTGGATCCCCTCTTCTCTGAGACGGCCTCTCAAGTACCAGAGGACAGTTATCATCTCCCCCTAATCCTTATCATGTTTGATAGGCTAGACATACCTATCTCCCTCAACCATTCATCATGCAATCTAGCCTGTTACCAAGTTAAAAGTGTAAAGTGGCTTGAATATGTTTCTTATTCACAAGGCCTGTCATGTCCTTGGAGGCCTTCAGCCTTTTGGGGCTGACAGGCCAATCTGGATTCTGCTAAATGCCCTGGTGCTGCCAGGCCTGAAGGCCGGCTTGCCCAAATGTGTGGCCCAATAAATCTGAGCATGGAGCAGAACTGGGGGGAAAGTTCTGAAAACTGCTCCTTAGCATTAAGAATTCAGCCACCCTGTGGCCAAATTCACACAACACTTTGTAAAACACAGCCACTATATAACACGCTCTGGCAAAAGAAATCTGGTGCAGCTTCACACAATAGTCTGAACCTCCCAATGTGCTAAAGCATCCGCCATTCTGCCTTCTAGCCTTGTTCTTCTGCATATCCAGCGCTTGCTTCGGCCTCCTTTTTTCTTGGGATCAGCTCCTTCCGCCTTCTCCCCTGCTTGCTTGCTTTCCCATAGGGTTCCCGTGGCTTCCTGTTGCTCTTTGCAGCATCCCTCCCCCCACCCTCTCCTTTCTCCTCCTCCTCCCACTCAGGGGGCCCCATTGTTCCTTCCTGGGGTCTGGAACAACTCAGCCCTTCATCTGGATTCTGTTCCAGAGCACCAACTTAAGAGGGTGGGGCACCCTAGAAAAGTGTGGGGCTAGTGGAATAAAGGCAAACAGCACATGCCCAGAGGCCATTACATATTTGCAAAATGTGTCATATATATATTTATACCCATAGAGAACACAAATTATATCTCTACAAAATGTAAACTAACTGAAAAACTTGAAACAATTAAAGATCTAGAGAAAAAAGGGCCTAGAGACAGGTATAGCTACTTTGAGATTCAAACTACAAAATGAGAAACCCCAATTAAAGGAAGAAGCTTGTAACCAAACTGAACACAGTAAGGAACAATTAACCTAACACAGAAAATGAACCGTTAGAGCAGTGGTTCTGAACCTTCCTAATGCCGCGACCCCCTCCCCGCGCACGATGTGGTGACAAAGGGGGCGTGGCGGGCTAGCGCACGCTTAGGCGACCCCTGTGAAAGGCGACCCACAGGTTGAGAACCACTGCTTTAGAGATAGACAGATGGCAAACTTGTCACTGATAGAAGGCGGGGGGGATGACCCAGTTCGGTCTACTCCAGGCCTGCTTGGAGTGAAACATCAATTTCATTACCTCCCCTTGGAAGAAAGCGAGCAAACACCTAGAGAAGGGACATCATTGAGTGTACCAATTATAGAAAAAAGAAGTCAGACTTCTTTAAGAAAAAACAAGGCATGTGTTGGTGATAGGAGACTTAGTACTCAGGGAAACTGAACCAGACCAATCAATCTAACTAGGGAAGTTTGCTGTCACCCGGGAGCGAAGATCCATGATGTGACTGAGAGGCTTACTAAAATAACTAAGTCCACAGATTATTATTCTTTTCTCCTCTTTCATGTGTGGATGAACAAAGTCCCTGGAAACAATATCAAGAGACTAGGAGCACCTAGGCATGAAAGCCAAAGAGATGGGGACAATGGTGGTGTTTTCTTCTGTGCTCCCAATGAAACGTAAGCATTCAGTGAGGGAAGGCAGAACTTTTGAAGAAAACAGCTGGCTTAAGAGATGGTATTGATGTGAGAACTTTCAATTCTTAGTTCATGGTCTACAACACCTACATGAAGGGCTTCTGGCAGGGGATGGCTACACCTCACAATAATCGGGAAGAACATCTTTGGAAACCAACTGACTCACCTTATCCCAAGGGTTTGAAACTAAAACTGGAAGAGGGGGGAGACAAACTTGTAGAAGCTAATTCCAAGCATAAAACGCAGGACAATCAACCAAGTGGTAAGACAAAGGGGGAACTCAAATATAAAACAGGAGATGTTGGAAGCAAACACACTGTGGGTCAAAAGGCAGCAGAAAGAAAGCAGAAGTGCTTAATTCATTCTTTTCATCAGATTCTAACAAAAGAAAAATGTAGCCCAATCTATCAAAAGCAGACAGAACTGTAAAAAGTGGACTAGGAATCCAAGTCAAAATAGGCAAGAAAATGTTAAGACAGCACCCATCCATCTAAAATTCAAATCACCAGGACCAATGGATTACATCCCAGAATTCTGAAGAAGCTGACAGATGTGATCTCAGAACCACTGAACCATATCTTTCACAGATCCTGGAGCACCAGGGAACTACCAGAGGACTGAAAAAATGCTGATGTGGTTCCCATCTTCAAAAAAAGAGGGGGAAAAAAACAGATCCAGGAAACTACAGACCAATCAGCCTGACTTCAATACCTGTGAAGATCCTGGAAAAGATAATCAAGCAATGGATCTGTGAACACCTAGAAGTAAGCAAAGCAATTACTAGAAGCCAACATGGGTTTGTCAAAACAGATCATGCCAAACAAATCTCATTTCATTCTTTGACAAAGTGACTAAATTAGCGGACCAACAAAATGCTGTGGCCATAGTATACTTGGACTTCAGTAAGGCATTTGACAAAGTAGGCCACAACCTATTTCTTGGTAAGATAGAAAAATGTGGAATGGACAATACCACAAGATGGATTAACTGGCTGACAAACCATACTTAACATAACCTCAATGTAACTACTTCTGTATGGAAGGATGTATGCAGTGGGGTACCTCAAGATTTTGTCTTAAGTCCAGTATTCTTCAACATCTTCATAAATGATTTAGATGAGGGACTAGAAAGGGAACTCATCAAATTTGCACATGACACCAAGCTAGGGAGGATAGCCAATACTGTAGAAGATAGGCTTAAGGTCCAGAAAGATGTTGACAGACAAAAACACTGGGCTCTAGCCAACAAAATGCAATTCTGTGGTGTGAAAAGTAAGATTTTACATTTAGGCAAGAAAAATGAAGTGCATAGGTATATAATGGGTGATGATGTTCGTCCATCGTGTTCGAAGAGGACCTTGACCTAACGGGTTGTGGGCTGACCACGATGTGTCCGCAGGTGGCTGGTAAGGCCTATACGGGCACAAAATGTTCTGCCACATGTTGAGCAGACGTGTGGGCGCCATTGTTGCAGCATTTGCAGCTCTGGCTTTGCAGAGTGCTCGCTTCTCTTGTGCTATGGTTGTTCTTCTGTCCTCAGATGTCTGGCAGCCTTGGTGGATCAGCGTGCGCCATGTTGATCGATCTTGTGCCAGGGTTTCCCAGGAGGTGGTGTCGATATCCAGGGACTTGAAGGAGGCTTTCAACGTGTCTTTGTATCGCTTCCTTTGTCCTCCGTGTGATCACTTTCCTTGAAGCAGCTCACCATAGAGGAGCTGTTTGGGATGCGATGGTCTGGCATCCTTGCAACATGGCCTGCCCGGTGAGAATTCTACGGAGGCAGGTCATGTGGAAGTGGTTCAATTGCCTAGCGTGCCTCCTGTATACAGTCCAAGTCTCACTGGCATACATCAGGGTAGTTAGCACTACTGCTCGGTAGACTTTGAGCTTCGTAGCAAGGCTTATTCCACGTCGGTCCCACACGTCGGTCAGTAGTCTGCCAAATGCAGAGCTTGCCTTGGCAATTCTGCAGTTGGCCTGAATGCCAATTGTCACTGCACGGGAGAGGGTGCTGCCAGGGAAGGAAATTGGTCCACTGCTTGCAGCTTTTGTCCCTTCACTGTGATGGTGGGCTCTGTGGTGTTGGGCTTGATATAATGGGTAGTGCCTGGCTCAACAGCAGTAACTGTGAGGGATGTTGGAGTCCTAGTGGATGACCACTTAAAAATAAGCCAGCAGTGTGCCACAATTGCCAAGAAAGCCAATGCGGTCCTAGGCTGCATCAACAGGGATCAAAGTCACGTGAAGGGTTAATACCCCTATATACTAGCTTGGTGAGACCGCACTTGGAATACTGCATCCACTTCTGGTCACCACAATATACAAAAGATGTTGAGACTAGAACAGCGATGGCGAACCTTTTCGGCACCAAGTGCCCAAACGAACACGCGAGCATGCACGCGCCAGAAACCAGGAGAGCAGCTGGCGACGGTGCACGTGCCCACAGAGAGGGCTCTGGGTGCCACCTCTGGCATGCGTGCCATAGGTTCACCATCACGGCTCTAGAAACAGTGCAGAAAAGAGCAACAAAGATGATTAGGGGGCTGGAGACAAACATGAACAGTTGTAATAAATGGTTCTGTCTAGTCTAACAAAGGATTAGGGGAGACATAGCAGGGTTTCAATATTTGAGGGGCTGTCACAAAGATGAGGGAGTCAAACTATTCACCAAGACAGGTAATGGGTGGAAGATAATTAAAGAGAGAGCCAACCTAGAACTAAAGAGAAATTTCCTGACAATGAACAATTAACCAGTGAAGGGTACTGCAGAAGCTGTGGATGCTCCATCCCTGGAGGCTTTTAAGGAGATTGGACAGCCATTTGTCTGAAATGGTCTGGGGTCTCCTGTATTCTGTACATTTCAGCAGCATCAGCAAGGAAGCGTTCAGAAACTAATAAACCCTTTTGAAAGGGGCTCAATTAAATCTCATTTAATACATGGGTACAAGTCCTTCATTTCCTGTGTTTGAAAATAGGACACATCTGCCAATAAACTTCCTTTTGATAATTGCTGTGTCAATATTGTAATTAGATTCTTTTATGATAGTTTATGGTGTTAATATTGCTTAATTATGCTACAGTGTTGTTAGTGGAGGGATGCTACAGTTGGTTCCCTTGGCCATTGCCTGCCAAGGAACTTTTATATTGACTTATGGTTGTAAATCCTTTCAGTTCCCTGGCCGATTCAGCCCGTTCAGATGGAATAAACAAAATGCAATGAAGACATGCAAGTGGCTGCCTTCAAAAGCCTTTCCGAAGCTGCTGTCAAATTGAATCGTTAATATGACAAAAGGGGGAAATTATATGCATCAGATAATTATATTCAATTGGTTTAGTTTCAACTAAATTTAAAACATGATTATTTTTTGGGGGTCCCGTCTCTTATTTATTTACATTTGATGTAACCCCAGGACATCAAAGGCCAAGTCTGGTCCATCTGAACGAAGTCTTAACACTAGTTCTGTGATGGCAAACCTATGGCACGCCTGCCAGAAGTAGCACGCAGAGCCATCTCTCCAGGCACGCCAGCCGTCACCCGTTGCTCTTCCGGGTTGCGGCACGCTGGCCAGCTGGTCTTCACGCGCGTTGGAGCACCAGAAACCGGAAGAGCAGCTCCCTGGCGTGCATGCGTGTGCACCGGCCAGCTGGTTTTCATGCGTGCATGCGTGGCAGAAACCGGAAGACCAGGTGACCTGCGCGCATGCACACGCCGGAAACCGGAAGCTCAGCTTCCCGGCGTGTGCATGCATGCCGGGGAGGTGATCTTCTGGTTTCTGGCACTCCCCCCCCCACCTCCCGCGCACGTTCCCGTTTCGGCACTCGGTGCCAAAAAGGTTTGCCAATACTGCCCTAGTTCATTCTGCAAGATGCAGTAGCTGTGACAGCCTGGGAGTTTGCCATTTTAGTCCTAACTCATCTATGGGGTATCAGACTGAAAAAGCTGAGGAAGAGGGTCAAAGGTCCACAAATAAGCAAAGCTTGAAACAGCAAAAAGCCACCTGGCAGGTCTGCCCTTTGACCTGAGGATGGAGAGACTGTATTACACTCAAGAAGAGGCCTGACTAGTCCCAGCCACCTCATTATAGTCCTTGCTGGGCATAGGGTCATCAGGCTATTGAAGGCTGCTTGGGAAGGGAAGGGCAGGCCGTTTTCTCCATCCTCAACAGCAAGAAGAGGCAGAAAAACCACCCACCCACCCTCAGGTGGCAAAATGAAAGAGGATCTTGCTCCTAGGGAGCCCAGCAGGACAGACTCCGGCATCCAAATCCTTTTCTGCACCAGAGAGCCTCAGAACTGTTCCCCTGTTAAAGCCAAGAGTTTGCCTTAAGATAGGGAAGCTTTTAAGGGACCGCATTGGTTTTATTATAATGGCCCAATTCTAGGGAAAACCTGCCATTTTTCCCACCCGTCTCCCCACCATGAGTGACCACTTCCCAAATGGCTTATCAGTCCGACTCTGCAGCCCAATCTCCTCCTGTTCTTGGACCCAAATATGTTTGGCTTTTCTGAAAAGATTTAGCTTAACTAGCGGAAGAATAAGGACAGTTATTCAGTGTCTTACATTTGGGAGAAAGGCCAGGGGGAGTTGGTTAGTTATGGTTTGGAAGGCAAGATAGTTTTTGCTATTGAGACTCTGTCCAGGCCCGGACACCAAGGCCTTTGGCCTAAGAACCTGGCTGGAAACCAGCCCTGGGCAGACTTCAGTTCTGCATGTTCTTCCATGCATTTTCTAGAGTCCACAGACCCACCGAGGGCGAACAGATGCTATTGGGTGGCGGTAGGACAGGTGTGCTGAGGATTAAGGTGCAAGTGTAGAGGTGAACGGGCGAGGGAGGAAGGCTTTTTGTTGCCCTTGTAAAACCATTTGTCTGAAATTCTTGGGATCTGCTGCGATTTACTCAGAAATTAACCAGCGTCTTTCCAGGCTCCCTTTAGCCACCAGGCCAGATTGAAAGTTCACTCAATTATAGATATAATTTCAAGCACTATTAAGAGAGTAAGGAATACCAAAGTCATGCCGAAGAACTTCTGCACCTGCCCTTAAGCAGCATTTTTAAAAATCTTTTTTGGCCATCTGGAGATCACTCAGTTGGCTCAATTGGAGAACCCCGGAAACATTGCCTAAGGGTATTTTAGCAGGTTCCAAACCACCTGGACTAACCTGGACACAGAAAAAAGGCATAATCCAGGCACTGATCTTTGTCAATCTGCTTAAGAACATCTCTGGCCGAGAGCAAAGTTCCAGGAGAGGTAGCTGAATTCTCTCCTGGGACCCTCAAAAGGTGTGGCCTTGCTCTGACTGCTTCACTTCACAGTCAAAACCAGACACCCCCAACAAACAGAATAAATAGAACACATGAGCCCTCGGTTTGTTTTCAGCAGGCCAAAGTCCAACAAAATTCTCCTTTGGGACTTCAGGCATCTTAATGAGAGCACAGCCTGTCCAGCAGTAGGGCAGAGGGGCAGGCAGCAAGTTCACTCCGGCATCAGCAGTTCCAGCTCTTCATCACTGAGACAATTGGTGGCAACTATGTGGTTGAGCTGCTGCATATACCGTTCAAGGTCCTGCATGAAGTGGGGGATTCGGGCCTTCTCCAGCACCCTGTATTTCTTCAGATGGTCCACATCTTCATAAGAGACCTGAACGGAGGACATTTTCATGTTAGCTCATTGACTTGATTTAAATCTCTTTGTGATGACCGCACACGCAACAGCCTGCGTTTCGTAGCTGGCTACCTCGACCAGTGGAAAGAGAAGGGCCAAACACTGGCTGCGCCCAACCAAGCCATGGGACTCTCCCAAAGCCATTCACTGGAGGAAAATGCATAAGTGTATAAACCTAGGTAGGAGTTGCCCTGGAGTTTAAGCATTCACACTGACTTTTGCTTCAAACCTGGTAACTCGTGTGAGCCTTTGGGCCAGCCTTTAGAAGAAATACGGCTGCTAAAGTTAGGGGGACTTTATGAGCAGTTCGTTAAAGTTAGGTCTCCTGCAAATATTGTTTTCCAAGGTGTGAATGATAACTGAATGAATGATAAAAAGAGACCCCTGGGTCTATTAGAGAAATATTTCTCAGAGAATGTTCATCCTTGCTCAGTTGGTGTGAACATCACTCAAGTCCAAGCTTGCACTAGGCAACGTAGTTTTTAGGGGGGGGGGAAGTGGCCCCTTTCCTCTCAAGAGCAAAGGTCTCAGCAATTGTGAAATGGGAGATCCAAGAGTTCCCCTGGCCAGCCCTTCCTCCTTGCCCTCCACCTGTCCCCGCTGGGAGGGCTGTGCCAGAGAGAAAAGCAAGTGGGCCCCACGTACCTTCCCCAGTGCAGCCAGCAACCGGAAATCAATCGTTTGTCGATGCCGAAGGATCTGGAGGATTCCTTCCAGGTACACCTGATCTTTGCTGAAGCAGCCTGCAAAGGAAGAAGAACCAGCCAATACTGTGCGTGTGATCCAAACCCCTGCTTTCAGTTCAGAGCCCCCTCCCCCCTTGCCTGGCACCAGAGAGATCCTGCCAAGGGGAGCTTTTTGTAACGGGCCCTGTGCCTGCTGCCTCTGGAAAAACCAAGGAATCCTTTTGGACTTGGAAGGAGGCTGGGACATTTGCTTGCTCTCTGACTGGCCGCTTCTTTCTGCCTCCATGCTTTTGAAAACTTGTGAGGGGAGAAGAAAGATGGCCTTGAGGGGGGGGGCTGCTGCTGAAGCCCCCCAAACCTCCGGCATGTCAATTAGGTTTCTAAAAAGCCTCCACAGGGACAAATATTCTAAAAGCCAAATGGCTCCAGGGACTGTGGCAAGGAGGATCAGAAATTGGGATGGCAACGGTCACACAGGCCTTTCACCCCAGAATGGAGGGCGGGCAGGCAGGCAGGCAGGCAGGCGCTTCCCTGCATCCTCTCCCACGGACCAACTGGCTAGAAAGGCAGAAGAGAAGGCACAGGGGAGGCCAGCTGGCCCCTGGCGGTCAGGAGGCCCAGAAAGGTTCAAGGGTGGCCGTGTTGCACTCCCCCCCCCCACCTGGCAATGAGGTGTCGGCCTGGCCTCGCTTGGCTCGCACGCAGTACTCCCACCGCACCCCGGCATCCTGCACATAGCGCCCCAAGTCCCGGAAGAGTTCGCAGAAGGACATGCGCCCAGCCTGGCAGACGGTGTAGTAGAGGAGGGCGGCCCTCCAGAGGAAAGGCTCCTTGCGGAAGAGGACGCTGTGCAGGCTGGCCAGCCCTTCCTCCGTGGGGTTGGCGGGCTTCAGGCTGTATTGCTTGCGGCCTTCTGAGCTGTGCCATGGCTGGGAGGCATTGTTGACCCCGCGGATGTAGTGGGTGCCTAGGAAAGAGGATGCGGCTTATTCCAGCAATAATCTCGTTTTGAAAACTGGCTTTGCTTCTATTGAACATCCCTTTATTTTGTTCGAAAAATCAGCACCTGCTGGAATGACCACCAATGCATGTCTACTCTGAGTCTATGGAATGCGGAATTGGGCCTCCCCTAAGCCTTTTCATTGGCCAGTTCAATAAAGCTCTAGTGATTCAAGCGCCGCCTGCTTTAGGCAATCCCAGCTGAAAAAGCAAGACCCAGAGACACAGGAATGCATTGAGTTTGAAAAATGTACATTTTATGGTACTTATTCCTAAATAAGGGTCCACAGCAACCTTAGCTGGGTGGTGGCGGGGGCATTTGAGTAATTCAGTTTTCCACAAATTACTGTCCTCTAGAAATTTTGGATTATTTTCTTGGATTATCCCCTGCTAGTGTGATCAATAGAAAGGAATAATCCATAGCATTTCCTGGAGAAATGAAGAAGAGGAGCAAATAGCCCTGATATCAAAATAGGGACACATGGTGACTCTGGGTAGCTTACACCATTAAAATTCCACAATATATTTAAAAAAAACCTTCACCTTCCACACCCACCCCAGCAGCAAGCACAATCACACTTGGGGTCTCCAGGCTCACTGACAGAACCACATCTTCAGGGCCTTCCAGAAAAATATCAAGGTAAGGGCCAATCTTATGTCTGGGGAATGGGATTCCAGGAAGAGGGAGCCACCCCAGAAAAGCCCCCTTCTGGGTCCCACTAGATGTACTTCCCCAATGGGACCCATAACAATGCCACGCCTTCCTGCTTTGATTGGCTGGGGAGAGGAGGTCCTTCAAATAACCTGACCCCAAGCCATGTAGGGCTCTGAAGGTAATAACCAGCATTTTGAATTGCACCCAGAAACAAATCCGTAACCAACATAGCTCTAGCAAAAAAGGTGACCCACACGCAAATTGAAATTTCAAACTGTATGGGCCACTGCCTTTTCAACCAACTGAAGCTTCCGTGTGCTCTTCAGGGGCAGCCCTACGTACAGCGTGTTACAGTAGTCCAAACGGGAGATGGCTAGGGTATAGGTGACAGCGAGAAGGGCAGGTTGGTCCAGACAAGGGCATAAGTGGCGCACAATCAGCAATTCTCTATTTGGGAAGGATCTCGGCTCGTGTAATTACCAATGGAATTCTTTTATCAATAACTAAAAAGCAATTTGGGAACTTGCCATGGCCATTCTTCATCTCTGATTTTCAATCTGATAACAGGCCTAATAAGGACGAATTCATGACAAAGGAATTTCATCTCATCAAATTTACCGTAACTGATTTTGAGGGCAAAATGCTGTTATATGCAAACACTAGTGTTTTTTCAATAATTATCAACTCTCTACCTCAGTGTGTAGAAGTGATACAGTTATACAGTAAATATTATGGGAATACAATAAATATAATCCCAATTGGTTAGAAGGTTCTAAAGATGTATAAAAAAGTTAAGATTTGTATATTATCTAGAAGCTACGAATTACTGTCTGCAAGAAAAAATACTGTACTAAGAACATTTCAAAATGTATCACCCAGAAGAAAGAGAATACGTAGATGAAACTGTAGGTTTGTGGGAAAGAAGCCATGTTGTGAAAATGAATTGTGCATCAAGACTGAAAAATATTTAGAGACCAATGCCAGTGTTAATTCCACTTCAATACTTTAAATAAATTGATCTTTTAATGGTTATATATCCAGAATCTCATAGTTAATGTCTCATACTATGATGGTAGTTTTATTCTTTAAAACATTACTGAAGGTCTTATTGTTAACCTAAATAATATGGAATGGAATATATCTCTAATATACGATGCCATCAAAAGAGTAAAAGAATTGAAATGGAAATGGGCCGGTCACCTAGCAAGAAGAACTGAGGGCAGGTGGACCAAGGCGGTCACAGAATGGATCCCACTTGATAAAAAGCGTCCACAAAAGAGACCTAAAACAAGATGGAGTGACGACATCAGCAAGAACAGGTAGTCCTCGACTTATAACCACAATTGAGCCCAACATTTCTGCTGGTAAGTGAAACATTTTTTAAGTGAGTTTTGCCCCACTTTACAACCTTTCTTGCCACAGTTGTTAAGTGAATCACTGCAATAGTTAAGTTAGTAACATGGCTATTAAGTGAATCTGGCTTCCCCATTGATTTTGCTTGTCAGAAGGTCGCAAAAGGGGATCACATGGCCCTGGACACAGCAATGGTCATAAATATGAACCAGCTGCCAGGCATCTGAATTTTGATCACATGATTATGGGGCTGCTGCAAAGGTCATAACTATGAAAAATGGTTGTAAGTCACATTTTTCAGTGCCTGTATTGCGGGCCCAACTGGCAAAGGAAAGCTCAGGACCGTATTGGTTGGGAACATGCGGAAGAGGCCTTCATCCTGCAGCGGATAGACAATGCCTTGAATGATGATAATAAGTCCCCAACTTACAACCATTCAGTGACTGTTCGAAGTTACAACGGCACTGAAAAAAGTGACAACTTTTCCTCACACTTATGGCTGTTGCATCATCCCCTTGGTCACGTGATCAAAATTCAGACAGTTGGCAACTGACTCATGATGGTTGCCGTGTCCCTGGGTCACGGGATCAACTTTTAGCAATAGCAATAGCACTTAGACTTATATACCGCTTCATAGTGCTTTACAGCCCTCTCTAAGCGGTTTACAGAGTTAGCATATTGCCCCCAACAATCTGGGTCCTCATATTACCCACCTCAGAAGGATGGAAGGCTGAGTCAACCTTGAGCCGGTGAGATTTGAACCGCCGAACTGCAGCTAGCAGTCAGCTGAAGTAGCCTGCAATGCTGCACTCTAACCACTGCGCCACCTCGGCTCTTGCAACCTTCTGGCAAGCAAAGTCGATCGGGAAGCCGGATTCACTTAACAATCCTGTTACTGACTTATAGCTGCAGCGATTCAGTTGCTAACAACCGGTTCACAGTTAGCAACTGTGGCAAGAAAATGGGCAAAATAGACAAAATTCCCTTAACAATTAAGTTACTCAGTAATAGAAATTTGGAGCTTAATTGTGGCCATAAGTTGAGGACTGTCACTGTACTGCCAAAAACTCCCTACAAAATATAAGCCACACTTGGAGTATTTACACTGGAGCTGATAAACCAAGTGGGATCAAACCTCAAGTTGTGGTTTTGCTTTCCTTGGAGTTTCAGAAAAAGAAAAAAAAACGTCTTTGTCACTTCTCATCTCACTAAGGCCAAGGGGTTTTATGAATTTCCAAATGATCTAAGTTCACTTTTAAGACATCTGGCAAGAGTGGGAGAGGGCTGACCTATCTCATGGCGCAGCATGCCCTCCAGCCAGTTCTGACGCGCTCCAGAGAGGTTGATCGCTAAAGTTGGGCGGCTGTTTTCCACCATCATGACCGCCTGGGAAAGCAGGTCTTCTGTGAGCTGAACCACCACCTGGAGAAAAGAAGCAGAAGGAAGACGATGGAGACAGGATATCTCAGGATGGTTCCCTTTGGAGCAGAACCCCAGAACTCACCTCTCCAGAGCAGCCTTCCTTCTGCATATACTTCCTGGTGATGGACCAGATTTGGCATTTGGTAAGTAGCTTTCCACCATTGGAGGCCTCAAAGCTCTCATAAGTACCGTATTTTTGAAGGACAGCATTGATTATCCCAGTAGCCTGCAACAGATACATGAAGTGGATATCAAAAGCTCTAGGTTTTGCTCTGGTCTGGTCTGGTCTGGGACCAATTAAGGTTGCCATGAACACCCAGGCAGCTGACCTGAAGACTGGATTCACAAATCTCACTGGACTAGATATTGAGATGATTCTGTTATCTGAATTAAATCATCACATTAAGTAATTGTAGTTGATTGGGGGGGGGGGCTCTCATGTTCTGTGAACACAGAAATGTTGTTTTGCTAGTCCAGGTTTAGGGTTTGGGGCGTTATATGAAACCAGCATAACAATACCACCACCAGGGGACAGAACTGGAGAAGGTCATACAGTATCAACATCTGACAATCAAATTGGCAAATACCAGCCATGGTACCCCCAAGGGGTTATCAGCACGCCAGGCCCCATACCAGAAACTCCTTGGAAGCAATTCGGTTTGCAGTTGCTTAGCCTTACTGCAGTGGCAAATGTGATGGCACAGAAATGCTGGTATGGGGGCACAGGATCCTCCCATTTATCATATTCTTTTAGCCTGCCATTTTTTAAACGCCTCTTTTGTAAGGGAGGAAACCGATTTACTCAAAGCAGTGTTCCTAAACGGGGGTAATTGGGGGATATCCTGGGGCTAATGGTGCAATTTGTAATTGATTGTAAATTAAGGATCCAGTTTGGGGAGGCTGCCGCTACCAAGATGCTTGTGTAAAATAACTATCTGTGTTGTGTTGTTGTGCGCATCATGAGAAGACCAGGAAAAGAACAGGGTCAGTCAGATGGTTCAAGTATGAAAGCAACAGAGGGCATGCTGCCAGAACAGAAAGTCTGAGAATTTGGGAAATCAGCTCAACATCTTGGCATGAGCCCAGGAGCTGCAAAACAAGGTCCAGCGATGAGCAGACCCTGCTCTCCCCCCACCCCCTGCCTCCTTCCCCTGGCAGGTCCTTCTTGCTGGCCACCCTGGCAGGCATGCAGGCGCCCGGGAGGGCCCCGGGAGGGAGGCCGTGCTTGCCACCTGCTCCCAGCAGCAACTGGAGGGAAGTCCCCTTTGGCCAGGGGACAGCGCCACTGCTTCTCCTGGGGCGCTGATCCTGGGCTCCCTTCCAAGGGAGGGACATGTGGCACGGGGCCTGCAAGGGTGCCAATGCTAAGGCAGGCTCTTCCCTGGGCACTCTCTCTGCAGGGATGGCGCAGGGAATCCTGCTGCCCGCAGGCGGATGGACTGGAGAACCTCTTCGGTCCCCTCCAGTGGTCCTCATCCAGCCAAGGCAGGTTCCCTTTGATGGGCTCCCTTTGGGCAAGAGCCAGATGGAGGGGAGGCTACCTGCACCAGGAACTGCCCAGAGGCTTCTCGGTATTTTTCCAGCACGGCTTCAGAGACGGGCTCCCCATACTCAAACTGAGGGTTGTAGGCAAATGAAGACCGGAAGAATCGCTCTCGCTCTGCCTCCAGGTTGGCTGGCCGTAGGGCTACCAGCAAACAGGGGCTTCTCTTCCCGGGCCGGCATGCCCCCTCCTCGGCTCTGGCCCTGGGCAGGTGAGGGAGGGAGGCAGCGCTGCGGATCCGGCCCCGCGCCCAGTTCTTCTGGTTCACCAGGCAGCTGCTCTCGCTCCGGTGCATCCAGCTGCAAGGGCCCTGCAAGGCGAGGCAGGGGCGCAGGGCGGGGGGGCCTCCCAAGCCCCGGAGGAGTTTCGGTTGCTTGGTCCTCCTTCCAGGCCCCGAAGAATCCGACTCCGGAGACGGAGGAGAGGACAGGAAGGGGCCCGGCTGCCCCCCGACACATGGAGGGCTCTCTTGCTTCCTCCCACCTCTCCCGGGTTGTGGGTCTGCATGGAAAACCCCCGGATGCAATGGCGGATGATAGGCCGGAGAGTCAAGCACCATCTTGTGATTGTGTAGCCGCCGGAGGCCTCATGAAGCCAAGCCTGGGATTGGGAGAGTGCTGCAAACAGAGGGAAAAGGACCATCTTCAGCCGGGGGGTTGTATTTAGTGGCTACTTTCACACCTCACCAGAAACTCAAGCTGCATTAGATGCTTCCTCCCATTTTCTCAATAACACTCCTGCGAAGTAGGCCGGGCTGAGAGAGACTGACCCAAAATGTCTGTGCCTGAGGGGGGGGCTTCATCACTAGACTAGACCGGCTCCTGGGTTGGTTCCCCAGGGAGGGAGGGTCTCTGGGAGCCTGCCTGGTCCCCAGGGAGCCTCTGAGGAAGATGGGAGATGACAATCTGCTCCCCAGTCCAATGCCCCAACCTCATCTCAGCGCTTGCAGAAGAGAAGCCCGTCGGCCTGTGAGCCAGGGAAGTCCCAGGCTACAGCCTCTCTCATTTCACTCTCCCAGTGAAAAAGAGGAGCTGCTTGAAGGGTTTCCCTTGTGCCAGTCTGAAATCCTCCTTCCCAGCCCCGGTTGAAATGTGCACAGGGCTGAACCTCCCCTCCCAGGGACTGAGAGGGCAGCCACGGCATCACTTGGGTCACCAAGGGTGGAAGTACAGAATTGAGAATCACCCGCATACTGGTGATACCTCCACCCATGGTGATCCCACCCAGCGGCTTCATGTAGGTGTAAAAAGAGGAGTGGAGAACAAGGAGCAGCCGTGGCTTGGTCTCTCGCTCCCTATCGACACCAATCAACACCAACACCATCCTTGTAGAAAGGAGCCAAACCATTTTTGGCCGGCAGTGTTGTTGGAGGCTGGGGAGGCCAAAAACAGGCAGCGCGGGGGCCTCGCGAGGCCTCCGCGTTGCCCGTTTTGACCGGCAGAGGCACCGCGGGCCAGTCCTTTGATATTTCCAGGCTAGCCCCGGGGGCCAGATTTAAGCACCCCATGGGCCGGATCCGGCCCACAGGCCTTGAGTTTGACACCCCTGTGCTAGACAAACCTTATTGCCTTCTTTGACAAAGTGACTAAATTAGTGGATTAGCAAAATGCTGTGAACAGTTTATTTAGACTTCAGTAAGGCATTTGATAAAGTAGATCCCAGCCTACTTCTTGGTAGGATAGAACAATGTGTGAGAGACACTGCCAGATAGACTCACAACTGGCTGACCAACTGCACTCAACTGATATTCCTCAATGGAACTACACTACTGGTAGAAGATTAAAGAGAGAACCAGCCTAGGACTAAAGAGAAATTTCCTGAGAACAATTAATTGCCTCACGAAGCTGTGGGTGCTCCATCGCTAGAAGTTTTTAAGAAGAGACTGAACAGCCATTTGTCTGGAATGGTAGAGGGCCGTGATGGTGAACCTATGGCACACGTGCAGGAAGTGGCACTTTTGGCACGCAACGACAAAAAGGTTAGCCATCACTGGTATAGGGTCTCCTGCTGAGCAAGTGGTTGGACTAGAAGACCTCCAGTGCCCCTTCCAACCCTACTGTTCTATGTTCTATTTTTAGAAATTTTAGAAACTCAGAAAATCTAAACCTTAAAAGTAAATTGAGGCTTGCAAGTAATGGGAGCCCAGGATCAGTGGGTGAGCTGTTCTCCAGTCTTCCAGGCCCTTCTCCAGGACTGCCCCAAGTTGACTGGGACAGGTTCTGCCACCGCCTTCACGAGCAACTGTGTGGGAGACAATCCCTCTGCCTTGGAGACCCAAACTCGGTTCCTTTAGCGAAATTCTCTCTCACCCCCCCCAGGTCCATCCTCAGCAGCCGGCTCTCTCCTCCCCCCAGTGGCACAACCACAACCACAACCACAACCACAACCAGCCACAGCTTCATTTTTCTCATTGGAAAAAACAGGTGCAGAATCTCTGGGTTCTGCCTTCTCAACATCACCTCTCCCCACTTCCAGCAGACCTGCACTGTCTTTGACTTTCTAACATATGGAAGGTCATTTTAATGTATATGTGTGTATATATAGTATATAAATATGGAAAAGGGAATGGAAGACTGGGGAACAGCTCAACTCAGCCCCATCCTCAAAAAGCAGACGAAGGAAGGACCTGGGAAACTACAGAGCCACAACTTGGTTTCTGTACTCCACAAAGGTCTTCAAACAACCCATCGACACCATGTTTGTGAGCACTCAGGTAAGCATGTTGGAATCGATAGGAGCCAGCATGGACACCTCGCAAACAAATTGTGCCAGAATATTTTTATCTATTTTGACAGCGGGTCAAGCTTAGAAGACGGAGGGAATGTGTGTACCCAAAGAGGGCCTGCTTCACCTTGGACGGGATTACCAGGGGACATGGCCCTGGAAAGATTCCTACAGAATGTCAGCCAAAATTTTGCAATAGTGTCAGTTGATAGGACACAAATACTTACTACACCTAGAAGAAACTTCATTGTTTGTGTTGGTCTGCTTAAATTAAGCTGATCTATCCTGCCTTTATAAAACACATCTTTTTCAGCACATCTCACCCCCCCCCAGAAGAAAAATGGGGGAAACCAAGATCTCAGGGGCTTGGACAGCCTCCCAGGATCAACCCCTCTGCCCTCTCCATGCCCGGGAGGGAGGGGGCAGGCAGATCCTGGCCAGGCTTGGCTGCCCACCTGCTTGGTGCTGCGCTTGGCCCCACTGGGCTAGCCTTGGAACCAGAATGCCGGCCTAGGGAGCTTTGGGGCTGCTCAGGAAGGCTGTGCTTATGCCATCACAATGGCTGGGGGTTGTGGGGAGGAAATGCAGCACCAGGACTACAGCAGCTCTGTAGCCCCCAAAGCCCCTGCTGCGCTACCAGCCTTGCCCAACAGTCACCGACTCACTCCAACCCCAGCCACACCAAGGCTTGCCTGCCCCAAGTCACTGTTTCTTGGAGGCTGAGGAGACCCACATATGCAGCCCACAGTGCCATGGGAATGCGGGGGGGGGGGGGGGTGGTTGGGGTTAGGGCAGGAGTGAAATCCTCCTGGTTTGGGCGAGTAGGTAATGGTTGCAGCAGCTGGTTCGGAGAACCGGGATGGCAGTGGGAGGCTCCATCCACCTGCCCCGACATCATCACTTCCTGGTTTGTTTTTTTTAACTTTTTAAAGCCTATTTTTTCTGCCGGTTCCCCTGAAAGAAAGAAAGAAAGAGGGGGGGGAGGGAGGGGGACGGGCAGGGGAGGGCGTGAGAAAGGGAGAGGCGTGAGAAGGAAAAAAA
>QLTV01000331.1:1197794-1209368 GCA_003457575.1 Thermophis baileyi
ACAATCTGGGTCCTCATTTTACCCACCTCAGAAGGATGGAAGGCTGAGTCAACCTTGAGCCGGTGAGATTTGAACCGCCGAACTGCAGCTAGCAGTCAGCTGAAGTAGCCTGCAGTACTGCACTCTAACCACTGCGCCACCTCGGCTCTTCAACCAATGGAACAATCAACCAATGGAACAGCTTGCCCTCGGAAGTTGTGGGAGCTTCATCATTTGAGACTTTCAAGAAGCGATTGGACTGCCATTTGTCAGAAATGGTGTAGGGTCTCCTGCTTGAGCAGGGGGTTGGACTAGATGACCTACAAGGTCCCTTCCAACTCTGTTAATCTGTTAAAGAGCTCTTTCACCCTGTTTCCCGAGGTGTTTCTCGCATCCCATTACATCACCCCTCCTGAACTCCCAGGGAAAATGAGAATTAAATGTAGTTGTGCCATTCCCCTTTTCTGGTGATAACTCCCTGAGCTCACAAAAGGCATCCTGTAACTCAGCTGTGCCTGTAGAGGTGGTAACTGCTCCTTTATCAGGAATCTGTGGGTCTCCCCCCATGTCCTGTGTGTCTGGTGTGAAAGGAGACGGGTCATTTGCTCTCCCTGAGGCACCTCCACATTTCAGCATCATTTGTCTCAGAACTTCCCCAATTTTGTATTGAAGGCTATTCAATACTTGTGTCCTTCTTTCATTCTTATTAGGGGTAAACACTTTTCAAGTTTAGTTTTGTGAATACAGGTGTCTTTTATAGCCAGTCTAGTAAACGTAAGATAAGTGAGAATGGATCATGGTTTCTAGTTGTCCCTCTGTTCAGGTCTTTGTAGCCATGCTTCCCCCTTTCCCTCCAGAGTGGCTGTTTTCTAGAGCACAATTGTTGGTGCCAATGTTGGGGAGTTGGAAGAGTGAATGAATTCTTTCTCAATGTTAATATTCTAATCTTCCTTGAGAATGGCTAACTCATGAGTAGATATGGGAAAGTGTCCCTTTAAATTCACGCATGATGTCCTGATAGTTGCCCGGCAGTAAATCGTTTCCCTCAATGGCCGGTGTTGCCCAGTTTGCTGCTCTTTCCTTCAGCAAAGTCATTTTGGTGCCATCAATGGCAAACCCCATTGGCCTTCCATTTCACACTGAGTAGTGAATGACCAGAACTGATCCCAGCCCCCCCCCCCAAACTTTTCCAGCAAGCTCCTTTAGGAACGCAGGAGCGATTTGTGTTGCTGCAGGTGCGACATATACTGCTCCGACTGTTGCGTTGTACCATGGCATTCTGCAAATTGGTCATTGTGCATCCACTTGTTGGTCATGTTAACAACAGCAACAACGCTACTGCCAGATGCTCAGCAGATAGCAGAGTTCCTTGAGGACCGGAGGCCATTCCTAAAATTCTTCTCTTTGGAAGAGAATCCGAGACTTGCAAGAATAATATCAGCCTTACTAAATAGACCGGACAAGAAACAAGACCAGATGTACTAATTCTACTTTATTGTAAAATTATATTAACAGAAGCTTGCAAGTCTGCAGGTACAAATCTCCCGCTGTCTCCTTTACAGCCTGAGAAACTAGGAAGGGTCTTTTCTGAGTCTCTTGCTCCACCCACCATACAGCTGCAGGCTAGGCCATCTCTTATCTGACCACTCCTTTGGCAGTGCCTCTAGGCCCAGCCTCCCAAGATCTTTGCCACATACCATTATGATTTCTGAAAAGTGGCTGCTGCTCTGCAGAAACCTCTAAGCAGTACGTGTGCTCTGGGCTTCTTGTCTCTTGAAAATACGGTGGGGAAATGGGAACTATCAGATTAACAACCAAACACTGGGGGGGGGGGGGGGGCAGCCAACCCTTGAGTCTCTCCAGCACAGGGAAGGCTTCAGTGTTGTGGCTGTGTGAGCGTTCCCTCCCCACACTAGCAGAGGAAACAGCAGCCAGTCTCTCAGTGGGGAGGGCTTCCCTTTCCATGGGGATTCAGAGGGCTCTTCCACCCAGGTCTTGTGCAGCAGTCACATTCTCCAGGTTCCCGAACAGGATTTCACTGATGTATTGTAGGGTGCGGTTGTCAAAGATCATGTTGAGATGCTCAGCTCCAGGCAGTTCCAGGACATGGACCTTCTCATACTGCTGGTTGCGCCACTCCTTGCACAGCTCTATGTTGCGCCAGCTAACCATGTCATCCCCGTCCCCATAGATAATATCCACTGGGTCCTCGTAGGGAAAGCGGTCGTTGTAAATGTAGGTCTCTGGAGTGGGGTGTCCGGTGCCAAACAAGCAATAGACCTCCACGCCAGGGGCTGGCAGCCCTGCCAGCAGCCCCTTGCTGTCATTCCACATGAACCAGCCGTCTTCAAAGTTGATATCGCTGAAGAACTGCTGGTAGTCCCGGTAGGTGTAGTTGTAGAAGGGGGTAGAGATGAAGACGTGTGTCTCCGGCCAGGCTGTTTGGGTGGGGAACAGCCAGGGACTGTTTGTGGATATTCGCTTTTCTTCACGCAATTTAATGTTGGACATAATAGGAATGCCCTGATGGTCACCTGCAAAGGACACCAGTGGAATTGCATTATTCTACTCTCAGGTTTGCTAATTTGTAATAAAAAATTGCATTACAATGTCATTCAGCCACAAAGGACAGCTGGTGAATAAACTTCACAAGATCAAATTTCCAGGGATTCTTCCCTCTTCTTAAAGGTAAACCGGGTGCAAAAGCAGAAACAGATCGATGCCTCTCCGTTCTTTCCTCAGAAGGGGTGGGGGCTGTGGGCAAGATACACCCAGGATCTTTAGTGGGCGGAGTGGGGAAAGCTGGAGACCAGGAAGAGCAGCTGGTGCAGCCCGGCTCCGTGCAGGCCCCAGGGAGACACGGCTGCAGCGCCTGGGCAGCTACTCACCCGAAGCCATGATCCGCATGGGTTTCACTGCTCCCCCCCAGGGGGCCCCCAGGGAAATGAAGCCCTGAACAAAACGGTCCTTCCAGGCCTGCGGCTGCTGGACCAGGAAGTAGAGGATGTGGAGGTTGCCAAGGCTGTGGCCAATCAGGAAAACCGGCTTCTGGTAGGCTTCACACATCTCTTCGATGAGGCCCCGCAGCTTGGAATAGTAGACCTCTTGCTCGGCTGTGGAAAGAGTAGTAGTATGGGAGGGAAACTGCACCCCCACCCCCACCTCCTGGGGTCCAGAGGGAATCTTCCCATGCGCTGTCCAGAGTGCCGGAGGGCTCCTTCCACCCCTGCCTCCCCCGAGGCTGCAGGCAAACCATCTCCAGCCCCTTCGAGAAGGGCAGGTGAGGGGCACACCATGGGGGGAATTGGGGTGGAATGCTCCTGGGGAAGACAGCTGACCCTTGACCCCCTTTCTCCCCCCCCCATGGCTAAGCCCTGATGCTGAGGCTTTGGGTCCTTGGTGGCTTCCAGCTGCCCCCAAGCGCCTGGTTGGGCTGTAATGAAGGATGCCCAAAGCTGCGCTGCTGAATTTCATACCCCCCTCCATCCCGGATCTCTCCCGTCACTCATTTCATGTCACATTTTATTTGTGTGTTTGTCGTGTCAGGGTTTCAAATACGGATAAGCCCAGGGATAGGTGGGAAATATTAAATCCCTCAGATGATGTGTTATATTATGAGGCAGATCTGGCCCATTTTCTTCATTCTTCTTAACCTGGATTTGTGAAAGGAAAATCCTTAACTGGGAAAAAGTTAATACCAATTTTTTTCAGTGGGGAGCAGAAAATGGTTTCCTTTGCACCATATCCTGATCCTGTGGTTGCTTTGCTGGGGCCACTTAAAAAAATGGAACGACCAATGGAAAGCCTGAAACTAATGATCAGGTTTTAGTGGTTGTTTGATTGACTGATTGATATTAAAAGACTTATATAGCCGCTTGTAACAACAGCCTTGGGCAGAACAGAAAGCAGTAAAAAAAATGCTGAGACAATGGGCTGCCCTGCTGCAGGATCTGAATGGGAGATGGCTGATTTGGATGCACAAGCTGCCTTACACGTCGGAGAGGGTTCAGCCCATCCTCCCTGCTGGGAGCCCCCGGAGAGCAGGGCTCCCCGGCCTCTGCCCAGGCGTACTCACTGGGGCCCAGCCTCCAGTCGTAGGGAGCCGCTCTCACGCTCTGATCGCGCACGTAGCCGTTGTTGACCAGGTGCTGCACCAGGGTGTGCATGTAGCCTAGAGCAAGGAAGAGAAGGGAGGTTAGCGGAGGGCAGGGCTACCTCCCGGGAACTGGCCACAGGCAGGGCTGTCCCCCGGCAAGGGGCTTCAGGGCCCCCCTGGGATTTCGTGCTCCAGGCATCTGCTCATGTTCTCCTCCCCAAACCATTCTTGACTCCCCCGGAAGAAGCCAAGCGGTTTTTAGAAAAAGCACCAAGATCAAAGAGATTCCAAAGAGAGCCATGCAGATCCTGCACCGCCTGGTAGCAACTTCTGAAAGCCAAAGGGCTGCCCTCCATTGAGCACCTCTCAAAGATGTCCCATCTTTCCAATGCCTCCGAGAAAGCAGGAGAATCATCATGTAATTTCCACTGTATTATGGTCCTCCCTAAACATATCTCTACTTGAAGGGAAACGCTCCGGCCACTGACTGACCCAAGAAGGGCTGGGGTAAAAAAAGCTGCCTGTGGAGCTATCTGGCCAGAAGCTACCCGCCCTCCGGTCATCATAACTGTATATTGGACCCCCACAGAGGGAGGACCCTTGTGCAGGTAGCCCCCCCAACAAAGGCCAGCAATAGGCAGCCTATTGCCCAAACTCTCTGCCGTTATGCAGGAAAATCCAGGAACCCGGAGGAACCAAAGACTCAGAAGACGATGACATTTGGGGATGCATTTCACCCTGTTGGGTTTCTCTCCAGCTCCCCCTCCCCACCTCATTCTTCTCACCGGCCAATTTGCCACCATCCAGGTATTCCACGGAAAAGGTCTGGCCAAACCCAGGAACTCTGATGTGGACTCCAGGGGCGTTGGTTATGCTCCGGGTGGTTTTATTGAAAATCACTCTGTGTCCCCCAAGGGCGGGTCAAGAGAAAAAACAATCATTATTGTAGGAGGTCCACTTCCAACAAAGGCCATCTTACCAGAGAACTTGAAGGGGCTAGATATCACACTCGGGATCACTAGCAGCTTTGATCTAAAAACTCCAAGCCTTAATCCTTTAGATCTACTGTCCAGGTTGAGGCCTCAAATCCTGTGCACTGGAGGCCTCCTGGGTTTGTGGTCTCTGCCAACAGGCCCTGGAAAAGAAGGCTCCCACTGAGCCACCAAATGCCACCGTGGGGCATCAGGAGTCTCCCTTCTGTCAAAATCTGCCTCCCACCAGGAAGAAACAGCTGAGAGGGCATGGGGGCGATTGGGGAGGGAGACTCATTGGGCAATCCATGCCACATTTGTCTAGCTCTCTCTTAAAACAGGAGTTCCCCTTTTTTTCAGGGATGCTAAAGCCATGATTAAAACTAACTCCTGAAACAGCAGATGGAGTTGTGGGCTTGCACCATGAAGCCCTTCTTGATGCCTGCCAGCTGTTTAGAGGGGCTACCAGGTCTGGTCTTCTTCTAAGGCAGTCCTGAACTCAGCCTGCCTAACAGTTGATGAGGTGGCGGGGGGGGCAGGAAGTGGGAGCCCCCAGCCCAGCCTGGGTGTGCCAGGTGAAAGCAACGAGAGTCCATCAGGATCAGTGAACCTGATAGAGACCAGGCAGTCTATAATAACAAGATCAGCAATTCTCCAAGGTTCACTGAGGGATGGAGGTGGGGGGGAGGGATGTTCCCAGAATAAATTAATACCGAGAGGTTCCATTGGAAAGTTGTGGGCTCATGTTTTCACTCAGAGCTGAGGTGAAATGAATGAGAGAAGCACTCAGCGACTGCAGTAAGTCCCAAACTGCTTTGCTTAGTTTTGGCTTAGCATGCTCTTGAATCAGCCACTGTTCATAAATCATGGTTTAGTTTAGCAGAGCTTGTGCAAGTCACCCACTATGTTGTATAAAACAAACAATGGCTTAGCACAATATCTTGTGTGTTTGGGAGAGGCTCCTCAACTTGCTGCTCGTTGCGACTTTGGGGTCTCCTCTCCCTCTGCATCAAACCCTCTTCTCCTGGGTCTGGGAGCCAGGGGCACTCTAAGGCCTGGGCCAGTAAGGACCCCCATCCCAACAGGCAGAGGAGAGGCCAAGAGTAGAGATGATGTGGGGGGGGCACTTCTGTCTGGGAAGAGAGAGGGGGGCTCCCCCACAGACATGCCTTGTGTTGTCGATCCAACAGTCCACTCCAAAAGGCAGGAACATGTTGAGGTTCAGCCAGATGGTAAAGTAATCATCGGTCTTGCGATAACACATCCAGTTCACCACATCTGGCTTGTCCAACTTAGCCTCCAGCTGATTCCCGAGGTACCCGGGCACTGCAGGGGCAGAGAAACAGAGAGAGCAGCTGCCTTCCCATCTCCGAGCCAAACGGACAAAATGGCCTGCAGAGATGGGGGTTCCCGTGTGCCCTCCTCCTGTACCTGCCCTGTATACCTGGGCCCTTCCCTTCTTCTGGCTGCAACCCTGTCCTGAAGGGAAGTAGCAGGTTTACCTCTCTACTTCCTGTCCATCCTGGCGAGGCAGATCCTGCCTTCCAGAAGAGGTTCACCCCAGAGATCTCCTCATGAGAGGAAAACCCCTTTAGTCTTCTCGGCCTGGAGATAGGGTGATGGCGTTTGGTTGTTTGATCTTTCTGGATGCACATCATCTGTCCTTTTGCATTGTTCTGCCTTATTAATTATGAAAAGGCCCCAGAGTAACTGGAGTCGGACATGTTTTAAGCCACGCTTCACTTTCTCGCTTCTGCTCCTCAGCGGGACTTTTCCCTCTAGCAAGCAAGGAGGCTCCCTGCCCGTCCTTGGGGCAAAGCTGCCATCTACTCCACCCCCAGCGATCCCCGGCCTGCAGGGCTGCCGAATGCTGCTGCCCCGGCCGTGAGGCGCAGAGCATAACAGGCAAAGCCACCCATGGAGTCTCTGCCTCACAAGCTAGTAGGAAAGACAGGGATGCTCCCAGCCCTGCTCAAGAACAAGCTGAGATGGACACCATCAATCCAGCAAACCTGTAGGTGCCCACGCTCTGATGTCATGTTAAGATTAATAAAGCATTAAAAATAAAACAGGTAGAAGTCAGAAAGAGAACTAAATTGTTTTCAACATTTCCTCAAACCGATTCTTGGTCCTGTCAAGTCACAATTGTAATAAGAAAGCAAGTGCTGGGAAAGTCTCCTCGGGATGAGAGTTTTCCAGACCTGACCCTAGAGAAGAACGCAGAGCAAGGCAGCCAAAGAGACGATAAGGGAGTCGGCCTGAAGCAGCAGCAGAGATAAGAAAGGATCGGGCCCTGCTGCAAGTCACGTTTGAGCAGGCAGCCCAGGACATCTGAGCGGGACCCGTAATGAGTCCCTGCTGGCCAAGGAGAAGAAAGAAGTGGGGAGACCTCCTTTACAGACTCCATTTTATCTGCATGGCGCTCCTTTCTTCCCAGTCGCCCTTTTGTCACCTGTACAGCACAGCACGTACACGCCCGTTTGTGTCTGCGTGTGCTGCTGGAGCGACTGCAATTAGTAAAAGGTTTGTGTGTTAGCAGAGATTCTCTGCACGCTGCAGATGAAATTAAGCAATTCATCGGGCAAGGGGTTAAGCGCTGCTTTCATTGACAGAGAGGCCCAGAAGCTCAGAAGCAGCAACTGTCAGTTCCCAGTTCTGGACTGCAAAAATCCAGACAGTCACCCGATGGCAGCAGAGTTTTCTGCCACCATCCATGCTTGTCTGGATTAGTAGCCCTAAACAACCAGCAGGCAGCCAGGCTATAATTGCTAAGTCCCAAATGCCTGAGGAAAACCCAGCTTTGCTTGGTGCTGAAATGCCAACTAGGCTGGTGCTGGGCCATCGCCCTGCCACAATTGTCTGGATGTGAGAGCCCCTCTTCTACCAACCAAGAGCAGGGAGAGCCTGTCCTCCAGATGCCTTCATGCCCAGGGAGGCCTTGAGTATCTGGCCTAAATTGTGAACACTTTTAATATCTTTACTAAGATCTTGACCTTAGGTCAAGAAGGCTAAGGACAGCAGAGCAATTCCTTTAAAACTGGAGGTGGAATATAACAAATCACCAAAGGTTGTGCAACAGGTAGGAAGAGAGGAGGAGGAGGAGGAGGAGGAAGAGGAGGAGGAGGAGGAGAGGAAGAGAAAAAGAGAAAGAGAAAGAGAGAGAAACAGATTTTACAATTAGGTTGTGTAGTTTTGGGTGGTGTCTTCAATATATGTCTGTTTCATCTTTGACCTGTGACCTTCTCTAATATTAGAAAAACCGGTTTATCACTGTTGCTTATTCCTATCTAAAAAAACAGAGAAAAGTAACACAATACTAATCTAATGAAGAGGAAGAGGAGGGAAGAGTGGGGGAGAGGAACAAAATGGAAAACCATGAGAATGCTAAAATTGTTATGAAATAAAAGAGATTTTGTAAAAGCTCCTTCTGGAATCTCAATTAAGAACTTTCCAGCTCAGGGCTTGGGCTTCATTCTGGCTCTTCATCCAAGGTAACCCTGTCCAAAATGCGTGATGAAGATCGGAGGTCCCCAAGCATGGCTTACCGTGCCCAAGCTACCTTTGTAGGAACAGTCAAAAAGGTGAGAAAGGGAGGAAAACTCCAGTGCTGGGCTGGAGAAAAGCAGCTCAGAATTACAAAGACCAGAGAGGTTTTTTCTCCAGCCCAGCCCTGGAGGTCCCTTCTGTACATGGAGGGGAGCTGCATGTCCTCAGAACCACTGAACTGTATCGGGGAACTACCAGAGGACTGGAAAAGAGCTGATGTGGTTCCCATCTTCAAAGGTGGGGGGGATCCAGGGAACTACAGACATATCAGCCTGACCTCAATACCTAGGAAGATTCTGGAAAGATAATCAAGCAACGAATCAGAGAACACCTAGAGGCAAACAAAGTCATAACCAAAAGCCAACATGGGTTTGCCATGCCAGACAAATCTCATTGCATTCTTTGACAAAGTGACAAAATTACTGGACCAGAGAAATGCTGTGGATATAATTTAGTTGGACTTCAGTAAGGCATTTGATAAAATTGACCACAGCCTACTACTGGATAAGATAGAAAAATGTGGGTTAGACAGCATCACCACCAGATGGATTTGTAACTGGCTGACCAACCACACTCAACATGTAGCCCTCAATGGAACTGCATCTACATCAGGGGTGAAATACTCCCGGTTCGGACCGGTTCATGCATACCGGTAGCGGCGGGTGCCCATGGTTCGCCGAACTGGCAGCGATGGCTGGCTGGCCACACCCCCGAACCGGTCCCCTGGTCCCCGCGCCCCCGCCACCCATGTCCACCCAATCGCCCGGTCGCTGCTTTTCCCGCCACTCGGCTCGGCACTTCTGGCCCACCCACCCCACCCCCGGCCTATATAAGTTGTTCCCCTTTGCCACACGGGCACAGGTACTTGCTTCGCCGATGCCTAGCCTCGCTTGAAAGCCTTGCCTCACCTTGCTGGGATGCCGCGCCTCGCCGACGGCTGCTCACTCAAAAAGGTAAGCATTGCCGGTTGCGGTCTAGCGTGGGCGCCCCCCCCAATCCCCGGCCTCGCGTAGTTCGCACAGCTGCCGGGGATCGGTTGCACATTGCGGCCTAGCGTGCCGTCCCCCCAATCCCTGGGCTCGCGTACTTCCCGCAGCTCCTGGGGATCATTTGCGGGTCTCGTGCCGTCCCCCAGGTCCCCGGGCTCACCTGGCTGGCTTGGCTAAGCTGCCTAGGCAGCCTAGCTAACCACCCACCTTCCCCCCAGCCTCCAGCTTGCTTACCTTCGCTCTTCGGACCGAATCCTGAGCTGCTGGTCACAACGCCTGCCTTGCTTCGTCTGGATTGCAGCCTGCAACTGTGCAATCCATCTCCTCAGAGAGCAACTGAATCTGCCTGCCTGCCTGCCTTGTTCCTTCAACTGGGTTTTGGGGTTTTTTTGGGTTTTTTTTTTTTTTGCTTTAAAAAAATAGTAAATTGGAGTGTTTTTTTTCTTGGGTTTTTTTTTTTTAGGATTTTTTTTTAGACATAGTCATTTAAAGCTTTTGCAATTCTGCTTAGGCAGGGGGTTGGACTAGATGAGGTCCCTTCTTCCAACTCTGTAAATCTGTTAAATCTGTTACATGTGTTAAATCTGTTGCAGGTGCCATTTTGTGTACTTTTGCATGGTGTGTGAGTCAGTACAGCTGCTTTTGCATGGTGTGTGAGTCAGTTGTGTTGTTTTGTGTTGTGTGTGTGTAAAGTGTAAAAGTTTTTTTTTTCAGCTCTTTGTGGCTCTGTGAGGTTCATGCTTGTGGCAGGGGCCATTTTGTATGCTTTTGCATGGTGTGTGTGTCAGTTGTGTTGTTTTGTGTTGTGTGTGTGTAAACATTGTGTGTCCTCAGCTAACAAAGCTCCTTTTTTCCCTTTTGTAGTAGCAGCCTTTAACAGGAAGGATGAAAAGGCAACAGACAATGATTGGTTTCTTGGCCAAGAAACCAAAACTGGCACAACAACCATCAGAAGTGCCGTCCTTGGGTGATCCATCCCAAGCACCACAAGCACCACAAGCATCCCAAGCACCACAACCATCCCAAGCACCACCACTTCCACCACTTGAGCGGGTAGAAAGCAGCAAGTCACCCGAGCCCGAAATAGAAATCATTCTTCCCAACTGCTGGTCTATGCAACAGTACAGCAGCTTCCAACAGAAGTATGAGGGATTGGAAGTTTCAAACAAGAAACTAGGTTGTAAGTACTGTGCGAAACATGTCTTCGCAATAGAGAGCGGTATTCATGTGTCCAGAGAATGAAAGCATTACAAGATGGAGGCAGCTGGGAAAAATAAGGAAGTGCAGCAGGCGTCTCTAAGGAAGAAAATGAGAACACACTTCACATCGAAATCGCACACCATTTGTAGAGAGAACGCAAAACAAGCAGAGGAGGAAGCCATAGAAAAAGCAATGGGCAAGGTTTATATAAGCCAATATGACGCCACTACTAACATGTTCAGAACTGTTTACAGCCTGGCAAAAGCATGCAGACCAATTCTAGCAGAATTGATAGAATTACAAACTGTAAATGGAGTAGATCTGGGAGTAGGATTGCATTCAAGGCAGGGGTGAAATCCAGCAGGTTCTGGAGAACCGGTAGCGGAAATGTTGAGTAGTTCAGAGAACCGGCAAATACCACCTCTGGCTGGCCCCCGAGTGGGGTGGGAATGGGGATTTTGCAGTATCCTTCCCCTGCCACGCCCACCAAGCCACACCACACCACGCCCACCAACCCACGCCCACAGAACCGGTAGTAAAAAAAATTAGATTTCACCACTGATTCAAGGCCAACAGTTGTGAAAATAGTTGAGTGCATTGCAAGCGACATCAGAACCCAAATGTTTACCAGCATTTTTAATCAGAATCTGAAAATATGCCTCATCATCAACGAAGCCTCAACAGTATCCTGCATACCAGTTTTGATAGTTTTCATGAAAGTTGAGGACTCAGAGGACCCACTATCACTTTTTGTTGAGCTTGTTGAATTGAAAAAAAAAGATGCAGAGACAAT
>QLTV01000331.1:1215521-1233320 GCA_003457575.1 Thermophis baileyi
GACGAGAGGAGACATGATAGTCTTCCAATATCTCAGGGGCTGCCACAAAGAAGAGGGAGTCAACCTGTTGTCCAAAGCACCTGAAGGCAGGACAAGAAGCAATGGGTGGAAACCTATCAAGGAGAGAAGCAACCTGGAACGAAGGAGAAATTTCCTGACAGTTAGAACAATTAACCAGTGGAACAACTTGCCTCCAGAAGTTGTGGGTGCTCCAGCACTGGATGTTTTTAAGAAGATGTTGGATAACCATTTGTCTGAAGTGGTGTAGGGTTTCCTGCCTAAGCAGGGGGTTGGACTAGAAGACCTCCAAGGTCGCTTCCAAGTCTGTTATTTCTAATTTCTTCTTCATCCTCCTGAAAAGAACATTCTGCTGAAGGTCCTCAGCAACTTGGAGAAGAACTCAAGGCAGATTCTTAGAAATGCCTAACTGGTTTAGGTCTAAATCAGTTTAAAGAACTAAGGAGAAGCAAACTGCAAGTTACCTGCTTAAAAGTGGTGGCTGCGCGGTTGGTAAAGTTAGCTTCCAGATCTGATTTGACTTCATTCTGCATTTTAATGGGCCACCGCACGGAGACACCACCGGAGACACCACCGTCTGGATTGTGAATGGAAGGAGAGTCAGACCTCCATCCATCTCCAAACCCAGCATGCAAAACGGACATTCCTCCTTGCCTTTCGAACATTGGCAGCGGCCGGCCATTTGGGAGCTTCTTGTCTGTGGCGCTGCCACCGTCCAAAGCTTTGCAGACTTGCTCTCCCTTCCCAGTCATTTTTGTCCTTCAGATGCCTGGCAGGGCAGCAATGGCAAGATGCCCCACCGCCTGCAGCCCTGAGAGAGAAGCCGGGTGGTTGTTGGGAAGCTCCCCTGGGTGCCTGAAGGCCCCCAGCCTCTCCCAGGCTTGGGGCTTGCTCAGGGGACCCTCAGAGCAAGGGAAGAGGTCAGCTCCTCCCCTCAAGGCTTCTTCAAGGTCAAGAGCTTATTCGGAGGCTGGGAAAATGAACCAGGCGCTGCCACGGGAGCGGGACGCCCCGAGACCTTCCATCCAAAGGCTGCAGAGCGATTCGGTTGCCTGCCAGCTTCGCCTCTGACCTCCTGCCGGCCTCCTAGGAGAGGCCGACAACCAAACACGGGCCAGCGGCAGGACCAAAGCCCGGGCCCTTCTGCCGTCGGGCGGGTCTGGCACCGGCACGTGATCTCTTCCGCCAGCTCTTGCGGGGCCGCCTCGGGCTCTGAAGCGGCCGTCGAGAGCCCACTCTGGCCTCAGCCCTTCCGTCTCCTGCAGGGAAGTCTTAGCCGCAGCCCCCCCCCTTTCTCGGTTCTTGGGAAGAATCCAATGGCAGCGCCCCTCCCTCCCTCCCCGGCCTTGTCCCCCAGACCGTCCCCAACGCCTCCGGGGCTGCCCTCCCACTCCCTCCCTCTCTTCCTTCCTCCCTTCCTTCCTCCCTTCCTCCCTTCCTTCCTTCCTCCCTCCCTCCCTTCCTTCCTTCCTATTTCCCCTCCCTTCTCCTCTCCTCTCTCCTCCTCTCTTTCCTTCCCTTCCCTTCCCTTCCCCTTCCCTTCCCTTCCCTTCCCAAATCTGCAGGGGTTTGGGTCAAATTAATTCCTTGTGACGTCTTTGTCCAAGCAATCTCCATGTTGAGCAAAGGTCTCTTGCCTCTAGATCTGCTGTTCCCATCTTAGCTAGTGGATGTGGCAAAGACACCCTTTGATGAGACATCTCCAAATCTCATCGCAAAGGATGGTGGGCACAGTGGTGTTCAAGTCATTCAGAGAGCTCACCTGTTTCTGGTTGTAGCTGCTGATATGCTCCCTGAGTCATTGTATGGGGAAACTACAGCCAGAGATGGTCATGAAGAGTGAGGAGGAGGACTTGAAAGAGCTGTTTGCCTATGGAGAGACCAGCACTGAGTAATTCAGCCTCTTGTCCTTCCTCCCTCCCTTCCTCCCTTCCTCCCTCCCTCCCTCCCTCGGCCAACTCACCCAGCACCACGGGGGGCGTCCGGTTGGAGGAGGCGGCTTCTGGGGTGGTGCTGGGCGGGAAGAGCACGTTGAGGAGCCAGAAGGCCCGGCCAGGCTGAAGGAGCGCCAGGACCAGGGCAGCGCTCCATCCGGCCAGGCTCCGCATCCTGGGTTGCCGAGAAGCCTCTCTGGCCCGCCCAGCCTGGGCTGGCGAAGGGCGCTCTGCTCTCTTCCCGCGGGCTGTTGGGGAAGGGGAGGAGCGGAAGGTGGGAACCCACCAGAGCGGCCGGCGGGGCTGGAGTGGGCCTCGGAGGGGGGGCAGGGGGAGGAGGAGGGGGGAGGCATTCCCAAAGTTGAAGGTCTGCTTCCAGAGGCCCCTCCGAGGGACCACGCCACGCGCGCGGGGGGCGCGGGGGGGGCAAATCTTGGCCGCCAATGGGCAGAGGAACCCGAGGCCAGGAGCTCCTGCGAAGCAGCCGCCAGCCGGATTCCTTTGGGAGGCTTGGCCTTCCTCTGCCCCAGAGGGCCGGGCCTCTTCCTGACCGTTCCCGGTGCTTACGCTTAGGCCGAGGAAAGAAAGCGAAGCAAAAGGCTGGGATAAGAAAGGCTGGGACGGCCTCCTTCCTTCAGCTGCCGGTGGAGAACAGCGTTCCCCGGAGCGCCCGAGTGGTTCGTTGGCACCTCTGGATAAACGGACAATTTTACAAATGAAGTCTAATTCAGCTTGTCTGTAACGTTTCCTTATTATATTCCCAGTTTCAGAGTTGCGTGGAGCAGTTGATAATGGGATCCAGGATGAACTGTTGGCCTGGGGTTTCTAGCCAACCACCTTTGCCGAGGCCGCGCTACAGCCTTGCTCCAGTGCAAGTAGAGCCTGGAAGCTGCTGGCATGAACCACTTCAGCTGGCCCGTCTCCTGGCACAACCAGTGAGCAGATCCGGCCGCTGCCACACGCACCGCATGGTCTCCCACAGGGCTTGTTTCAGACTGCACCTTCCTTGCTGAGTAAGTTGTGAACTGAACTATTTATCATTATAAATGGGCAATCCCTTGCCTGGGAAATAAACAACCCTGTTGTAGACCATCATGCTGCCAGAGTAGAAGCTGCTTTGGTGATCCGACGGGACCATCGGATTTAAAGGCTGAGGCAAGACGGAGAACAGGTATATGGGTCTGGCTTTCAACCTTCCCTCAGTATATGGGCTGAATGAGAGAGGTTGGCTGGCCAGTTGAAGGCCTATTAATTATGGGGTTGATTAAAATGGCTCAGATTCCCTGAAATCATGGAAGTATTATTCCAGATTTGTACTCCTAAATGGATCCTACCCACTTTATTCCCGGAGTCTAGCTATTTTGAAAATGATAAGCATCCTCTGAATTATCTAAGCGTTCATCTGATACCCTTATCAAATGATGAAGCTAATCTGGTACAAAATTACAGAAAGCATTACCTTCAATAAATTATCAGCACAGCCTGGTTTCATAAAATGCCATCAAATCTCTGTCAATATTAGATGATTTGAATGCTGATAATACTGTAATATGTTTTTGTTTTTATTTCAATATGGTGCAAGCTTTTTTATTTGGAATTAGTTACAAAACGGATTTTAATATAAATAATTTCTTGGATAAAACAATATTGTTTTAATCCTTTGAGAGGCTAATAAGATTGTCTCTTATGTAAAGGCAGGAAACATGGAACACACCAATGTTCCCTCTCTTGTTCAATATTTAATTTAGCGTTAGAACCTTTAGCATGTTTAATGACACAGACTGGGGATATCCAAGGTAATTGTGCTACAGGAATAGGATATAATTTGCTGCTGTATGCAGAAGGTATGTCTGGCCTTTTATTATTATCATAGATCTTTACCAAGATTTGTTGAAATGGTGCAGCAATACTGTTATTTCCTTGTCAAAAACTCGTCATTTTTATTTCCAAAAGTGAAGTTTTCGGAATCTCTTCAGCACTATGTGGAGTTCTGATGGCCACGCTCCATAACACAAGCAAAGGCCTCTTTCTCAGGCTTCCATTGGTGGCATCTTTAGCAGGAGAATGTCTCTTCCTAGTCATTAGTCCTGCTAAAGAGTTTGGGTACATATTTTAAGCTTTTACTTATCTAGGCCTCAAACCTTTCCAGGATTTTCCCGGTCTACAAGAGCCAGTTTGGTGTAGCGGTTGAGGCATCAGGCTAGAAACTGGGAGACCGTGAGTCCGACAAAGAACACAAAGGCACAAAGTCAGTTGGGTGCCCCTGGGCCAGTCACTTTCTCTCAGCCCCAGGAAGGAGGCAATGGCAAACCTCTTCTGAAGAACCTTGTGAGGGAAACTCCAGGCAGGCAGCAGGTCAGCACAAAATAAACAATGAACAAGAAACCCAAAGTGCTTTAGACTTCTGTGACCACGTTTGCCCTTCATAAAATAGCCTGGCAGGAGTCTTTGTTAAACAGCAATCCTGTATCACAGTGTTTCTTCATAAGGGAATTGCCCAACTCTATTTTTGTTTGCTCTTTTTGAAAATTAATTCGGTTCTGTAATGTTTTTTTAAACTAATTTTTACTAAACCAAACTTGTGCAGTATGCTCAAGTTTATATAAATCTGCTATGACATTCAGAGTTTATTCTTACCTGCCTTTGACATAACAGGCACCCAAATATTGCACTAAAACAGCCAATGACAGACGTGTATTTTCGGCATTCTCTAGCAGGGAGGAAAGCAAGCTGCCAAGCTGATTCTTTACCAGCAGAACTTGCTATGACTGATGGTTTATCTGTAGTATTTCTCCTCAGGCTACCTTGAAGTAAGCAGCTTAATTGGCCTGCAATCTTCTACATAGATGTTATTTTGCCCAGGTGGGGAAACCAATCTTAGGTCATGGTATATATTTTCACAAGCAATTCTACACACACTTGAAAAATGCCGGATGGTGATTGATTGGATACCATGATGTCCTTGTAACCCCGGCATCTTTGTCTCGGGGGTCTTTGGTGCTCTCTGAGCTGGGTTGTTTGTCTGCAGTCCTTTCATAACCCAGCCAGGTAGCATCTTCAGTGCGAGGGCGTGTGTGTAGGGTTTGCTCTTGTTTATGTAGTTTGCCAACTGCCAGTGTTGGTGAGGATATGGTTTTCTACTTGGTAGTTAAATGATTGGGATATCATCGAGACCGCCTCTTCGAGGACCGATCTCTTCGAGACCGCCTCCTACCACATAGCTCCCAGCGACCGGTAAGATCCCACAGGGTTGGGCTCCTCTGGGTCCCGTCAGCTAAACAGTGCCGGCTGGCAGGCCCACGGGGGCGGGCCTTCTCTGTGGCTGCCCCGGCCCTCTGGAACCAGTTACCTCCTGAGATCCGGACTACCCCCACCCTGCTGGCCTTCCGGAAAGCGGTGAAGACCTGGCTGTTCCGGCAGGCTTGGGGCCGTTGATCTCGCTTCTGCAATTTGGCGAGATCCGGCCATGAAAAGGTGTGTATGGGTTTTTAATTGGTTTTAAATGTTTTTATTATGTATCTTTTTGGTAGGTTTTTTATATTTTAATAAGTTTTTTATATTTGCTGTAAGCCGCCCAGAGTCCCCAGGGAGTTGGGCGGCATAGAAATGCAAATAAATAAATAAATATTGTTTTCTGCTTGATTGTTGCTTGGTGTAAATCCCTGCTTACCTGGGTCTAGGCTGCTGGAGAGGAAGTGTTCTGGGCTTGTTTCCTTTTTGGCTTTTTTATTGCCACTTTTGAAGGAGTATAAATGTAGCTTGTCTGTCTGTCTGTCTCTCCCTCCCTCCCTCCCCCCTCTGTCTGTCTGTCTGTCTGTCTATTGTGATTGATTTGTCTCAGTGTCAAGCTTCCCGGTATTCCCTAGCATTTTTTGGATTTAGCTTGGTCTAGGTTGCTGACAGTTTCCCAGCTGAAACTATGGTTGAGTCTGTCTGTGTGTGGTGAGATTAAGGACTTCCCATCCTGACCTCTAGTTGGTGTTTATGGATGCTCTGCCAATCTTCTACTTGTCTGTCCTACATAGTGGCTGTTGCAGTCCTTACATGGCAGGTTGTAGATGACTCATCCACGAGTCATGGAGTGACAGAGAGCCCAAGAAAAATTATTGGGTTTGGATTGCTTCCTGGTATATTATGATTTATCAATCCTTTTATCTTATGATTTATGATTGAGTTTTATGATTTATGATCTATGACTTATCACTTTGTTGTTTGTATGTACACTGAGAGCTTATGCACCGGAGAAAAATTCCTTGTGTGTCCAATCACACTTGACCAATAAAGAATTCTATTCTATTCTATTCTGCTTTGAGTCTTTGTAACAGACAAGCATGCTATGAACTCTAACAAATGCCCAGGATAAAAGCTAAAAAGCAATCAAAGTCTAAATGTATATGATAACTCCTTAATCTTCTCACACACAGACAGACTCAACCATAGTTTCAACTGGGAAACTCTCAGCATCCTAGACCAAGCTACATATAGTGCTGGGCAAGAACCAGGGAGCTATGGAGATTCTCAGTCATCCAGGTCATGGTTGTCCCAAAGGTGCTTTTGTTTTTCAAGAGACAACTGGACTTTCTGGTTTTTCTTTGAAGACGTTTCGCTTCTCATCCAAGAAGCTCCTGCCTCTTGAAAAAGCACCTTTGGGAGTGGATTTTCCCCTGCTGGTGGGCTTCCCAGGAGCTTCTGACCCTATAAGAATCAGCCAGGCTGGCTAGAGGCACTTCTCAGTCCTTTTGGTCCCCTCAAGAGTCCTCAGTGGTGCATCCAACCCCAGGGTCCACATCAATCCCGGGATTCAAGCATCAGATGGATATGGCAGATCTCCCCAGAGCCCAGGATGCTTGAAGGTCTGACCAGCTGATGGCCAAGGGAAGACAGATGTTCCCCAGGTTTCAGCCTTCCCGTGGAGCAGCAGGCACGGCTTCAAATGAACCCACCCAGCCTTCCCACAACCAAAACCTCCCACCAGAAGAAACCCATGGGACAATTCAGTCAAAAGGTTGACTGGCAGAGAACAGGCTGACGACCTATTTCCATTGTTGGATCTCCATGGACTAGTTTTTCCTCCCAATGCAGCTGCCTTACTCTCTTGAGGACAATTTATCATCAGAATGAGTAGCTTTCAATACAGCAGACACTGCAGCGAGTTCAAAGCTTCTTCGCTCAGCTGCCAAATGAAAGGCAGTTAGAGCAGGGAGGCCTTTTGCTCTTCTTCTGTTCTCAGAGAAACCACAAGAGGCCTCTAGTCTGCGGCTCCCCCCACAAGGGAGAGTACAGTCAGAAAAGCCCCCCCAGCTTGAGATGGAAGATCTCCCTTGAAAGGCTCCTCTGGGGTTGCAGGTGGGAAAGACAGAGACCCCCGGAGCTACCTGGCTCTGGCGGATCCAGGGGTGAAATCCAATTTTTTTTACTACCGGTTCTGTGGGCGTGGCTTGGTGGGCGTGGTGTGGCTTGGTGGGCGTGGCAGGGGAAGGATATTGCAAAATCCCAATTCCCACCCCACTCTGGGGCCAGCCAGAGGTGGTATTTGCCGGTTCTCCAAACTACTCAAAATTTCCGCTACCGGTTCTCCAGAACCTGTCAGAATCTGCTGGATCTCACCCCTGGGTGGATCCAATGAAGGCCTAGGGAGGTGAATGGTGGTCTGGTTTTCCCCCCCTCTATGGGGATTTTTGGCTGGCCTGCAGAGCAAGGGCCGAGGTGCCTGCACAGCCAGGCTCAGTGGTACCAACCCCAGTAAAATCATCAGCTTTTTCTTGACAAGGAGCCACAAGTTGCTTTGGGATCCAGAGTGATCATTTTATTGGGTTGGCCTTGCTTTCCCTTCGATCCCATCAGTGCACGTAACACAGAACTCCAAGAGCTCAGTCTCTCCCCCCCCCCCCATCCATTCCTTGCCAGCAAGAAAAGAGGATAAATACAGAGAGGGAGAGCTGCTTTTCCCCAGAAGCCTCTGGGAGAGGATGGGAGTTTGGGTGCAGGTGGCCGGATGGGGGGCCAGGCAGGAGAGGGGAGAAACACAGAGCCTCGGGAGACTGAGCGGGGGGAGATAAGTGCCCTCTCTGCCCAGCCAGGGCCTTCCGAGCACCTCTTCCAGCCCTGCAGGCAAAGGAGGGCAACCCGACAGCTTGGTTCATGCTGGGAAGAAGGTATGTTGGCCACCTAGGGCCAACACAGGCTAGGTGATAAACCTTAAAATATGCTAAAATACCTCAGTTGCTATAAAAAGCTGCCCGTCTCCTAGGGTTAAGAGAGCCCTGATGCTTTGGGAAGACCCACACGCTCATTGGCAGCCGGGACAGAGAGTGCGGGATAGAGGAAGCGGCAGCAACAGAGGCCTGGTCGAAGGGCTCATCATCTCCCACAGACTGGGGGCAGGAAGGAGGGCAGGAGCCAACCAAGCCTAACGGCACGGACTCTTGCTGAAGAGCCCAAATCCAGATGTAGGGACCTAGCAATGAACATCTGCCTGCCCTGCTCACACCTGCCCTGCACAAAGGTCCCCAATCGGACTCTGCCACGCTTACACTTTTCTCCCAGCCCTAACCCGGTCCTGGGTCCAGGAGTGAGCTGGGCTTCGAAGTGGCGATCACAGCAGCGCACACTCCCAAAATTGAAGCTGGGGGCGTGAGAGAGAGTGGGCCCAGAAAGGGAGGAAGCCCGCTGCTCTGCCAGGGTGGAGAGAGGGCAACCAGAGAGAAAAGGGATCAAGGCCCTCCACAGCTGCCAGCTCATCAACAGCTGCTGATGGAGACGTTGGGCGGGCGCATGACTCCCCTGGCCTGGAGGCACCACAAGGGGGAGATGGCCAAGGCCACTTCCAAGCAGGTGGCTCTGCCAGGGAAAGTCAAGCCCGCCACCTGCTTGGTATAAATAACCCCCCAGGTGTAGTAGGCCGATTACCTTCAGTTAAATTAGGAAGTCTGGAGAGGCCTGGAGAGATCCTGCATCTCCTGGAAAGGCTCCTCCAAGACCTCCAGGGTCAGTGGACATCCCAAGTTCACTTTCGACTCTGAGGAGCGCAGCCTTGGCTTCCTTCCAATTTCCAAGTTCTCCAAAGCTTCCAGTTGCACCAGAGCAAGCTGAAGACTTCCTCCATCACAGGCCAGGAAGAGGGTGCGTGTGAGAAGTTGTGAGTGCAGTGGGACGTCAGGGGAAACACCCCGGCCAAAGGTGCCGTGTGGATGCTGGGAGCTGCTTGGTTCTCACACAGGAAGCCCCTCCTGAGGGAGGATGTCGGCAGCCAAGCACGGACCTTGGCGACTGGACACTGCCGCTGCCCCGTCTCGGCTCTCCTTGCTCTTCTCTCTTGCATGCCTAGATGACGTGGCAACAGTTGAACTGCCCCAAGGACAGCAGGCTCTCTCTGGAGCTGGGCTGCATCCGGAAGGCCAAGGCCTTTTCACAGAGCGGGAACTGCAGGAGCCGATCCTTCAGGTTAGCGTTCTTGCCTTTGGCCGGGTCCAGCTTGATGATGCTGTCCGCGAGGCTGTCATGGCCGCTGCCATTGCTCTGGCCATCGCAGCAGGCTTTGGCCCCATGGGGCGGCCCCAGCTCCGGGCCCTTGCCCTCTGCTCCTGGCACCACGTCGGCTCCAGTGGTTCCTGGGGCACAGCCACCCTGCAGAAGAGCTGTGCTGCTCTGGGGCTGGGGGCTCTCCTCCCCAACCTCCAAGAGTTCCTCCTCGACAAGATCTCCTGCTCTCGATGGAAGGAGGTCGTTCTGGTCCTCTTCCTCTGCCAGGAGGGGCTCAATTCGGCCAGGATCCCCCTCTGGTCTGACAGGGCCCCCTCCCTGGCTGCCTAGTGGGGTCGCTTCCCCTGGGGGTTCGGCAGGCCTCCCCCCCCCTTGCAAGCGAAGGCTGCTGCCCAGCTCCTCCGTCTGTGGGGCTTGGCCTGTCGCAGAGTGGCTGCTCGGGGATGCTTGCTCCGGGCAGGAGGACTTGGCGTGTGCAGGGAGGAGGCTCTTCCCCACTTTGTAGTGGGCCGCAAGGGCCCGGCAGAAGAGCAGGGACGAGGCGGTGCTCTGGAAGCGGCTCATCTGCTCTTGGTTCAAGGAGGAGGTCCGCCTTCGAGAGAGGCCCGGCTTCCCTTCTGCCTCCTCCTCTTCCTCTTCCTCCTCCTCCGAAATCTGCTGCAAGGCGAGGGTGCTCTTGGCGATGCCCGTCTCCATGAGGGAGGGCTGGATGAGGGCCCGCAGAGGCTGCCCGCATCCACGGAAGCTGGAAGAGGACCTGCCCTCGCCCGAGGCTGAGCGGGAAAGGAGAGGCTTCCCGGCGTACTCCGCAGCGACCGTCTCCAGCGTGCCCTTGGTGGCTGGGGGCAGCTCTGTGGGCAGAGGGGGCTCACCTGGTGGGCTCCTGAGGAAGAAGAAGGAGCAAAGAGAGGAGGTGAGTAGCTGCGAGTCCCCCTGGCCGAGACCAACGCTCGAAGGGCCGAGGGGGGCTTGCCTGCTCTGGAGCTGCTCAGCCAGGCTCTGCTTCTCCTGCTTGTCGCGCAGAATCCGTTCGGCCAGCAGAAAGTAGGTGGCAGTGACGTGATTGTAGCGTTTGGCCTCCAGGGCTCTGCAGGGAGATGCCAGGCGGAAAGAGTCAGGCATGGACACAGGGAGAGATTTCCGAGGCTCTGCTCACTTTCAGGGCTGCCTCTTAACCCACCGATTGCCCTCAATCAGCTGTTACCAGAATGCCCTTGCGCTCAATTCCTTAACAGCACAAACTAAGATAATAACCTCATCGGGGAACAAAAGTCTGTTTCTACATGCAGCTTGGTACATAAAGTCCAGCTGCCTTAATTATGGATTTCTCCTTGGGCTTGAAGCACATCTGAGGACATGGGGGAGACCGAACATCTTCCCTTATTCTGTGGCTCTGTCCCCCTGAGGACACATCCAACTTATTCACTGTTGGATTCTATTCAGGAACCTGACACTTTGGGACTGGTTCTCCTGTTGCAGGCCAGTTATGGGATCACAGGTTTGGGCAAGCTGTGTGCCATGTTTTAAGCCAGGAATGGGGAACCCACGGCTGTCCGGAAGCTGCTGAGCTGAAATCCACAGCATGCCATACCATTAGCCAGGGAGGTTGGGCTCCTGGCTCCTATAGTTCACCAACACCTTACATGGCTGCAGATTCACTTTTTCCTCTACAGGCAAATGGGAATGTAAACCAGGTAGTCCTTGCTTAACAACAGTAACGGGGACTGGAATTTCTATCACCAAGCAATGTAGTTGTAAAGCATGATGTCATGTGACCATATTGCTTAAGCAATGGCAATCCTGCAGTCTCTGTTGCTGCCGTTACGCAAGGATCATGGCTGGTATGAATGTGTGTTGTCGCCAGGGTGGGAGGTTATTATTTTTATTGTTTGTTGTTTTTATTTATTTCATATTGTGTTTTTAAGCCGCCTTGAGTGGCCATCTGCGAGTAGGCAGCAGTATAAATTTTCTAAATAAATAAAAATCATGGGTTGTTAAGTGAGAACCTCATGTGACCAGCGAGGACTTGCAACTTCCAGCCGACTTTCCACAAGCAAAGTCATTGGGGAAGCCTGTGGGGAGTTACAAGTCCTGGTGGCTTGCAAGCATGCTGGAGGGTGAGTGAGTACTGTGGAGTGAGGCCGGGTGATACGGTGGCAAATGCATGCAGTCTGGGGAGAGGTTCCACTGCAGAAGTGCGTGCATGAATTCTCCAGGATCTTGCACTCTGTGGCACGGCTCCTCGGGGGGAAAAGCAGTGGGAGCAACTTGCAATTTTCTCTGCCGGCTTCCCCATTAATTTTGCTTGTGGGAAGCTGGCAGAGAATGTCACAAATGGCAATCATGTGAATGCAGGGATGCTGGGACAGCTAGAATTTCTAGAACTGCTCTTAAGTACCACTTGTTCAGCAGCATTGTAACTTCAAATGGTCATTGAATGAGTGGTCGTTAATCAAGGATTACCTATGTCTCCATTTATGTCCATTTCAAAACTACGATTGACGTTTCACAGTCAAAAGTTCATGGGCATCATCAGAAGCCACTTTTGACCTTCGAGCATTAAGGAAGCCCCAAAACATCTACCTGATCATTTCAGCTAGCAAAGCTCTGTCCCAACCAACTGAAGGCCAGCTCGAATTCCTGTCCGGTGGCCATGATCCCTGTGCCCAAATCACATTCCCCTTGCACAACCTTCCTTAATCAACCGGAGCGATTTGTGCCAATGCCCACCCCAGACCCTCACTCACTCCTGGATGGTTTCTCGGTCTGCAATGTGGCCACACATCATGGTCTGGATGATGATCTCGTGCTCCTCCTCCAAAACCCTCCGGTGTGATGTCAGCGGCAGAAGAGAATGGCTGGCTGGGGAGGGGTCCACCCCCTGGAGCCACGGGTGGTTTTCAATTAGCTCCAAGGAGGCCCTTTGCTTGGGGTCCCGCTGCAGCATCTGGGCAATAAGGCTGTGCAAAGAAGAGCGAGAGGGACTCAGCCGCTGCCCCCCAAGGCCCTGCTCTCCCCCCTCCCAATCCACGTCTCTTCAGAAACCCCAAGGCAGAAGGCAGAGCGCAGGTGAAATGGGACCTTGGAAAGGCGTCACAAACACTCGGTGCCGAACGGGGGGGGGGGTCTACTCCTTATTCCTGGGCCACCAATGTTTCTTTGCTCAGCAGAAAGCCCGAATGGCTCGAAAGTCTCCCAGGGAAGGCAGAAGAGCCCCCGGCAGAGCACTCAGCCAGGCGATTGTTCCCCTCAACCATCGAGCAATTAGACCAGAACAATAATCGGAACAGGCCTTGTGCGCCCAAACCCCCGACTCTGCGGCTGAGCTTTCATCTCGTGAGTTCTGCTCCAACTTGAGAGGACCTCCCTCCCATGGAGAAAGGGGGGGGCAGAGGGGAGGACAAAGAAAGATAGATAAGGCGCTATATTCCCAGACAATCCTTCCCTCCAAGTGCTCAAGGATGAAAACAAAGGGGCGCCAACTGCATCCTTTTCTACATCGAGGGGCCCTTTGGACACACTAGCCACCTCACGGCTTGACTACTGCAACACGCTCTATGTAAGGCTGCCCTTGAAGACCACCTGGAAGCTTCAATTGGTCCAGAATGCAGCAGCACAGGCATGCCTCGGTATTGTTATTTATTTATGTATTTACTTATTAGCTATGTGCCACCCACCTCATCTAGACCTATGCCTACATAACACCTTTTCTGTGAAGCTGCACCATTGGCGAGTTTGCTTCTAGGCGCAATTCGAGTTGCTAGTCATTACCCACAAAGCCCTACCTGGCAAAGGGCCTGGTTACTGCCCAACTCCCATAGTATCTTCCCGGCTGACTTGAGCCTGCAGAGTGGGCACATGTCAGGTTCCTTCATATCACCTCTTGGGACTCTGGGAATGTCCCTTCTCTGTCGCAGTGCCTGCCCTCCATGATGAGTCCTGCTGCCCGTGATCCGGATGGCCCCTGTCTGCTCTAGTTACGAGGAACCACGAAGACTCACCTCTTTCCCAAGTCCCCCGGCCTCATCCCATTTGGTTTGCCATGCCTGCCATCTTTTTTTTTCCTGCCTTTTAATTGGGTCTATTGTAACTTCTTGGATTGTTGTGAATCACCCAAAGCAGTTGGGAGGCATAGAAATGTGACAATAAATAAATGGCACCGTCTGGGGGTTTCCTGCTGACACGTCTCTATGCTATGAACACAATAGGCAGGGAGGTTGAGGCTGCTTCCTAAGGAACAAGGCAGGGACAAAGAGGGAGGAAATGAGGAAGGGCCGCCTACTCTGCACACAGGAGGGAGATGCCTGATGGTATCACATAGCGACAGTCCAGGATCATGGTCAGGGTCTCGCTGTCGTTGGCCTCCTGGAAAGGGGGATGTCCACAGACCAGCATGTAAAGGATGACACCCAAGCTCCAGATATCTAAGAGAGAAGAAAAAGAGGAAACTGGGCTGAACAGGAGCCCTCCCCGTGCTCTGGGCTCAGCCCTCCAACACGTCTCTCTTCTTCCCCTTCACCGCTCCCTGCTGCAAAAGGACCCCATTGCCCTAAATAATCCAATCCAACCCACTTAATTCCACTGAGCTCAGATGCAAACTCTGTTCTGCAGGGGACTCAAGGCTGCTGTCCTATTTGTATGCCAGTCAAATCTTCCAAACCCCCAATATTACAAAGGGCTTAACAGCATGGGATAGAAATGCAGTACGAATTATCGAGGGGCTGGAGAAAGCCTTGAGATTAGGAACCTGTAACTTAGTAGCTGGGCACCTTTTTGAAATATCAAGAGAAGCAGGTTTTATAAACCCTTCCTTCCTCGTGGCAGAGAAAGCTAAGGTGGAAAAGAGGTCAAAAGGAGTGAGAATTCCTAAACAGAATTTAGGAATCATTTTCAGTTGTAAGAATGTAACAATGAGAGAAAATGGAAGAATGGGAAATCAATGTAAGGATTGATTTCCTTACATTGTAAGGAGACAGATAGCTAAATCACCAAGAAAAAAAGATGTGCAGTTGTCTAGAAACAACATCAAGAAAACAAAAGTGTAGAATGAATTGAGGTTGGCAAATCATACTAAAAATAACAAAGTGGTATCCTTTAGATACCTTCAAAAGAAACAAGAATCTAATGGAAGAGGAAACAGTCAAGGAGACAATGGTAATTTGGGCCCAAAATTTTCGATATACTATTGAATTGGAATATTGGGAGAAAATATGGGAGAAAAATTATAAATTAACGATGGCAGCAGCGTATAAAGAAAATATCTACAAAATGTTTTTAGCGATGGCACCTACCTCTGGCACGATTGGCAAAAATGTTCCCAAACAGACTGGCAAATTGTTGGAAATGTAACCATGAGCAAGGGACGTTCTACCACATGTGGTGGACGTGCCCAAAGGCGAAGAATTATTGGAAGAAAATTAAAAAATGGTTGGAGGAAATTACAGAACAAGAAATAGAGATGAAACCAGAGCTGTTTTTACTTGGAATTATAAGAGGAAATATAAACAAAAAAACCCCCCAATGCATCATGCTCCATATAATAACAGCAGCCAGGATCATTTTTGCCCAAAACTGGAAATTAGAAACTGTCCCCTCAAGCGCAATGATAATAAAAAAGGTGCTAGAATGCGCAGAAATGGACAAATTAACAATGGAATTACATGACAGAGAGGAAACTGATTATTACAAGATATGGAATAAGTGGTACAATTGGCTTGAATATAAAAATAAAATCAATGCATAAAGATTACACAAAATAAGGGTTAGAACGAAACTATATATATATGAGCCGAGGTGGCGCAGTGGTTAGAGTGCAGTACTGCAGGCTACTTCAGCTGACTGCTAGCTGCAGTTCGGCAGTTCAAATCTCACCGGCTCAAGGTTGACTCTTCCATCCTTCCGAGGTGGGTAAAATGAGGACCCAGATTGTTGGGGGCAATATGCTGACTCTGTGAACCGCTTAGAGAGGGCTGTAAAGCACTGTGAAGCGGTATATAAGTCTAAGTGCTATTGCTATTGCTATGTGTGTATATTTATATTTATATTTATATCTACATTTAGACTTATCTGTATATAATATTGTAATAGAATAGTAGAATGTATAATACAGTTGAGTATGTATATGGATAATTAAAAAGAAACTACAAAATGTATAAAATAGTAGGCTAGGATTAGGAAATCTGAAATTAGGATACCGAAAATGGATAGCTGTAAAAGTGAATATGTGATTTTAAATGCTGGAAAAATTCAATAGAAATTACTGATTTTCCTGAGGCTCAACAACCAAAGACCCAGGAAGGTTTTGACACTGGAATGAAGTGGGGGAGACCCTCCAACCTGCAGAGAAGTTCCAGACTGGAGTCATGTGGTAGCTTCTCAATTTCAGTAAGGAATCAAATGGATCCATCCATTTGACTGATCTGGGTGAGGATACCAATTTGTTCCGATTTTAAACCAAAGCATACATCAGAAAATTTACCAGAAGCAGATACAGGATGGCTAAAGATGACACTTTATAAGATTTTCTAGAATATCCATTTTAAAAAATGGGATTAACACGGGAAATTCCTACATAGCTTTATCACCTTATCTAAAAAGACAACAAATTATCTCTTCTTCCAATATCTTATTTCTTATCTATAAACAAATCCATAAAGCATCATTTCAGTTCTGCTGGTTCATTAAAGATTACTAGAAATAACAACATATCTACATCAACCTTGATCAAATAAACCAATGTTATATTCCTTCCTTCCACTTCTAACAATCTTTAGTCCATTAAACTAATATTGTAGAACTTGATTTCTTTTCTCTTTTTTTTTGTCCCTTCTCACAAAATTCTTCAAAACTTTAACAATCCTCTTTTGTAACTCCAATGCAGGAAAATTATCCAGGTCACTTTCTCGGTTTATTTATATATCCATTTTAATTATTAAGTCATCAGCCAGTTTCTTCTGTATGTCCAGCGTAACATTTGTTCCATGTCATATTAAAGGATATTTTTGAACAATGGATTCATAAATTAACTGTAATAGTGTCAACAGAGCCATCTGCTTCTATGGAGAGCCTGTATCTAAAAGATGTTACAGAAAAGGAACAGGTTCTGCCTGACAAGATTGAGACAAGGTTGAAAGGGGATTTACAAACGACAGGCTACAAGAATGACATGGGAAAAAAGGTATTTATCTGCCGAGGAATTGTGTTGGTTCCAGCTTGGGGAAAAAATCACCTGGAATAATATTTGTTCTCTAGCTAATCCCTCAACTATCCAGATTGATTGATCAAATGTACATGCTGCCAAATCCTTCAAGGCTCCCAGCATCTCACAGGGATAACATTCATGGTAAACATGGTAAAGAGCCGAGGTGGCGCAGTGGTTAGAGTGCAGTACTGCAGGCTACTTCAGCTGACTGTTCAGCAGTTCAGCGGTTCAAATCTCACCGGCTCAAGGTTGACTCAGCCTTCCATCCTTCCGAGGTGGGTAAAATGAGGACCCAGATTGTTGGGGGCAATATGCTAACTCTGTGAACCGCTTAGAGAGTGCTGTAAAGCACTGTAAAGCGGTATATAAGTCTAAGTGCTATTGCTATTGCTAAACTCTAACAACAACAACAACAACAACACCCCCCAATATGGGAACTAAACTAAGTAATATAGCAGAATTGTGAATGGCAACCCCCCCCCATGCTTTTTTTCACCATTACCAGGAGCTCCTCAGCCAACGGGCCAGTCTCCTCTGTCTAAAATAGGGATGGTGCAGATATTATGTGGTTTTCTTGCACCCGGGAGTTTTTAAAACCTCTGTGTGAAATCTCTATTCTCCCATTTTTTCTCTGGATCTCTAGAGAAGAAAATCTGCTGGAATCTGGCAAATCCTGCGAGCAAGGGCTGATAAAAGGGATTATATAAGGGATCACTCTGACCTAAAGGCTATGAAGCATCTCCTAGACGGGAAAGGGAGGCATGAGGGGTGATGGGCCACCATGGAAGGGGCTGGGGAAGATGAAGTTATAAACTGATTTTAGCAATTAGAAAAGGGAGGAGAAACTTCTAGTCATCTTAAAATGTTTAGAAAGGAAGGCTAGCTCTGCCCTGCTTCTTCTCCCTAAGTTTTCCCCGCTGAACAGCTGCAACCCAAAGAAATTCCTGGATCCCATCAGGGCCCAGATGGATGCTGCTCAACCACCGTTGCTGAGGCAGGGGCACCAGGGCTATCCCTCGGTCAGGCAGCCCTCCTGCACACGGGTCAAAACCAGCTTCAGGCCTTCGGGACTTCTCTGGCTGACTCTGAATGTTTCGGCCAGGAGCCGAAAGAGAAAGTCTTACAAGCCAGCCCAGCAAGTGACTCCCCCCCCCAACTCCCCCC
>QLTV01000331.1:1233405-1251242 GCA_003457575.1 Thermophis baileyi
GGGGCCTCGGCTGGGCCGGCAGGCTTCGCGCTGCCTCTCCTCTTTGGCGCAGCCGAGCGTCCGCGGGGCCCGAAGCCGCTCGGGGCGGGCCGGGCCGGGCCGGCTCTTACCCACGGCGGGGGCGTCGTACTCCTCGCCCAGCAGGATCTCCGGGGCCGAGTAGGCGAGGGAGCCGCAGCTGGTGGCCAGCATGGTGCCCGGCTGGAAGCAGCTGCTGAAGCCGAAGTCGGTGAGCTTGACCACCCCTTGCTGCCGGAAGAAGAGCACGTTCTCGGGCTTGAGGTCGCGGTGCACCACGTGCAGCCGGTGGCAGTAGGAGATGGCGTGCACCACCTGGGCGAAGTAGCCCTTGGCCCGCGCCTCGTCCAGCCCGCCCGGCCGCCGCGTCAGCAGGTCGAAGAGGTCTCCGCCGTCGCCCAGCTCCAGCACCAGGTACAGCCGGGCCGGCGTCTCCAGCACCTGGTAGAGGCGCACCACGTTCGGGTGCTGCACCAGCTTCATGCAACCCACCTCCCGCCGCAGCCGCGCCGCCGCCGCCGCGCCGCCCAGCCGGTTCTTCTCGATCACCTTGACGGCCACGCGCTCGCCCGTGAAGACGTGCCGGGCCAGCCGCACCTCGGCGAAGTGGCCCCTGCCCAGCCGGCGGCCCAGGTCGTACAGCCCCGCCATCTTCCCCTCCATCGTCGGGGCCTACCGCCGTGAGGGGCTGGCGCTCTCGCCCACTTTGGCGCGGGCCTACCAGCTAGGCAGCGCTGCTTCCCCGCGAGTGAGGAGCTGCTTCTCGTGACACGGAGCGCTCCCAGACATTTAAAGAAACACTCGGGCTCGGGCTCGGGCGGCGGCGAGGCCGGAGCGGGCGGCGCTTCTCCCGGGGCAGGACGGAAGGCGGGCGCGGGATCGGCTCCGCCGGAAAATCTCCCCCGCGAGCGCGGAGCTGCTTCTCGTGACACGGAGCGCTCCCGGACATTTAAAGAAACATTTCCCAATGTCTCTTCCACGCCGCTCTGAGCAAGAAGACCGAGGCGCTCGTTTTGGACCGAGGACTCGTTGCCTTACAAACGGACCGGCCCGGCCCCCTGATCTTCGCATTAGGGAGGCTTTCCCCGAACTGTTTGAACAGTTCGGGTCCTTTTTCAATGCGGCTAGACAAACTTCCATCCGTCCCTCCTTTTCTCATGGAGAAACGGAGGCTCTTCAGTCTGTGCCGTGGGGGCAACTTGGCCTGTATCTTTCACATCCTTGCTGTGTCTGACAGCTCCTTTTACATATTTTTTATTGTATTTTAATAAGGTGCCCAAGAGGGGTCCCAACCACCATATACTAGGGCCCTGATTTTTGGCCACCCACAGGGCTCTCCTCCTGCTGTCTAGACGGGAATTGTGTGGGCTGCAATCTTTGTGAACTCAGACTGAAGACTGTCAAGTGTGGCCCACAACCCTCCCAACTCTTCAGTGACTTGAACAAAAATGCAGGGGTGATACTCACAAAACCTTCAGGTTATAAAAAATGGAAAGAGCTAATTCCCTAGAAGAAATACAATTCTGAATGATCAAGATTGGATGGAGAAATGGGCTGAAAACCCCACAGAATGAAATTTAATACAGTGCAAATCGCCTCACTTAACAAACAAATGTCAAATACACAGTGGGAAATGTCTGGCTCCCTAATGGTATTGGGAAAATATGCTAGTTGATGGTAAATTGAAGTGAGTTGTGGTTGTAAAAAAAGGAAAGATGCAATTTTAGGCTGCCTCAACAGAAATATAAACTCCAAAATCACCAGAAGTAAGTCTTTCACTCAAAGGACTCATCTCTAGTGAATCCATTTGGGAGGCTTTAAGAAGCATTCAAGAAGCTGGAATACTAGGTTTATTAAAAAGCAAAAAGAGATCAGGAGACTTGAAATTAAATTTGGTAATGAGAGGTGAAAGGAACTGGGAATAGAGTCCCTTGGGAGTTGGGCGGCATACAAATTTAATAAATAATAATAATAATAATAATATTTTGCCTTGCAGAGTGGGAGGGATATGATAGCTGTTTTCAGACACCCACAAGAATTCATGTACTTGAGGTCCTGTCTCATTCCAGGGTAGAGGCACAGCTGAGTAGATTTAAGGTACAGTGAGACAGATTCCAACATATCTGTTCTTTATGTTTTAGCCTCCAGTCCCCTAATCATTTTTGTTGCTCTTCTCTGCATACTTTCTAGAGTCTCAACAACTTTTTCACATTGTGGTGATCAAAACTGGATGCAGTATTCCAAGTGTGATATTGAGCCGAGGTGGCGCAGTGGTTAGAGTGCAGCACTGCAGGCTACTTCAGCTGACTGCTAGCTGCAGTTCGGCTGTTCAAATCTCACCGGCTCAAGGTTGACTCAGCCTTCCATCCTTCTGAGGTGGGTAAAATGAGGACCCAGAGTGTTGGGGGCAATATGCTAACTCTGTAAACCGCTTAGCGAGGGCTGTAAAGCACTATGAAGCGGTATATAGGTCTAACTGCTATTGCTATTGCTATTGCTATATTATCAAGGCCTTATAAAGTGGTATTAACACTTCGCGTGATCTTGATTCTATCCCTCTGTTAATGCAGCCTAGAACTGTGTTGGCTTTTTTGGCAGCTGCAGCACACGGCTGGCTCATATTTAAATGATCATCCACTAGAACTCCAAGATCCCTCTCACAATTACTACTATTGAGCCAGGGACCACCTATTATACCTGTGCATTTGGGGTTTTTTGCCTAAATGTAGAATCTTACTGTTTTCTCCATTGAATTTCATTTTGTTAGATAGCGTCCAATGTTCAAGTTCTCATCCAAGAAGCTTCTTCAGCTCTGACTGGAATTGGATGATGGGGAATGGAAGGATTTATATTCCTTGCAAATAGCTGGTCATTTGCATTATTTTAGAGAGTTGTTGAGGCCATTTGGAGGTTTATCTGTGTCCATTTTGTTAGATAGCGCCCAATGTTCAAGTTTGTCAAGATCCTTCTGTATCTTCTGTATCTTAGGCCTATCTTCCTGCCAGCTTGTTGTTGTCTACAAATTTGCTGAGTTCCCTATCTATCCTCTCATCCAAATCATTAAAACAGAGCCTTGGAGTACCCCACTGCATACTTCCCTCCATGTAGATGCAGTTCCATTGAGGGCTACATGTTGGGTGTGGTTGGTCAGCCAGTTACAAATCCATCTGGTGGTGATGCTGTCTAACCCACGTTTTTCTATCTTATCCAGTAGTAGGCTGTGGTCAATTTTATCAAATGCCTTACTGAAGTCCAAGTAAATTATATCCACAGCATTCTTCACTAATTTTGTCACTTTGTCAAAGAATGCAATAAAACTTGTCTGGCATGATCTGTTTTTGACAAGCCCATGTTGGCTTTTAGTTATGGCTTCATTTGTCTCTAGGTCAGGGGTGGCAAACTGGCGGCCTGTGGGTCGGATGTGTCACATGCAGGCCATGCCCACCCCAGCTCCACAAAGGGAAAAACGTCACGAAACATCACATGACGGCAACGTGACGCCGTGAGTTTGACACCTGTGCTCTAGGTGTTCGCTGATTCGTTGCTTATTTTTTCCAGAATCTTCCCAGGTATTGAGGTCAGGCTGATGGGTCTGTAGTTTCCTGGATCTATTTTTTCCCCTTTTTTGAAGATGGGAACTACATCAGCACTTTTCCAGTCCTCTGGCAGTTCCCCGGTGCTCCAGGATCTTTGAAAGATACAGTTCAGTGGTTCTGAGATCATGTCTGCCATTTCCTTCAGAACCTTGGGGTGTGATCCATCCGGTCCTGGTGATTTGAACTCATCTAGGGTGGACAGGTACTCACCATTTTCTTCCCTATTTTAACTTATATTCCTAATCTGTTTTTTACGGTACTGTTTTTGATAGGCTGCACTGTTTTTTCCTTTTGTGTAAAGACAGATGCAAAAAATGACTTAAGCAGTTCTGCTTTCTCCCTGTTGCTTGTCACCTTCTTGCCACTTTCTTCCATTAATGGGCCAATCATTTTCTTGACTTTTTTCTTGTGTTTTACATGTTGAAACTTTTTTTTGTTATTTTTGACTTTTGTCGCAAGACTTAGTTCATTTTGAGCCTTAGCTTTCCTCACTTCATCTTTGCAGGCTCAGGCTATTTGCTGATATTCTGCCTTATAAAAGTATAAAAAGGGGAAAGAGTGCCCCTCTTCCCCCCTTTTATACTTGTTTGTTTTGTCTTTCAATTTGTCAGAGAGTTCTTTATGCAGCCATGCTGGTTTCTTTTGAGAGCTGTTATTTTTCTTCTTCATTGGATAGGGGGTTGCACCCAAAGTGGGGTTTTCTGATTCTAGGGACAGGGATGTTCAGCTAAAGAAAATGGATTTCATTCCCCCCCCCCAACCAATTCGCAATGCTCCAAGGGTTGTAAAAGGCCCTTTTGTACCCAACAGCAAAACAGAGATAAACCCTGAAGTCTCTCCTTGGAGCAGGAAGGCGAGGCAGCAGCTGCTGGAAGGCAGACCGTTGGGGATCACTAAACCAAGAGAATTGCTGGACGCAGCACCTTCTCTCATCGGAAGGAAACTTTTGATCAGGGTCTACGACATGAGTTTTATTTCTGGCGTCAGTTTCCCATCCCTGCATTAGTTTTACGGGGGGGGGGGGGGAGCCGCATGTTGACCGTGCATCTTAATGGCTGTTTGGGAGTTTCTGGTTTCCTGGAAGCGAGTTTTCATGTTGCCCTTTATTGAATGTCAGGGCCAGAACATCCGTGCGACGCTTCGCTTGCAGATGAAAAAGCTTTCAGCGCAACGGCAGCGCGTGGGCGGCGGCCGCCTTCTCTTCGCGGCGGTGCTAATGGCTTCCCTTCCGCTTAGCCGAGAGGCCCTGTTTACCGGCTCGAGCTTTTGCAGCAAACAAGCGCAGGCTTCGCGCTCTCAGGCTGCAGACCCGGCTGAGTTCGCCCGTCACCGTTCAACCCCGGCTCTCATTGGCAACAACCCCCGTCGCCCCCCCCCCGTCGCCCCGCAAACCCCACCCGGGGCTGAAGGCGGCCTTTCTCAGCCTCGGGGATCTTGAGATCGGTGGACTTCAACTCCCAGAATGCTCCAGTCAAGCGGTCCACCTTTCTCAAGGATCCCGAGTCGAGGGACCCCGGCTGGGCTCTCCGGGGACCCACGCGGTGGGCATCAGCCGGAGGGCCCGCTCTGCCCCCTCCCCACAGTGCGGAGTCCCGGAGAGCGAAGGGGCGGCCGGCCTTCCGCGCTGCCTCCGCCTGGCTCGCGGTGCCAAGGCCTCCCGGCCAGCCAGGCCGCCTGGGGGCTTTGGGGGGGGGTCCATCCTCCGCACGCTCCCCAGCCGGAGACCCCCGCGTGGACGGGAAACAACCGCAGCGGCGGCTCCTTCCCCGCCGGGCCTGGAAGCTCACCGCAGCCCACCTAGGCACCCGGTCGGCGGGGCGGGGCGGGGGCTGCCGCCATCTGCTGCCCCCCGGCTTCCGCTCCATTGCGGGGGAGGGTCCTTTCCCCGTCCCCGTTGCCCCCCCCCGCCACAGGCCGCTCCGGCTGCGGGCGAGGCGGGGCTCTTTCCCGGAAAGGCCCCNCCCTCCGGCCCGGCTGCCTCCGAGCGACCGCGGCGCTCCTGCGGCTCCACGCTGGGCGCTTCTCGCGGGGTGCCGCTAACAAGGAGCCGCTGCGGGGCTCGCCTGGGGCGGCCAGATGGGCTCCTCCCCCGGCCCGTCCTTCGGCTAAAAGTTGAAACCCCGTTCAATTCCTGGCTGCCCGGGAGCCCCTTTGGCCGCCGAATGCCCTGGCTGCCCAGGCCGGCCTTTCCCAGCTCCGGAGAGGAGCGTGCAAGTGTGACTCGGGCGGGCAGAGAGGGAAGCTGCCTCTGCACAAGTGGGGCTCAACGCACCGGGGCCCTTTCGGAGCAAAGCGGGCCGGGCCGGGCCGGGCTGCAGCCAGTTGCCACCGTCTGAAGCCAAAGCGAAGTTCCACCAATTCTTGTACGTGTGTGAACTTCGTTGTATGGCTTTTCATTTAAGCGAAATCCTCTCAAAGTCTGGGAGGATCTTTAGGTTGGTTCTGCTGACCCCCCAGGAGGGAAGCGCCTCTGGGTGCAGCTCAGACACCCCCAAAGCTTCCCTGCACATCCCGCACCCAGAGCCACCAGGGCCGCTTGCTGCCTTCCCTGCACCAAGTGAGATTCCCCCTCCCCCCATCCCGCAACAGCCAGGCCACCTGGGTGATGTGTATTTGCAGGTGTGTGTCACCTTCCCCATCTCCTTGGGGCCCCCTCCAGCCCCCCCCCCTGACAAATTTCACCAGAGTAGCACCTCCAGAATCAGGGGCCCAGATCAGGCACTGGGAACATCTTTTTTTAAGACACAGGACCACAGTTCCCAGGACAGGGAGGGCCCTGTGAGCAAAGGCCCCTAAGCCAGAGGGGTCATAGTCTTACATGGCCAAAGAGGGGCTCCTACGAAGACATCCTCGTGGCCAGCAGCCTCACTGATACGCTGAGATGTGGGTCAGGATGAGAGTAACCACCGTGTCAAGAAGGGGGCATCTGAGTTCAGTTTGCCCCACAGGCCTCCCCAATGGAGCCCCCTTAAAACACCCTTTGTGAGGTCCCTTTGTTGCTATAAGCAACATGGGCAGCAATCTCTTTGCAAAGGACGGACACTCATTTCTGAATTCTGGTGCAGAATAACTTCCACGTTTCTTTCTCATCCGCTGGGCTTCCTCCTTTGTTTGATTGCCTTCCTTAAGGAGAACGTTCTCCGAAATGCCAAATCCTCCTCCTTCCTCACCAGCTGCAATGTTCCCTCTGACATTGGAAATCGCTGCGCGGCAGTTGGAAACTGCCGCACGGCGATTCCCTGTCACGTGCGCGGCCGCACAGCTTAGAGGGAACATTGACCAGCTGAACTGTCATCATCACTAATCCTGCAGTGGCTTCTTGATGCCTTTGCTACAAATACCATGCCAGGTTCTTCTTGAGCAGGAACAGTAATACAGGTAGTCCTCGACTTACAACCAGAATTGAGCCCAAAATTTCTGTTGTTAAGTGAAACATTTGTTAAGTGAGTTTTGCCCCATTTTACGACCTTTCTTGCCACAGTTGTTAAGTGAATCACTGCAATTGATAAGTTAGTAGCCCGGTTGTTAAGTGAATCGGACACAGCAACGGTCATAAATATGAACCAGCTGCCAAGCATCTGAATTTTGATCACATGATCATGGGGATGCAGTAAAGGTCGTAACTGAAAAATGGTCGTATGTCACATTGTAACTTTGAATGGTCACTAAACGAACTGTTGTAAGTCGAGGACTACCTGTATACCACAAATGTTGCAGGATATGACTGCTGATTCCTACCTGTTCACTTCCATTTCTCTAGGTATCCCCAGGTTTGCATTTTCTCTCCTTTTTTAAGCATAGATTTGCTTGGTTGTCTAAATAAATCTCGACTTAAAAGCAAATGTTCTCCAAATTCGACTGGTAAATCGCGAGGGTGCTCTGTGTTTTCTCCCTCAGGTGCCCTTTAGGAATCGGACTGCCTGCTACAGTCTCTGCTTAGTTAGCAAAGAGCAGCCGGTCACCCGGTGGGCCATCACTGGCGGTCGGCACCTCAGAAGGAGACAAGCATCTCCCTGGCTCAGCTGAAGCACACAGTCCCACAGCTCTCTTCCTCATGGCTGAAAAACTCTTGTTTGCCATCCTTCTCTGCTTGCTCAGGGCTCCTGTTTACATCGGTCACAATTGCCGTCTATACCACCCAGATAGAGAGTTTCATTGAGTTCTGCCATTTGAATCCCGTATTCCAGAACCTGGGGGGGGGGAAATTCCCATTTCCCTAAAAGCACACCTGACTCTTTCCAGGCTGCTTGGTTTCCCAGGTCTCAATTCTTGGTGAAGATGGACTGGTCAGTTCAGTGGCATCAACAGGGAGGGTGACATCCAAGGTGGGCACAAAGTGGTTGTCAGACCCCCTCCCCCTTTGTTCATGTGGTGATGTCCTGATTGTTGCTTAATCTGCCTTTATTCTTTCTGTCTTTGAATCCCTTAGAGTGAGCTTTCTTCCCATTTGGTGCAGCCACCTGTGGTAAAGTGAGCCACGTATATGGGGCGGCTCAATCCAAAGTGGCAAGGATGCTCTGGATCCAGTGGGGAGACACTCCCTGGGGAGGCTCCTCAAGAAGCCCATTTGGTTCCAGGAAAACTGAACCAAGCAAATCCTGCTCCCTTTCCCAGTTCCCATCCAGGTTGCGCATGGCTGAACCCTTTGCCCCTCCTGTGGGCCCGTTGCCCCTCTACCTTCCCTGCCACTCTAGCCTTCTTTGCCAGCCCCTTCTTCCCAGCCAGTGCTGGCTCCCTGCTGACTCTCTTCTGTGGGATAAGCTTCAGACAAAAATGGGGATTTTCTGGACTGAATAGGACGTTTAGGCACTGACCCTTGGCCGCCCCCCCCTTCGCCCCAGCCACCCGCCTCAGCCAATTGACAGCCAGCTTTCCTCCTCTCCTGGCCCTCCCCCAGCCATTCTCCAGGACCGATGGGCCCCTGGCCCTTCCTGCCCATTCGCCCAGACACCATTTGACCAGGGCCTTTGGCTGCACGGGACAAATAGCTCCCAGCCAATCAGATGGTGGGCAGCAGCCATGGCGCTGGGGGGGTGACCAAGGGGGCTGTGGGGGGGACAGCTTGCAATACAATCAGTGGCAGGCTAGGGGAGAGCAAGAGCTATGGTGGCTGGCTTCTGGTCGACAGCTGTCTTCTTGCCTGGGGAGGGGTAAGGGGGGGTCTAAAAACCAGAGAGATCAGGGATCAACCTCCAGTTAATTTGAGGGACAATTGGACAAAGGATTGGAATCCTTCCTCACAATTATCATTAAACAACCAGATGGAAATTTGAGACTTAACGCAAGGGATCCTTCACATTATCACTGTTTGCAGAAATCTAATAAACTATCCTGGGTTTCAAACAGCTTGAAAATAAGCCTCTCTGATGGTTTAGTTTTGTGCTATTTTCTTTTCATTTAATGGCGTCCCATGCTTTCTTCCCATGCTGTACATAAAGTGCTGGTCAGGCGGCCTTTGCTGAAGGAACTGGGGATTTGGGAGGACCCTCAATGATATCCCAGGAGGAGACGTGTGATATTCCTCCAGGTGCCTATAAGGAGACCACAGGAGGAGCATGGATATTATGTTTGTTCAGAATCCCTCCCACCCATTAGATAGCCACCATGTGCTCCAGTCAATTGATTCCGAGCGATCGCTATAAAGCTGTGGTCAACCAGCTTCTCTGCAGAGCTACGACCTTTTGACAGAGAGGCTGGCAACCACATCCAGGTACAGCGAACTTCCATCCCTCGTGGTAAGGAGTCTGGACTGTGGCTGCGTCCTGGTCCATGGATGGGAGCCACAGCCTGGGAACAGGCTAGGCTTTCTGGTGGTGGGTCAGCTCTCTTCTTTCCCTTTGGGAGAATGTCTGGAAGAGGAGCTGCAGAGGGAGGCAGGGATGGGCAGAAGAATGATTATGACGGGGAGATGAAGGCAGACTCCTGCTCCCCAACTTCATCATCCCCTACCTTAGAATGGGGCTGGGGGGAATGAGAATTACCTGGAGGGCTCTCTGAACCTTTTGCAAGGGGGATAAAACGAGCAACTCGAGTGATCTTTAGGCAGCTGCAAGGGGGGAACCTGAAATGCTGTGGGTCAGAAAGCACTCGCCAGATTGGAAAGACCCCATAGATCAGAGAGCTCTCCTGTATCATACTGTGCAAGATGTTTAGATGTTTAGATTAACAGAGTTGGAAGGGATCTTGTAGGTCATCTAATCCAACCCCCTGCTCAAGCAGGAGACCCTACACCATTTCTGACAAATGGCAGTCCAATCTCTTCTTGAAAGTCTCAAGTGATGAAGCTCCCACAACTTCCGAAGGCAACTTCTGTTCCACTGGTTGATCATTCTCACTGTCAGAAAGTTCCTCCTTATTTCTAGGTTGAATCTCTCCTTGATCAGTTTCCATCAGATTGATGGAATTTGCTACCTCATTGTCCGTCCCTGCTCTGGTTCTCTTGCATCTCTTCTGGGTCATCGTTAAAAGGTGTCCTGACTGCTGAGTGTGTCTCTGACTGAAATGCTCATAAAAGTGCTTATATGGATAGCAGGGAAGAAGGATGAAGGAGGAGAGGGAAGGGAGGAAAGGAAGAAAAAGAGGAAGAGGGGAGGAAGAAAGGGAAAAAAAACCCCACAGTGCCATTGCTCTTGTCACTAGCCAGCTAGGACATCATCCCTGAGTCAGGCATGGCATGGCGGCAGGAATGGGGACCAACTCCTCTAAGTTGACTGAACTGTCCATACCTAAGTTCATACCTTCACCCCCAAGATGGAAGTTGCCTTGCCAGAGGCTGAGCCTCTGCTGAGTAAAAAGTCAACAGGGTCTGAAACAAATACAAGGAAGCATGAGCATGTCCTCCCCCAGATGAAGATGCCGGGGCCTGGCCTTCGAACTGTGGAAAACTTAAATGTTTAATCCTTAAATGTGGGAAGATGTGGGGGAGGGATAGGAACTAAACACAGCCCCTCTGGTAGCAACAGAAGAGCCAGCTCTCTCTCAACCCCAGAGATGCCACAGGAGATAAAACTCAGCCTCTGTAGGATGCCTCTCCAGGCATAGGTGCCCTCCAGAGCTGGCCTGATAGGGCCGAGGCTGCCGTAGCTTTGGTGTGGGAACCCCAATCTGGGACAGAGAAGGAGGCTGCATTCCCCAGGGACAGCTGAGCAGCTGAATCCTGCAGAGATAAAGCCATGGCAAGACTTCTCCAGTTCTAGCCTAACAAAGGATGACTGAATGAGACCTTAGCCAGGAACAAAATCCAATTTTGGAAAGAAGGTAAAATCAGTCTCTAGTTCTAGATGGAAAAAGGCTAGAGGGCAAAGTCGGTGAGAACAGGATGCTGCGTCAATTGAGGCGGGGGGAGAGTACTAGGACACCATAGGAACAAGACATCCTCCGGGGAAGGAAGGGCAGCATTTGGACAGGCAGAGGAGTTCTTAACTAGCATAACGTAGTCCCCCCCCCCATCACCGCCAATTTGCTTGAAATCGGGAGCAAACAAGCCAGGTTCCATCCTTCTATTAGACCTGGCAGAGGCATCCTGGAGCTGAGTAGACCTGAGTTTGCAAGCCCCCACTAGAGACCCTGCCCCAGAATGGGGAGGGGGCTGTGCATATGTCTGATCTCCTGCAAGGGGTGAGAAGGGGCTGTGTTCCTGCCACTGAAAGAGAGGGAGCAAGTGATCCAGCCATATGGTGATAGCAAAATGTTTGCTGCCCTGAGTTACCTATCAAGTAATAAAACCAGGATAAAAATTAATTGAATAAATGAATGAATGAATAAATGAATGAATGAATGAATGAATGATCCAATATATAATTAGATCAGACAACCAGTTTGACAATATTACTTCAAATTTAGTACAACAATCCACCTCCTAGAATACCGAATTTGATCTTCAGTCCTTTATTTAATCAAATTAAATTACTTATTTGTCTAAACCGTTTTTTCATAGAACATAGAATATAAAATCATGGGGCTGGAAGCAGGGGTGACATTCAAATTTTTCCCCTACCGGTTCTGTGGTCATAGCTTGGTGGGCGTGGCCAAGCCACACCCACCAAGCCACGCCCACAGAACCGACAGAAAAGTTCAGCCAAGTCTTCTAGCGTTCAACCTGGCTGATTCTCGCCTCCTTCTCATGTTTGCTCTGTGTGTATGAGCCCGAGAAGGAGGAGAGAAGGAGTGAGTGGGAGGGGAGGGGCAGGGAGGGGAGGAGTCAGTCAGTGGTGCGATTTACCGGTTCTCCAAACTGCGCATAATCGCCGCCACCAATTCTATAGAACCTGTCCAAATTTCTGAATTTCACCCCTGGCTGGAAGGGACTTTGGAGGCCTTCTAGTCCAGCCCCCTGCTCAAGACAGGAGACCTTATATCATCCCGGTCAAACGGTTGTCCGGTCTAGTTTTGATAACATCCAGTGATGAAGCCCCCACAACTCTGGGTGGCCCTTCCTCCTGTCCTTCAAAGCCCCATAACTGCTTTGCTTAGTCGTCTGGGTGGGGAAAGGTCCAAATGGACTCAAGCAGAATTGACACCCAAAATAAGGAGAACACCCGAAAGAACTCCCTTCCTAAGTAAAAGGAGAGACACCGCAAATAAAGAGAAATGGTTAGGAAGTAAATGACTCCCATGCTTAAACCTCTAGGACCAGATCTATTCTGCCTGAGAAACCCTTTCTAGGATCCTTAAGAAATCCTGGAGGCAGGAATGGTGCCAGAGGACCAGAGGAAGCCAAATGCTCTGGACTTCAAAAAAGGGGAAATATCTGTCATTTCAGACTAGCTAGCCGAACACCTAATTGTCTGTCTAATGAACATGTGTGGCTGTAGTATTATTTATCCTTTTTATTATCTTTATTACCTTCTTCACTTCCCCTTTTCAATAATGGTATTATTATATACTTTATTCATTAAAGATGAAACTCAGTCAACTGAACATTTAAAAAATGTATCATTATCATCATTATTATTATTATAGATTTAATCTTCAATTCAATTCACATTTGGGACTGGTAAAAACAGTTCAAGTCCAAACCAAGGACCTAAGAGCTGTTAAGGTAACGTCTGAGTATATAGGCAGTTCCGAGTAAGGCGGTTTTTTGCAAAGTCAGGATATTTGGGTCTGAGAAGTTCAGAATTTCCATGTATCTAAGCAACCCTTTGGGTGTTGCTCCAAGGGCTCCTCTTACGATTGGTACACCCCTGGGTTTCTTCCTCCACAATCGCTCAATTTGCAGATTGCGGTATTTCGTTATTTTTTCTAGTTGTTTCTCTTCAATTCGTGTATCACCTGGTATTGCAATATCAATGAACCAGACTTTTTTCTTTTCCACAATAGTGACGTCAGGTGTGTTGTGGGCCAGATGTCTGTTTGTTTGGATTCCAAAGTCCCACATTATTATTATTTTCTCTGATGCTTTGCAAGTACACTGAGTGGTTCTGTACCAGGGACAAATTCCTTGCGTTTCTAATTACATTTGGCCAAATAAAGTATTCAATTCAATTCAATTCAATTCAATTCAAATGGAGTTAAACTCTGGAACAGATTAGCAAGCAGTCAGTTTGTGAGCATTTAGAAAAGAGTTACTTGCTTGGCAGGAGAAGAATGGATTCATCAAGGTCAAGCATTCCCTTTTTTTTTTTGGCAAAGTGGCCAATTTATTACTTGCATTATTGGCAGGCAACAACAACATCCTGACAAACTGAACAGTAAAAGCCGTTCAAGAGTGTGACCGTCTCTCTCTCTCTCTCTCTCTCTCTCTCTCTCTCTCTCTCTCTCTCTCTCGTTGTTTAACCAAGGCCTGAGGCTGCAGTCCTTGATGCCTGCGCTGGGCAAGGAGTAACTACATCGTCTCCAGTCTTTGCTTCTATCATTCAGAGCCAGTTCGATGCATCAAAACGCAGATTCTTCCCCTTTCACACCACTGACTATGAAGCAATGGCAAGATGGTCCCATGGCTTGCCATATGGGGGCCCTGGATTACAGGGGTCCTATTTCTCTCACTTGAAGCCCGTTGCTCCTGTTATACAATCCCTCAACAGCCAAACAGGAAGCATGAAGTAGAATACATCACACCAATCCTTTAAGCTTTAAGGCATCCCCGTGACTGTCTGACCTATCGATTCAGTTGAAATGGCTCCCATCGATCTGTTAAACCCTAAATGGCTTGAGATACAGCACTTAAAAATGGTCTCCCTCCCGAGACCGCCTGTGAATTGTGATCTGCTACCCATGCTTGGGTTCCATCCGTGGGCCTGATGCATGTGGGAGTGGGCTTGGGGGGCAGGGGAAGAGCTGCAGCCAGAGCAGAGCAGAGGCAGCTTAGCCTGGAAAGTGGGTGTGGAACGAGGGTGTGCCCCCCCCCTAGTTTCTTGGACTATAAAGACGGCATGGAAGAGATGTCCTTTCAGACTTGTAACCTTACAATAGAATAGAATCGGTTAATCTAGCTGTGCTTCTTGTCAGGACTACCTTGCAAAGGTGACATCAGTCTTGCAAGCCTGAAAGAACATTTCTCCCCTGTCGCCTCTGTGGCCCACCACCCTCACTCCCCACTTCAGTGGAGAACCCTGGAGAGTTGCAACCAATCCCCAGGCAGTTGAGCTCCAAATGTAAGGTATTGTTATTTGCTAAAATAACTCTGGGGCCAGAATGTCAATGAAGATACTGTTTTAATGGGAACATCTTATTTAATTAGCGTTTATTATCTTTTATGGGATATAGATGTAGATATAGATATTTTTGTGCACTGCTGTTCACATCCTTTGGGAGGCACACCTGCTCTAATAGGTCAGTTAGCCTGCATTAGCTGACCTATTAGCTGGGACAGCTATGACGCACACAGGGGCCCTTATGAAGGAAAACAAGCATGCCCTCCCTGATTTTCTGCATTTAATTGGGGGGGGGCGATGTATGCCCTACAATGGAGATGTTCGCCTCAGACATCTGAACAGCACAGTGAAGTAAATACGTTGTCTTTGGAATTGAACAACATCATGCCTGTATCTCACAATAAGGGCCCGAGTGTCTCTGAGAAATTACAGAGAAAATATACTGATCATAGAATCCCAGAATTATAGAACTGGAAGGCACTTTGAAGATTTCCTATCCAATCCCCCTCAAAGAGCAGGAATCTCAGACGAAGGCTTGTCTGGTCTCCTGGCAAGTCTGAATAGGTACAACCTGCCACTCCCAGGGCTGCAGTTAGCCAGGCTTAGTTTGGCCTCTTGCATGATGCAAGTTGGAGAAATGTGTTTTTTAAAGTGAAAATAATATAGAACATCCATTTCTGTCTTTTGAGAAATTGAAAATCACCTGCTGTGGCAGAGTAATGAAGAGGGAGATGGGTAGAAGGATGATGTTGGGAAGGGTCTTGAATGTGTGTTTGTGCAGTGATGGATGGAGAACATGAGGTGGCAAGCTCAGCTTTCCGCTCGACTGCCGCTTGGTGGCCCTGGGTGGGTCTCCCGCAACCCCTGAACTCTTCCCCATCCACTTGGCCTACAGGTGACTTGCAGGGATCATGTTGAGGCAACTGCTGCTGTCCTTGGGAGTCCTACAGGTGACCCTTGCCTTCCTGGCTTCTGGCCATGGCCATCTGGACGAGAGGGGACCCGTCCTGGAAGAGACAGGCAGGCCCAGTTCTCCAGGCCTTGAGATGGTCAAGGAGGTTCACATCCCAGGTAAGTGTTTCCATGTCTTCTCCATGCAGCTTCCAGATGTTCCCATGTTTGGTTGTTGGTCAATAGAAAAAGTTGATAGAAATGACAGGATTCATTCTTAGAAAGAAGAGAATTTCCTGTATACTCCCACACCTTCCCATACCAGATACCTCTTGGTGGCTGTTTTGATTTCGTTAGCCAAAAATTGTTGTGTTTGTGTGACTGAATGATTATTGAATAGCTTACAGTAGATTGTAAAATACATCCACTCTGTCCCAAATGAACAGCACCCAACTGTCCATGGTCTCCTAGCTAACAGAGCAGAGTCTTCTGTAGATCAGCAGAGAAGCACATCTTCTTCGATGGGCTCATGAATGGCCTGGAGAGACTCTGGTCCTTGCACACACACACACACACACACACACACCCCGCCGTGCAAGCTCACGGGACGAGCTGTGGCTGGGTCTTTCTTTTTCAGATCAGCCTTTACTGGATGATTGTTGTATGGATTCCTGGAGGAAAGATGGGATATAAATCTAACAAACAAATAAAAGTAAGTTTATGAGTACAGACTTAAACTATGAAAGGAACATCATTTACAAAGTCCAGGGCAATTTGATGGGGTTACTTGTATTTGTCACCTCAATTTGTTGCCTAAACCATTAGTGGTTGCCTCAATTATTTGTGGGTAACCTTACTGGTGCAATTTCTCTGGTGTTGCTGCACATTTGTGCTTCAGCTCCACCAGTGAATGAGAGAAAAGCACCCAAGTATACAACCAATCAGATCTATAAGCAATCTCATTCCTTCCAATAGTGGAAAGACACAGAGATTTAAAAACAAGACTGTATTAAAGTTTTCAGGCTAAAGCATCAGAACCACACATTAAGTTCCATTTAAGAAGATTTATTTCTCACCTCTGTGCACAAGAATCTGGTCAATGGAATTCAAGAGAGGGGGGGCTGACTTGGATTGTTTGTGGGAACTTAACAACTTCAGACTGATTCCTCTCTTGACTCCACCTACCCCCCCCCTCAGGTTCTGCCGCTTCTTCTCCTACAAAAGTGCAGTCATGCCAATACATTAAGATGATGCGGCACATGAAATTCCAAAGAAGGAATAAAAATAACCACCCAAAGAAATGAAAGACATAAGATAAGAGATAAAGGAAATGTCCCTTTTACCACACAATTCACTATACTTCTTCATGTCTTTCCCCCTTTGCAAATAATTCTTGCTTCCTTGGAATATTGAATGGATCAATAGGAAAACCAAAAATGTGGTGATTGCATGACATTGATGAGATTACCAATAAATGAAAATAGATAAATCAGTATAAGAATTGATGGAAGCAAGAATTATTTACAAAGGGAGGGAAGTCCTGTTTATTGATTATCAAATTTATATGGCTGCCCATCTCACAAGAAGTGACTCTGGGCAATGTTTAGCAAAAAAGTAAACAAAACCATAAACATGTCAAGACAGTCTTATTAAAAAAAAAAGAACAGATCCACTAATTGAAGAGATTCAATCAGCAATGGAGCCATCTCTAGATCTTAGCAGTCCCCTAAGCCCCCCCCCCAGGCCTGATGACAAAGCCAGGCATTGGGGGGCTTTGGTAAATAAGGAGGCATGGAGCTGAGCTCACTTCAGAGAAGGAGTGAAGAGGGCCTCCTGCCCAGAGATGGGACCTTCTGGATGCCTCACTTGCTCAATGTCATGGGGTGAGAGATGTAATCAGGAAGAGGCATCCTTCAGATAACTCGTCCCCATCATGTATACATTATTCCCTGCCCCTTATTTACAATTTATCTTTAATAGCTATTAGTTTCTGGGGTTGTCTCTAAACCAATTACCATGCCAGCAAATTCTAGCTAAAACCAGTTTTGAACATACCTGGGGCCTCTCATCTCTTCATTCCTACGTGCAGCTTTAGGCTTGAGCAACATTTATGAGATTAGATAAGTACACAATGTATTCATTTCAAAGATTAGTATGCTCTTCTACAATTTCTGTAAAAACAATAAACTCCTTTCTCCTTTCCCACAATACTATGGGGCTTCTGAAACAGGCCTTAGTCCAGTTTGGTTTCTCAGACTCCTTCAGCTCTTGGAATCTAATTTAAGTTTCTTACTTTCTTTCACAGATTTTAAACAAGTGGCTCTGGAAACACCAAGAGTCCAAGATGATCTTGCGCCAGAAGCCAGCATGATGGTAACCTAAATCATTTTTGACTCATTCTTTCTGCTCCTGCAAAAAGCAAATCTCCACAAAATAAGTGATGACTGTTTTCTGCTTTGATGGATAGGAACTCTGCAGGCTCCTATATAGATTCAAGAGGAGGGTCCTTCCCAGCCCTGAAAGCCTTTAACCTATAGAAACGTTTGCTATTCAGTAACCCATGATTTGCATCCAGAAAGCCCCATTTTCTCAGGTGTAGCTCAGGGGTGGGTTCCAACTTACCTCGCTGCCGGTTTGCTCCCTCCCGCGCCGCATGGGCGCGCCTCGTGGGCAGTAACAAAAAATCCGGAAAAAAAAAGCCGAAAAAAAGATGGCGACCCCATGCACAGAGCCGGAA
>QLTV01000331.1:1271129-1308234 GCA_003457575.1 Thermophis baileyi
AGTTTTTCTGGAACTCCCTAGCTTTCTCCATGATCCAGCGTATGTTGGCAATTTGATCTCTAGTTCCTCTGCCTCTTCGAAATCCTGCCTGTACTTCTGGTGGTTCTCGGTCCAGATCCTGCTGGAGCCTAGCTTGTAGGATTTTGAGCATAATTTTGCTAGCATGTGAAATGAGTGCAATGGTGCAATAGTTTGAACATTCTTTGGCATTGCCTTTCTTTGGAATTGGAATGTAAACTGACCTTTTCCAATCCTGTGGCGACTGTTGAGTTTTCCAAATTTGCTGCCAAATTGAGTGTAGCACTTTTATTGCATCGTCTTTTAAGATTTTGAATAGCTCAGCTGGGATGCTGTCACCTCCACTAGCTTTGTTGTTGCTCAGATTTCCTAAGGCCCATTTGACTTCACATTCTAGGATGTCTGGCTCGAGGTCAGTGACCACCCCATCGTGGTTATCAGGGATGTTAAGCTCGTTCTTGTATAGCTCTTCTGTGTAATTTTGCCACCTCTTCTTAATTTCTTCTGCCCCTGCCCATGTGTAGAGTTGTCTCTTGGGTGGTTGTTGTTGGCTTGTTTAGTCTTGAGAAAAAGAGACTTGGGGGAATTGACATGGGACGGGTGTCAAACCCAAGGACAGAGTGCTTAAATCTGGCCCGTGGGGCTGGCCTGGAAATAGCAAAGGACTGGCCCGTGGTGCCTCTGGCAGCCAAAACGGGGCGCAGGGCGGGCCGTGCGCGGCCCCCCCGCGCCCCGTTTTCAGCCTGCAAGAGGCCGTCCAGGCCCATTTTGGACGGTAAGGTGCTGCAGGAGGCGTCCGTGCTGTCTCCCACCCACCCCCTCCCCCGGCCTGGCCCTCGGAGAACTACTGATCCAGCCCTTGAAGAAATCCAGTTTGACACCCCTGACATAGGATGTATGAGTTGGAAGGGACATTATAGGTTTAATTTCCTGGTCACTTCAGGAGTCCACTAAGCTATTCCTGACAGATGATCATCCTGCAAAAAGAATCCACTACTGTTCTGAACTCTTAGTAGCTCTTATGACATCTAGAGGTAGTCCTGTAGATTGGAGAGAGAGAGATTGCAAGAAAGTAAGGTGTTTCCCACTGCCAGCACAATTACATTTTTCTCTCCGTGTGTAGAAGAGCAAAGAGCTTACTCTCTTGAAATCCCTCCCTCTCCGGTCTCTGCTGTGGAGGGGGGGAGGCAAGTAGGTAATGTCTCCCTTCTTTTCCATTCTCTGCTGCCAAAGGGTGAGAGTGGTTAGGAGGCAAACAAAAGGAAAAGTATGAAAATGACTAGTCTTGTCTCTTTGCATCCACTGTTGCAATCATGTGATTTCCCAGTTAGTGACCACTTCGTTTAATGGCAAAGTTGCCCATCCCAGTTACAATCATTAAGTGTGGACTACCTGTATATTTAAAAGAGTTGAATAATAACATTCAATCGTTAAGTTAATTTCAGTCCATTGGTCCTTGTTCTGCCTCTTGTTTAAACAGAGAATAAGTCTAATCCCTCGTGGAAATTGTTAAAAAAAAATTTTTTTTTTTTTAGATTTAGAAGTGTGCAGACTTTTATTTTATCTCCCCTGTTTGAAAAATAAACATGCCCAGACAGTTTAACCATTCCTCCTCATCAGTCTGCTTTCCAGGCCTGTTATCATCCTAAACCCAGTCCAGCTTCTCCATGGCCTGTTGGCTTGCCGGGCCCCACAACTGGACACAGCTTAACTGGCACAAGTCTTTCCTGGGTGCAATGCATTGGCCTAGCTGGCTGCCATGCCAGGTCTCTTGCACCTACGCTCACACTCTTCAGGGAGACCACGATCTCGTTCTGTTGTCTAGTGCAAGACAGAGAATAATGTTGACTGTTGGGTGGGGAGGGAAAACCAACTTTCTGGAGCAATTCAGCGATAGAAAGAATTGGCACAAAGAATTCATGAGTTTCATGGAAGGTAGGGCAGTGCATCTCAACCTGGGTGAATTTAAATTGTATGGATTTGAACTCCCAGAATTCCCCAGCCAGCATGCTGGGAGTCCAAGTCTCTGCAGCTTAAAAGTCGCCAAGGTGGAACTGGAAGAAGAAGGCACCTAGAGAAGCACCTCTTGGCTAATACGATTCCTGCACTCAGCAAGGATTCAACTTGAGAGCCTCTGTAACCCCCTTGTACTGCAAAAGTCCCGTCCTTACCTGAGTGTGGAAGGTTGAAACAGCCACAGGGAACTGAGTCCCATCGTCTCGCTCGTCCCCAGTCCTCACTCGTATGCGGAGGGAAAGGTTGGCTCCCTTCATGGTATCTTCCGCTAGAGGGCCTGGGAGCCGCTTTGAAGTTGGCGTCTTTTATGCATCTCTTAAGAAAGCCTCTGGGCACCGGAGTTTCAGTCCCCCGGGGAAGCCGAGCAGTGCAAAATGGCCACTGCCTCCAGGCAAAGAAATGTTGGGCTGATTTTTCTGCGGCGGCAACCAGATAATATTGGCCGATCTTCAAGGTAGTCATTGAATGACTCGCATTGGTGAGGTACCTTTAAGTCGTGATAGATGCTTTTCTATTGTACCATCTGCAAAAACCAGGAATATGCTTTCTACCTTCTAGCTTGTATAAGCTGAGGCGTTCCTGGTGGGGGCAGTCCAGCCACAGCCTGTTAATGAGCTGCCACCGTGCGCAGCAGCTGATCCTTCCCTGTTCTTAGGAAGAAGCTTCCCAAGAACAGAAGGGCATTCAGGTGCAATGACTGTTTAAAAATGGACCAGCTTTCAAATGAAGCTCCGCTCCTGATGATTGCATTCCTGCGATTGTCTTGGCGGTGTTCCAGATGCTTTCTTCCCGGGTGGTGGTTTTACTGGCCTGTCTGGCCAAGAGTTTTCACGGCCACGGCTGTCCCTGCTTGGTTCCTGAGGTCAGGTCAGGTCATCTAGAGGTCACAGCCATTTAGTACTGATTTATCTAAATCAATTCAGACAGATTTTCTGAATCTGTATTGGGCAGAATCATGGACCAGAAGGAAACTTAGCAGACTTGTCATGACAACAGGGAGAAATCCCATGTTTAGGTTGTTTTTTCTTTTGTGGTTGGGTAGCGCCAGTTTGGTGTAGTGATGAAGGCACCAGGCTAGAATTGGGCAGACCCTGAGTTCTAGTCCTGCCTTGAGCCCAAAGCCAGCCCGGTGGCCTTGGGCCATTTCCTCCCTCTCATTCCTAGGGAGGAGACCCTGGCGAACCACTGCTGAAATCCTGCTGGAAAAAGAGATTGGACAGCCATTTGTCCAGAACAGTATAGGGTCTCCTGCTTGTGCAGAGGTTGGACTAGAAGACCTCCAAGATCCCTTCCAACCCTGCTATTTTGTCCAGAACAACGATGAAGCCTAATGCAAGTGGCTGAACTAATCTTATCCCAGAGCTACCAGTTCTAAGTCGGGGACCCCTCTGCGCAGTCCAGCTATGTTGCCTTCAGTGATGGAGGAACCGTAGCGGTTGCAGGGTGTGGCCGGACAAGCATGGCTATGGCAGGAGGAGGTGTGTAAAAGGCAGGTGGAGCATTGGTCACACCGTTGCAGCTGCCCTTGCAACTCATTTTGCCTCACCTGGAATTGTAGAATTTTGCGCACCCCATCTTGAAGGTAGATGCAGTTGCAGCATGGCTCCACTGGTTTTGTTTTGTTTTTTAGAGTGTGGCTGTGTAGTTATACAACAGGCTACTAAAATCTGAGGCCAGGTGCAAAACACTGTGAACCTGGCCTTGCCACCAAATCATATCCCTAACTAAGTGCTTCAGAAATAAATTTTCCAAGTATTGATGCCCGAAATGGAAGCATTATCTGCAGATCATTTCTTCTCAGGCCTATGAGCGCATTCATGTGCCCCTATAGACTGAGCCACAAACCTCTCTGGGATCCGCTGTCCCTTTGGGTGGTTTTCTCAACCCCTCCTGAAGAGTGTGTGCCCCCACATTCTCCCTGCCCCATTTTGAAGGGCTGCACCACCCTCCCTTCTCCTTGTAAAGGATGCTTGGCAGAAGGAGAGACTGGGAGGGGGCTGTTGTGGTTCGCCAGCGGCCTGCGGAGCTGGCGGCAGGGTCGGACAGCAAGGAGGCTGGGGAGGAACATGGGCCAGGCCCGGAGTCTGGAGAAGGCTTGTTACTCAGGAGAAAGGCTTGTTTCAATTCTCAGCATTTCGGTTCGGACTCCGTGTTTCTGTTTGCCTTGCAAAGTTCCTTGCCAATTAGGTCTTTGGCAGCGTGTCAAGAAAGATAAAGGTTCGTGCTTATCTGCCTTCTTCCGAAAGACTTCTGCTGGACTTGTTCTCATTGTTTTGGTCTTATTACGGCTGGGAATGAACTTAATTCACAGCTGTTAAAAATAAAAAGAGGTATTTGGGACTCCGTTTGTGCTGTATTATTTTATCAGGAAGCCTAGGTCAGAACAGGGGCCCCTAATATCAAGGCATCCATGGGGCTTGGTCGGCACTGCTGTGCTCACATTGGGGCTTCCAGATTCCTGGCCGAGGAATGGAAAAGTCCCTGGGAAACTGCTGGAGAGATTCATATTCATACAGCTGATTGATGCCTCTCTGACTGATTATGTCAGCCTGTCCCACTAGATTGGCAGAGGAGGAGGCTGCTGATGCCATCTGCCCGTGTCAGGCGCAAAAGACGAGACCCACATATGAAGGCCCAATTAAACTGATTTTATTGCTAATCATGCATGTGCACAGGAATCTACTCAACTAATGGTTGGCACTAGAGACGGGTCAACAGAATTCAGAAAGGGCCGGACTCAGCCCATTTGTGGCTATGGAGAGAGACTAGGCTGACTCCACCCCAGGTCCTGCCACTCCTACAGCCAGGGACTTAGATTTGGTGGGTCCAAGGTGGCGGGCCTTCTCTGCCACAGCACCCATCTTGTGGAAGATTCTCCCCCCAAACATTGGATCAGCTCCCTTCTCCCTTTTGAAGTTCCAGAAGTCCCTCAAGACCTGGTTATGCTGTAGGTCTGGGGGTCCCAGGAAACTGGATACAAAAATAATGGGTGATGATTGTACACCACCCAGAGTAATTTCTTGTGAGATTGGCAGCCAGATAAATTTGATAAATACGTGCATACATACATAGATGATATTTACAGTTAAATTCCAGAATATTCTATCACTGTGGTTCAGCAACGTGATTTTGCGTGGCACCAAGGTGGCAAAAAACTCTGGGAAAGTAGCAGTGTGCTGGTTTCCTACCCCTAGTGTAGCAGTTCCTTGAAAATCTGATAGCTGAACATCTGGATGATTTGAGATTATTGATGGATGATGGAAGTGCTCCTTCGAAATGGCATTCAGTCTTGGAATGGACAATGACTTTCTCAAAAAAATTGTGGGACTGTCATGGCTGAAGGAAATTCAGTTCCTGGTGTAGGTGAACTGGTGAGATCCATAAAGTCCTTTCTCAGAATCCCCTTTTGACCTTGCCTGCCGAAAAGAATCCTTCCATTGTCCCTCTGAAACTGAGGAGACAGCTGCTGGATCTGAAGTGCAGAAGAATGGGTGGCAGAAGCAGGCAGGCAGCGAGGGGCCTGGGATGGCCAAGTCTATTTTAAGCATCCCTGGAAGGATGGTTCAAAGGTCACTGACTGAGGAACTGAACAGAAAGGATATGATGATAGACAAGGGAGAAAGGCAAGACAAACGTGACAGCCAGTACTTTTAATCCCTAACTCCTGGTTTTATGATGAGCATTAAAGGCCCAAAATATAAAGCGGTCACATGAGGACTCGTGAAGGGACTCATGAAATCTCGAGCACTGGCAGGCAATGGAAACATTGATCAGCAGCTGGGTCCGGTTGCTTTCAGGACTGCTTGGGATACAGCAGAAAACTCCAACTCCTTTCCTGGCCCCCCAGATCTTTTGGGTCCGTGCCCTCTTGCCTCAGAGCACCGTCTGCTCTGGCAGCTGTGCTGTTCTGGCCAGATGAGGGCTTCAAGAGCACGTGGGTACGCTGCGTTCCCTTGCCCTGGGCTGGGCTGGGCTGTGGGTCTGAGGGCATCTGGGGCAGGCTGGGGCAGTCCTGCTCTCCAGTCTTAAAAGGGGGCTGTTCTGCGTGCTCTGCTCGGGAGAGAAGCCTGCCTACCTTTTCACTGTGAAAGATCTGTGGTAAAACAGGCATCGCTTGAAGCCGATGGGTTTCACAGCTTTTTGAGAAGCTGCTCAGAGTAAAGCAGCCTTGGTCTACTTCCACCTCTCTGGCAGGGGCTTTCAGACTCCTGCTTCGGAGCACGAAGGAGGAGGCCCTCCCTGGAGAGGACCTGTGATTCTCTTGTGTTTGCTGTGGCTAGGCTGAAGGTGACTGACCCAGTGCCACACAGTAAACCTCTGTGGCTGAGGACGGACTCGGATCTGGGTCTTTGTAGTTCTAATCCGATGCTTTTGCCACAATGGCACGCTGACTCTCGGTTCATCAGGTCTTCCCCATCAGCTGAGATTTTGAGGATGAGTTTAAACTTGTTTCTTGCAAGGTAGCAGGTTTGAAGTCATAACTTTCCCAAATAGCAGAAGCCCCAGTCCGCGGTCTACTCCACACTTGTGAGGTATTGCTGTTGAGAAAGCCCTTGAAGCCTGCTTGGGAATGTATATGTGAATTGATGAGGCCCTGCGGATGGCGACAGGGCCTCCACTGGAGAGAGGGTGGGACAGGGTTGCTTGCTGTCCTAGCCCTGCTGTCACTGCTTCCTTTCAGCTACAGCTACATGATCGATAATGTCATTCTGCTGATTACCGGGACGCTCCATCAACGCTCCATCGCAGAACTGGTACCCAAGTGCCATCCCTTGGGCAGCTTTGAGCAGATGGAGGCTGTGAATATTGCCCAGACACCAGCTGAGCTATACAATGCCATCCTGGTGGACACGCCTCTCGGTAAGATAAGAGGGCAGCTATCAAATGGGGCTCAGCCCTGGGTGGAGGGAAAAGCCGGCAGCCTTGGCAAGCTTGGTCATTGGCTTGAGTCTTTGTGGAAAGCCTCGGGGCCTCCTCCACAAAGCAGTGATAGCTGCAGGCCTGAGCAGGGCTCCTGAGGGGTCTCTCTTCTCCTGCTCACGACGCTTTCTTCTTCTCTTTCAGCCGCCTTTTTCCAGGATTGCATCTCTGAGCAGGACCTGGATGAGATGAACATAGAAATCATACGAAACACTTTGTATAAGGTTAGTGCTTGGAGACGAATAAATGCGGTGCCACAAAGCTGCTCCCATTTGTGCAATGTTGCTGGGTCTGCAGGACGAACTGAAGCCAGAAGGGCCAGGGCAAAGCCCCCTCTTCCTCCTCAGTGTGGGGGGGGGGCAGGAGCCATGTTGGCCAGGCCTCAGCCTCCTGCACCATGGAGGCTCCCTTTTGCTCTCCTTCAGTCCCTCGTGAACTGCAAAGTAAACACACAGTAGAGAGCAACATCTACAGAAGTCCGGCTTTTGTAAGGATGTGTTAGGCCAGTGGGTCTCAACCTGTCTGGCAGGCCTGAAGATCCAAGGCCCAAAATGGTTTCCAGGCCATTTGAGATGTCGTCACAGGGGTTCCGCAAAGGCTTGAAGAAATGTCACCGTTTCAATCTTGAGACTTGGTGGTGGCCACAAATGGTATTTAAGGGAGGGGGGGCTCTGTGGTGACGAAAAGGTTGAGAACCCCCGGGTTCGGCTCTTGTGTCTGGGTGGCAGCCAGAAGGAGAGTTCATGTGGTAGACTTACCTGTTTAGGAGAACTCTTGGAATTAATTTAACACCCGTGTTATTGCCGTGATATAACAACCGGTAGTGCTGCTGAAAGGGTGTGTGCCGTGGGAAGCTGCTGCCACTCCCTCGGCCTCCAAGCACTGAGGTCAAGGTCTGGCTTGGTTGCTCCAGGTTCCTGGTTCATTTCATGCCTGGCAAAGCCCAGGATGCTGCTTCTGCCTACTTCCCTTGATCAGACAGATTCCCACGAGCCAGAGGTCATAAGCGTGCGGCTCCCAGTGGACATCAAAGCAAAAAAGGAATGTGGGAAGTGGTGGGGAGGGGTCTGCCAAGCTCCCTGGGCAGAGAGTTGAGCATAGGGGCTGCTGGACAGGTGTGGCCGAGGATGCCTGCTTCCTTGAAGAAGGCCTTGTGTGGCTTCGTAGTCCAGCCTGGCTGGCTGAATCTTCCGAAAAGAAAAGGCCAGTCCATCTGCCTTCAGAGATTTCAGGAGGGGAGCAAGGCAAGGAGATGTTAAGTGCTAATGTCCAAAGTAGCCTGCAAATTGCCCACCAGTTACGCAGTCTGCTTTGATTGCTTTTGTATGTTCCCAAACATACGTAGGTAGAGGCTGTGTCTCCTGGGGATTTGGTTTCAAGATTCTCGCCTGTCCCAAAGCTTCTCACTGTTCTGCCAAACTGGGTGCCCTCCCCCCACCTTCTTGGAGGGCAGTGCCCCTGCCAGGCTGTCAGCTCCAAATTCTCTGTGGGCCATTCTGTAGCTTGCATGGGTTGCTCTTGTCGGCCTTGCTGGCCAGGTCTTCACCGTTGGCTGATTTCTCCCCAGGCTTACCTGGAGTCCTTCTACAAGTTCTGCAAGAGCCTGGGAGGCACAACAGCAGATGCCATGTGCCCGATTTTGGAGGTAGGAGCCAGCTTAGCACCTGCTCTGTGGGGGTCCAGCTTCCTGCTTGCTTGGCAGGAGAGGAGAGCCAGGGGCCCTGGGTGTCTCTGCCTGTGCTGGGTCACAGCTGCTTTACGACCTGTAAGAAGGCAGCTCTACCCCTTTTGGTCTTTGCTCAAGTCCAAGCAGTTTCTGGAAAAACGTAATATGGCGCAAGGTATTGGACATCTCTTTCTTTCTTTCTTTCTTTCTTTCTTTCTTTCTTTCTTTCTTTCTTTCTTTCTTTCTTTCTTTTTTTCTTTCTCTATTAATATGTACAGGTAATCCCCGGGTCACGAATGTTTATTTAGCGCCCGTTTGAAGTTACAAGATAAGCACCCCCTAGTGTTTACGAGCAATCCCAAAATTACGAATGTGGCAGCACCATGGCAGTTGTTCGCCCCTACAAACGACTGCAGAGGTCTGTAACATTCACCCTATTCTCTCCCCCCTTCCCCACAATTCCCTCCCCCTCCCTTCCTGCCCCGCCGAACTCGCCTTGCAAAGATCTGTGTCCTCTGCCGCGGTTTCTTTGCCTTTGAGGGAGAGGAGAGTCGATGGAAGCTCCTGGGTGCTATAATATCGCGCGAGTTCAGGCACCTATCCTCTTTTGCAGAGATTGGGTACCTGAACTCTCACGAGATCACAGACCCCAGAAACTTTTATTCTGGGCGTGAAAAGTGTTTGCGGTGCCTTTCTCCTGCTCTTCCCCCAATTCCTTTCTGCCACCACCCGGACACTTTTCACCTGGAAAGTGAAAAGCCATCTGCTCCGTTTCTAAGCATCCCATAGGCGTCCAAACACTTTCCACCTGAACAGAGAACTGACGCTGGCTGGAAGCTTCATTTCCTTGTAAAAGGAGCGCTTAAAAGCGGAGCGGATGGCGAAAGAGCCGCACATGTGCTCTCCAGTGCTGATACCAGAGAGGCATTATTCCATGCCCACGCAGGGAGCACAGGACAATCCTATACTCCCTGCTGCTGTCCGATGTCAGCCCTGCTACAACGTACAGGGTTCCCTGGTTCTGCGCAGCAGCACTTTAAAGTTCATTGGATGGTGACCATTGCCAGAAAGTAGACTGTACCAGAATGCAAGTCGTTTGATAGATGCAATCTTCACATACTAATGTTTTATGCTTTCCTATACCTATCTAATGCTCCTACCCTTCTTTTTAGATAATGTATTTTTACTAAATAGTTCAAAACTAATAAAAACTAATATAAAGAAGAGAAGAAGAAAGCAAAATGTGCAAGAAAAAAGGTTAAAAGAAAAATAGAAAGGAATGAAAAAAGATACAACACAGTGACTTCCAATCTTATTCACAGCAGTTATAAGTGCAACTATATTTTAAACATTCTTTCTAATGTGACATCATGATACTTTTCTTTCCATAACCTAACTTTTCTAATAATCAAAGCCTTAAATCACAAAATTCATTTTTTTCATTTTCTACGCAAAAAGTCCATAAGGGGTTTCCAATCACATCAATCAATCAATCAGAATAGAGCTGGAAGGGACCTTGGAGGTCTTGTAGTCCAACCCCCTGCTCAAGCAGGAGACCCTATACTATTTCAGATAGATGGTTGTCCAATTTCTTCTTAAAAACCTCCAGTGATGAAACACCCACGATTTCTGATGGCAAGCTGTTCCACTGGTTAATTGTCCTCACTGTTAGGAAGTTTCTCCTTAATTCCAGGTTGCTTCTCTCCTTGATTAGTTTTCATCCATTGTTTCTTGTCCTGCCCTCTGATGCTTTGGAAAAGAAATTGACCCCCTCCTCTTTGTGGCAGCCCCTCAAATACTGGAATACTGCTGTCATGTCCCCCCAAGTCCTTCTTTTCTCTAGACTAGCCATACCCAAATCCTACAGCGGTTCTTCATATGTTTTAGTCTCCAGGCCTTTAATCATCTTAGTTGCTCTTCTTGGCACTTTTTCCAAAGTCTCAACATCTTTTTTGTAATGTAGTAACCAAAACTGGATGCAGTATTCCAGGTATGGCCTTTACTAAGGCTTTATAAAGCGGTACTAATACTTCATGTGATTTTGATTCTATGCCTCTGTTTATGCAACCAGCATTGTATTAGCTTTTATAGCTGCTGCCACACACTGCTGGCTCATATTTAAGTGATTGTCCACTAGAACTCCAGGGTCCCTCTCACAGTTACTGTTTTTGAGACAGGTCTCGCCTAATCTGGACTTGTATCTTTGGTTTTTCCAGATGTAAAACCTTGCTTTTCCCCACATTAAAATTCATGTTGTTGGATAGGTCCCAATGTTCAAATCTGTCAAGATCTTTTTGGATCCTGAGATTATCTTCTGGAGTGTTGGCTATTCCTGCCAGTTTAGTAGCATCCGCAAATTTGATAAGTTCCCCTTCTATTCCCTCATCTGAGTCATTTATGAAGATATTGAAGAGTCCTGGGTCTAAGACGGAACCTTGTGGTACCCCACTGCTTCCTTCCTTCCATGTAGATGTAGTACCATTAAGGACAACTCATTGAGTATGGTTTGTCAGCCAGTTACAAATCCATCTGGTGGTGATGCTGTCTATCCCACTTTTTTCTAGCTTACCAAGAAGTAGGTTGTGGTCTACTTTGTCGAATGCCTTGCTGAAGTCTAAATATACGATGTCCACAGCATTTTGCTGGTCTGCTAATTTAGTCACTTTGTCAAAGAATGAAATAAGATTGGTTTGGCATGATCTGTTTTTAACAAACTGTGCTGGCTACTAGTTTTCCTTTCCTGAAGATGGGAACAACATCAGCCCTTTTCCAATCCTCAGGTAGTTCCCCAGTGCTCCAGGATTTTTGAAAGATATGGTACAATGGTTTTGAGATAACATCTGCCAGCTCCTTCAGAACTTTGGGATGTAATCCGTCTGATCTTGTACTCATCAAGATCAGACAGGTGTTCTCTAACCATTTTCTTGCTTATTTTAATTTTTATTTCTTGTCTTTTACAGTTAGGTTTTTGGTGGTTTTGCTATAGTTTCTTTTTGCGTGAAGACTGATGCAAAGAATGAGTTAAGCAGCCTGCTTTTTCTGTGCTGCCTGTTACTTCCTTCCATCTTCTCTCTTTAGTGGAACTACTGTTTCCTTGACTTTTTTCTTGTTATTTACATGTTAAGAAACTTTTTTTAAAATTATCTTTGACTTTTGTTGGAAGTCTTCGTTCATTCTATTCATTCTGAGCCTTTGTTTTCCTGACTTCATCTTTGTAGATTCGGGCTATCTGCTGATACTCTGCCTTAGTTAGTTAGTCCCTCTTTCCATTTTTGTACTTTTCCTTTTGGTCTTTCAGTTTATCAGAGAGATCTTTGTGCAGCCATGCTGGTTTCTTGTTGGATTTCTTGTTTTTCTTTTTCAGTGGTTTTGTGTTGGACTGGGCTTTTAGTACCAGTAGTACCATTCTCGTTGAGTATGGTTTGTTTACCATTAGTCCTAAAAGGAAATGTTCTGGCTTTAATTAAATATTAACCTTTAAAATCCTCTGTATCAAACTATGTATTTGAATCCATTTTTTCAGCCTTTTTACACCAAGCATGATTAAAATGTCCCTTCATGTTGTTTGTTTTTCCAACAAACATTTGAAGTGTCTTTATACATACTACATAATTACTTCTGACAAGCAAAATCAATGGGCGAAGCCAGATTCACTTAATCATGATTCACTTAATGACCACAGTTTTTCACTTAATGACTGCAGCAAAAAAGGTCACAAAATTGGGTATGACTCTCTTAACCACCTTGCTTAGTGATGAAGTTCCAATCCCAGTTGTGATCCTAAGATGACGACTACCTGCATTGCAACCAAAAAGCCCACTTTATCGTATATTTGTTAACCTGTTCCTCTTCTCTTTAAAATCTCAACAAAAGTTTACACATTTTAGCAATTTCATGCTCATCATTAAGTTTAGATTCTTTTGGACTCTTGTTTTTTTTTATATCTACTTAATAGTTTAATATATTTTTGTGTCTTCTAGCTTTTCACAATTTTTATCTTTGGTCTCTTCTATGCTTTTGAATGGACACTCCCCTCCACCCCCCCCACGGCTGCTTCCCCTGCTGACCTGGCCCTCTTTCCCTCTAGTTCGAAGCGGATCGCAGAGCCTTCATCATCACCATCAATTCCTTCGGCACCGAGCTGTCCAAGGAGGACCGCGCCAAGCTCTTCCCCCACTGCGGCAAACTCCACCCCGAGGGCCTGGCTCAGCTCGCCCGGGCAGATGACTACGAGCAAGTCAGAACCGTGGCCAATTACTACCCGGTAAGGGCTCCAGGGCACCCGTGCGTTGTGGGGCTGGTCAGTGCGAGGGAGCTGCAGAGCCCAGTTCACAAGGGCAGTCTGGCTTGAACAGGGGCCAGTGCTGCCTGCGTTGGTGTCCTTCTGAACTTTGAGTTTTGCATTAGAGCCTCTGTCTTTTTTGTGACTCTCCTTCTCAGTACAGGCATCGCCCAGCCTGGCCTCCTCTGGATCTTTGGGCTGGAGTTCTGGATGTGGCGCTGTTCCCAGTACAGGTGATAGCGTTTGCTGAGAGAAGTTAGGACATTTCTTCTTGCTTTCATCTTGTACTGGTCCAGCGAAAACGAGACTGGGTTGATGTGAACCCTTCCTTTATTTTTGATTAACGCAAGGCAGCTCCGGTTTTCTCCTCCTGTGAACTGGGCAGGGAGAGGACTGGCCCAGGTCACCCAGCCGCTTTTCAGGCCTGAAGCAGAATCAGGGCTTAGGGTGTTCTGGTTTCGAGGTCAGCAGCCCCTTAGCCACCACCCCAAATTGGCTCTCTCCTGTCTCGGAGAGGATGTTCTGGCACATGTCCATAAAGGCAGCCTGAGTGGTGCCTTTTTTTGCTCTTCTGATTCTTTTACAACCTCTCAGCCAAATTGTATTCCATTTACTGCTTGAGGTGCCTCACGGGTGTGTGGGATGCCAGCTTTCCCTGTTCTCCCTCATTTCTCTCTCTCCTGCAGGAATACAAATTGCTCTTTGAAGGAGCAGGTAGCAACCCTGGTGACAAAACCCTCGAAGACCGGTTCTTTGAGCACGAGGTGAGCAGGTGGGAGCTCCCCATACACATGTAGCTCTTTAACTCTGTGAGCCCCCCCTCCCCGGCCTGTGGTGGCCTCAGAAAGGGAGAAGGAGGGGCAACAGCCAGAGGCGCCCTCCCTCCTCTTCTTGGGACCCTTTTCTAAGGCTGCCCTCGGTGGGTTGTGATGATGACGAGCATCAGGAGATGGTAGCAAAGAAATACAAAGCCATCCTTTGCTGTCATCTGCAGTTTTTCACTCCATGCGATCAGGTTTGCTGAAGGCCTTTGGACAAAGAACCTGTGGTTCGGCCTTGTCGCCCTCCGTACCTTTATGCCATTGCTAAAGTTGCAGTTGAAGAGAGGAGAATCCTCAATTCCTAGCTATAAATCCGGGTGCAGCATAGAGGCCGTTCCGCTGCTGCTGCCCAGAGGGCTCCCTTGGCCCAGAGCAGGGCAGTGGTGAGCTGCGCCCTCAAGAGCAGCTGCCTGACTTCAGCAGGGGGATAGCCATGCTTCGAAGGCCAATGTTCAGCCTGGACAGGCTCACCAAATCCTGCAGCACCTCCGTGTGTGTGTGTGTGTGTGTGTGTGTGTGTGTGTGTGTGTGTGTGTGTGTAGCCATCGCAGCAGAGGTCACGGGGGAGGCCCCCCCATATGCGGTGCTGCCTGCCAGTACTGCAAAAATCTCCCCTGCCAAGCCCATTGAAGAAGGTGGTTCTTCTCCGAGAGGTTTGGGGCTTCCCAGGATAGCAGGATGCCTGCTCAGGTGTGTCTCTTCCCGGCAGGTGAAGCTGAACAAGCTGGCCTTCCTGAACCAGTTCCATTTTGGTGTGTTTTACGCTTTTGTGAAACTGAAGGAGCAAGAATGTCGCAACATTGTGTGGATCGCGGAGTGCATTGCGCAGCGCCACCGAGCAAAGATCGACAACTACATTCCCATCTTCTGAGTGTTTCCCTTTGTCTGGCAAAGCCCGTAGATGTCCTGGGGAAGCCGAGGCAGGAGGGTTTCCACAGGCATCCCCCTTTCCTGTTGGACTCCTTGTGCCTGCCAGAATCGGACAGGCTAAATCGTGCTGTACCTGTACCACCTCGTTGTGCTGTTGAGAAGGCATCTTGCTGGGCGCATCAGAAGGTTTCACATCCGCAGCCATCCTGGGGGCCCCATTTGGGACGCACCGAGCGATCAGTTAGTTTCATGACCACTCTTCGCATCTGCTGCCTGTTGCCACCATCATCGGGGGCTTTTCAGCCTCGGTCAGGGCAGCCCTCCTGAGGCACCCTGGAAGTGGCTGCTTAGCAAGTGATCCTGCGCTTGGAGTGCTGCTAGAACGGCATTCCCCCCCCCTGCCCCCCCCAATTCCACCCTGCTATGGGCCTGCCTGCTTCTCCCTTCCTGAGTGGCCTCTGGGTCCCCAAGCAGGCCCCGCATTGGCTTGGCTGGGCTCCATCCCGTCTTCTCCAGATGGTGGCTCTGGCCTTAGGCCGCAGCTCCAGCGCTCCCTTTCCTCCTGCCAGGATGGTCTTTCCAAGGGCCCCGAGGGTCTCGGCCCCGAGTTCAGGCAAGGGTCTCCCTGCCTGGGATGGTTCTGAGCTCTTGCCACCCCTTGTTTTGGGCATTGGCTGGGCACCTGCATCAGCCCGTTTACCTGAGCCAGGTGAGGCTGGTGCTTTTGACCTCAAAGGCAGCTTTTCTCCCACCAGCGGTAATCGAAAAAGCTTCCCTCTGAAGAGCCCAAAGCTCTTGTTGAGTCCCATGTTTTCATTGAGAGTATGCAGTTTGGCCCCTAGGGAATTGCGGGGGGGGGTGTGTGTCTTTGTTGCCAGGCCTCCTACACTTGAGTAGCAAAAAATGATAGACGTCCGTCCGTCCCTCCCTCCCTTTGCACCAGTCTTCAGAAAATGGGCTTGGCCTGCCCCATCCGGCTTCCCAAGACCCGGGTCTCCTCCCCTGTGGGTGGCAGTCCCCGGTGCTCGTCAAATGCTGCCTTTTCCGGGCTTTTGTGGGTGAGAGAAGTCAGTCCAGTCAGCCTCCGTGTGTGCTCAGTGATTGTGCTGTTCCCAGTGTTTGTGTATCTTCCTCTTAAACCATGGCAATGAACCACTGAATCGCTGTTTCTCTCTTCTGGCCTCTTGTACTTGGGCTGATCGCAAGCAGCTTTTCCCTAAACAGGGAGCGGAAGGATCCAAGGATCACCCCATGGCTTCCACTCGATTCTTGCAAGAATTCTAATGTTTACTCCATTTACTAAATTTGTTGTTGGTTTAATTTCTATGGCCACCCACTTCAATCAATGGCTCTGAGCGGCTTATAGTTCCTAAAATATATTACAATTAAATTAAAAAAAAAACTTTTAAAACAATAAAACCAGTAAAAAAGCATTAAAACATCCAACATCCAAAGATACACAAGAGCAAGATACTTGGCCTGTTAACAGTACAGCCAGGAGACACGTAGCATCCCCGGCTCAGGAGCAAAGCCAGGTCTTTAAAGCTTTACGAAAGGCTAAGAGGGCTGGGGCCATTCTGGTCTCGAAGGGAGGATGTTCCACACAGCAGGAGCCACTGCAGAAAAAGCTGCCAGCTGACACCCTTTGGCGGATGCGATCTGCAGCCTGCCCAGGAGGGGTAGAGCCTGGGAAAAAGGCGATCCCTCAGGTAGCCCAGTCCCAAGCCAGGTAGGGCTCTATAGGTAACCACCAGCACTTTGAATTGCACCCAGGAACACACTGGGGGCCAATGCAGCTCACGCAGGAAATGGTGTTACATGTGCTGCATAGGTGGCACCAGCTACTACCCACGCGGCTGCATTCTACACCCGTTGAAGTTTCCCAGTGGTCTTCAAGGGCAGCCCCATGTAGAGTGTATAACAGTAGTCTAACCTGGAGGTTACAAGGGCATGAGTTGCTGTGAGTAGGGCCTCCCAGTACAAGTATGGATGCAACTGGTGCACCACCCAGAGGTGTGCAAAGGCCTTCCTAACCATGGGTGCCACCTGCTCTGAGCAGGAGTCCAGGGGGACCCCCCAGATTGCGCACTGGGTCTGTTTGGAGCCGTGCAAAGCCCTTCAGAACCAGACACGGAAAAGTCTTGTCTCCAGGGGTCCCACAGCCTCTCTGCCTTGCTACGGTTGAGTCGGAGCCTGTTTTGCAATCTTTCGTCCCCAACAGTCCCGAGACACTGGGATAGGATATCCATGGCATCACTCAAAGGGGCGGGACATAGAGGCATAAAGCTGGGTGTCGTCTGCATACTGATGATATCTCACCCCAAACGATAGATCCCCTCACCCAGCAGCCTCATGTAAATGCTAAAGAGCAGGGGAGAGAGAACAGAGGCACCCCACAAAGTAGGGGCCACAACCTGGCGCTCTCCCACCTATCAACACTGACTGGAAATGGCCCTGGAGGAAGGAGAACGATGCAGTGCTGCCACCCCCAACTTGCCAGCCCAGAAGGGTTCCATGATTTGTGGTATTGAATGCCCCTCCTGCCACAGGTCCTCCATGGTGCAATCAATGCCGTCTCTGTCCCCAACCCTGGTCTGAACCTCCAACTGAAAGGGGACCAGATCATCTGCTTCATCTACGCAACCACTCTCCACCACCTTCCCTGGAAAGAGGAGCCTGCAGACCAGATGGAAACTGCCCAAGCTAGCTCATCCTTTGAGGACCGTTGATCCTGCTTTCTGGGGCTGGACTTGGGTCACTTTGACCTACCAGTTGGTTTTGGGCTCCTGGTTCCAGCAATCCGAGCCAACAGGGCCAGTTGTAGTTCAGCCTCTGGGGCTTCCTGTTCTGGGGAAACAGCGAATGCACCCGATTTCTTTACTGCCCTTCAAATATTTGAATGTGGCTGTTCTATCGTCTTGCAATCGTCTTGCTTCTCAGGCCAAGTAGGTCCTGCTCTGTTTCTCTTCATCAGAATAGTCCTTGTTCCTCTGCATGTCTCTCTATCCCCCGGGCCCTGGTCTCGGCTCCCATCTCCAACCAGAGCTCTGCTCCAGGAGGAGAGCCGGCTGACGTGGCGGGTGCCGTGCAGAGGGAACTTGCTGATGGGGTTTGAGGAACCCCAGCAAGGGCCAGATGGCTTGACTTTCCATGAACATAAAGCCATTTATACTGGACTTAATCCTTACTAACTCTGCTTGCTACCTTACTAACAATGCTCCATCACTGGAGGCTTTCAAGGAGAGGTTGGACAGCCATTTGTCCGGAATGGTGTGGGGTCTCCTGTTTGGGCAGGGGTTGGACTAGAAGGCCTCCACGGTCCATTCCAACTCTGTTATTTCCCAGTTAATCTGAAATTGTTTGACCTTTGGAAAAGATGAAAACTACTTCAATTTGCTCGATCATGTCATGGAATAGAACTTGAAGTAACAGTATATAGCGAATAAGAGAAGCTGAACAAGTGTGTGGCAAGTGATAGCCCCATCCTAGATGTCCATTAGCAGAACAAGCAAAGGCCAAGGAGCTTTCCATCGAGAAGCCCCTAGAACAGGGGTCTCCAACCTTAAGCCTGGAGGACTTCAGGCTTTGCCTTTTGCCCAAAAGGCTTTGCCGGCTGGGGAATTCTGGGAGTTGAAGTCCACCAGGCTTAAAGTTGCCAAGGTTGGAGACCCCCTGCCCTAGAAAGCTCTTCGGTTCTTTCCAACCAAGGGTTGTCCTGCCCTTCTTTTAGCCTGGAAGGGGGCCGCCTTGTTCTAGGGAGCCAGCTAATGGGAGTGGGGGGCCACCGCTTCTCTGGCTGCAGAGCCTTTTTAAGAGGGGTCGCAGCCATGAGCTCCTGGCCTGAACCCAACAGTATCTGGATGGTTCCCAGTAAAGCATAATCTCCAATCCAATAATGAAATATTTTTTATTTAACTAAGTAACAATACAGTTGTGCTCCTTTTGAAAAAACATGGCAGGCCATTGGCTCACCAGTGAGGTCCCCTTGATGCTGTCCCTGCACAATGATGAGGGCTGCAGCGGAGGAGGAGAATGGGCCCAAGCCACAGAGGAGGTTGGCTCATCAAGAAGCCAAAGGCCACGACTTTGAGGTCAGTCCCTGCCCAGCAAGTAGCAAGAGAAGGTAGCTTAGTTTGTTTGAGGCAACTTTTAAGGAGGTATATGATAGACTAGAGGTGCCCAGAAGCTCTTTGTTTCGGCTAGCAGCAGCTTCTGACTTCTCATTTGGCACATTTGGGGGGACGGGGGTGGGTGGGGTGGAGAGAAAGTCCAGATAGGCTTTGTTTAGAAAGGATGCTGCTTCTATCCCCACCCAGGTGTCTCGGGCCTTGTGTACAGGACCAGGGCATTGTGCTTCCCATCCCCCCAAGGAAAGACATTGTGGGAGGTAACCCAGGACTGACCGAATTGCCCTGGCCTGTTTCTATAGGAACAAATTCCTCTTCTAGCTAGCTGGATACGGGTGGAATAAAAAGGAAACATTCCTTCCAAGGAAACGTTCTCCAGAGATTCTCTGAGCTCTCACAACAGCCTTTGTGTGTGGCAGGCCTTGGGACACAATCCCTGTGGCAGTTTTGGATTGATAAAAAAGGTTTTTAGGAAAAGGTCCCGGACTGTGTGAGGGAGGTAATGGTGGATGAAGTACATGAGCCACAGGCCTCTCCCTGGGTAATATTTTAGCAGAGGCTTGGTGGAAAGGAGACCATCAGTGATGCTGTCCACCACGGAGCTGAGGTCCTCCACAGCCATCTTCATGAAGTCCACAAACTGCCTGTTGATTTCCTCAAGATACTCCTCTCCGTAGGCTTCCAGAAGGTCGTCAGGTAAAGCTGCAAGGAGCTGGTCCTTCCTCTCCCTCCAGTACTCGGGGTTACAGCTGCCACCTGTTGTAAGCCAGGGAAAGGGAGAGAGGAGGAGAGTTTTACTCTTTCATAAGGCACCAGAGAAGGCCGGTGTCTGTAAAACATGGACGGTTGCTAATGTAAAACCTGGTCTTCCAAGAATCTCGGTTTGTATTTTTAAATGAGAGCAGAGGAATGCTTGCCTGCTCTACGCAGCATGCAACATTCTCACATCATTTAGACCGGGTGTTGGCAACCTGCAGCTCCGAAGCCACATGCGACTCTTTGCTCCCCCAGCTGTGGCTCCCTCTCAGTCACTCCTCGCCTGGCCTGAGAAGGTAAGGGCAACGGCGGGGAATGGAGACTCGCTCCATATTCCAGAGCGGGAGCGAAGCGCCCCTGTACTTGCCTCATCTCGCGGGCACTTCTTCTGGCCCTTGTTGGTGCTGCGCGCACCTCGGTCGCTCAGGGAGATGCGCGACTTGCTCTCCGCCCCGAGACACTGGCCTGGCCCGGCTGTGGCCGATGCTCTGCGTCATAATGGGCTCCAGGAGGAGGAGGGGACGCCATCTCCCACATTGTGAAGTGCACTAAATGCGTCCCCCCTCCTCCTGGAGCCCATTAGGACATGGAGCAGCCGGGCCGGGCCATTGTCTCAGGGTGGAGAGCAAGTCGTGCGTCTCCCTGAGCTACTGAGGCACGCGCAGCATCAACAAGGGCCAGAAGAAGAAGGAGTGACTGGGAGGGGAGGACGAGGGGTGGGGCCAGCCAACAGGGAGCCATGGCAGGGGGACGAAAGAGCTTCATTTATCTGGGAACCTGAAATGACTCTTGATTTAAATCATGGTAAAAAGCACCCAAAGAAGCAAGAACAACAGCAAAAACAAAAAACAAAAGAACCCCAACCCTCGCCTGTTTTTGGAAATGGTTCAAGAGGGAACGCACACACACACACACACACACACACACACACACAGAGATGAGAGAGACAGACATGGAGAAAGAGGGAGGGAGAAAGATGAGAGAGAGATGAGAGAAAGAGGCAGAATGGGAGAAAGATGAGAGAGAGAGAGATCAGAGAGAGAGAAAGAATGATAGAAAGAGAGAGACACAGAGAGAAAGAGACACACATAGAGAAAGACAGACAGACAGACAGAGAGAGATACCTGTTTTGCACAGAAAACATTGGGAGCCACAAAACCTGGGTAGGGATGGCTGGGGGGATCATGTGACTGGGTGGAAGTGAGTGACGTCAAGTTGGCCACGCCCACCCAGGTTTTGTGGCTCCCGGTGTTTTCTTTTCTGTGGGAAACCGGTCCAAATGGCTCTTTGAGTGTTTAAGGTTGCAGACCCCTGATTTAGACATTCAGAGTCCTTGCTGCAGGTTCCACCCCAATAAGGGTCACCCGTCTCCTGTTCGAGCTCTGTTGTAGGCCATCTGGAATACCCACTCATGAAGGAAGGGCAGCAAGGACACACAGGTGAGCTTCCCCAGGAAGGAGTAGCTAAGTCATGCAACATGCAGAGAAACGTCCACTGATAAGGACCTCTTGGCATGACCAATTCCTGAGATGCATTTACCGTACTTTCCAGGGAAATTGCTGAGCTCAGAAGATCGCAGTGAAAAATCTCATTGGAAAGCAGCAGAGATCTTAAAATATATGTCGAGTTTTTGTATGTGGGAGAAATGGACATACATAGCACAGCTATCATTAACAAGGTATATGACAAGGTGATACAATATCACCTATCTTTTTCTCAGCCTGCCTTGAAGAAGTATTTCGCAAAGTAGACTGGGCAAAAGATGGAATAAAAATCAATGGCTCCTATTTAAATCACTTAAGATTTGCAGATGATGTTGTTCTCTTCTCACAAGACCCAGAAGAGCTACAGAGACACATACAAGAGCTGCACGAAGTAGGAGAACCATTTGGCTTAAAAATAAACCTGAAAAAGAGCCAGGTCATGTTTAATAAATTCACCAAAGAAAGAAAAAAATTATACCTGGAGAAGAACTAGATATAGTAGACCACTACATACTGTATACCTTGGCCAACAGATCTCAATGGAAGGTCGTGCAATAAAGGACATTGTTAAATGTGGTTGGAGGCATTTGGCAAGCTAAGCCTAATTTCCCCTTATGCTTGAAAAGCTTTCCATCAGTGTGTGCTACCTGCTCTAACATATGCCAGTGAAACATGGACACTAACCTCACAATCGATACAGAAGCTACAAGTGGCACAAAGAGCCATGGAAAGATACATGCTCAGCATCACAAGACAAGATAGAAAGGCCTGCACATGGATTAGAAAACAAACGAAAATATATAATGCCATCAAAAGAGTAAAAGAATGGAAATGGAAATGGAAATGGGCCGGTCACCTAGCAAGAAGAACTGAGGGCAGGTGGACCAAGTCGGTCACAGAATGGATCCCGCTTGATAAAAAGCGTCCCCGAAAGAGACTAAAACAAGACGGATTGACAACATCAGCAAATATTGCAGGCCCAACTGGCAAAGGAAAGCTCAGGACCGTATTGGTTGGAAACATGCGGAAGAGGCCTTCATCCTGCAGTGGATAGACCATGGCTAGAACGAGGAGGAGGAGGATACAGCACAGCATTATCCAAGTATTTTCAGCCTTACCTGTTTTGAAGTACCCTGGAAAAATCACGCTCACTCTGATCCCCCAGGGTGCGAGTTCACAGTGGAAGGTGTCCATCAGAAGGCTGAGAGCCGCTTTGGAGGTCCCGTAGCTGGCCAAGCAGGGGTAGGGCATATTGCCTGAGGGAACACAAATAAGCCTTGCTAGGCCTCTCATTGGCCATCCCGAAGGCTTCAAGGGCCCCAGCAGCAATGCCTCCTCCCCAGAGTTCTCCACGGGTCGCTGTTATTGGTGAGCGTGATAACGGCCAGCAACTTTAACTGCAGTTGCACAGAGCATAATGCTTGGCACAAGGGCCTCGGTTCACACAATGCACCAAAATAGATATTGTGCTAGGTAAAACAAGGCTGGGTTGATCTGTTAATGGGCCAAAGAAGGATCACCTGTTACTGATGAGTCACTGGACAAACAAGTTGCTGTGGCAACATGTCGTAATCCAGGGATGGGGAGGACATACCTATTTCTAGCGAATAAAGTTGCAGATAAAGCCCTCAGAAGGATCTGCTAAAGAAACAGAACCAGAAAACTACATTTGTTTTCCAGGTGGTTGAGTGGCCACTCTCGTCGTAGGCCTAACTCTCTCCATGGGCTCAGCCTGAGCAAGCCCCGTTTTCTGAAGGGGCTCCTTTTTTTTTTTTTACTTAGACTTATATACCGCTTCATAGTGCTTTACAGCCCTCTCTAAGCGGTTCACAGAGTCAGCCTATTGCCCCCAACAATCTGGGTCCTCATTTTTACCGACCTCGGAAGGATGGAAGGCTGAGTCAACCTTGAGCCTGGTGAGATTCGATCTGCCAAACTGCTGGCAGCTGGTGATCAGCAGAAGTAGCCTGCAGTACTGCACTCTAACCACTGTGCCACCGCGGCTCCTTACCAGCCGGGCTGCTGACTGTGACGATCCTGCCACGGGATGAGCGGAGCAGGGGCAGCAGCCCTTTGGTCAGCTCCAAGGGCCCAAAGAAGTTCACCTCCATGCAGGTGCGGAAGTGGGGCAGCGGCGTCAGCTCCGCATTGGCAATGGTGTCGTTGAACCCAGCGTTATTCACGAGGCCCCAGAGACCTGCCCGTTGAAACAAAACAGGGAAGTATGGAAATGCTCACTGCAGCCTGAGAGAGGGCACGAAAGGAGGAGATTGGGGGGGGGGGCACGAATTAAGCCAAACGGGAAGTCTAGCCCATGAAAACCATTAATCCCTGACAGTGGCTATTTTCTGATTGCTTCTATGGGCAGAAGAGCTGTCCTCAGTACAAAAGTGCCTGCAGAACATCTCGGATCAACTCCCCCCGCAGGAGGACACGCTGGCCAGGGCCTGGGTAGAGACAGCAAAAGACGTGACCAAGAGCAAAGAGGGGCAGAGACCTTGGAAATCAGCACATTGGGGGAGGGAGGTCAGGTCACATTAGGTCAATGGACACAGGAAATCCTGAGAACAGGTTGGGGACACTCTCCTTTGGCATTTATAGGCCAGTGACTGGACACCATTTCAAGGCCAGTAGTAGTCTTCCCACTAGGAGAAGTCTCCATGACCCTCGTCCCCTCAGTCAGATGATCCCTGGGGACCAGCATCTTAGGAAAGAGGGATAACTGCTTCTGAGCAGATGGAGACAGCATCTTCTATGGGACCAAGAGCTGCTGAGGGCAGATTACCTGTCCTTCCAGTCTGTGCCTTGATGAACTGCAGGGCTCGCTGAATGTCCTCTGCTTTAGTAAGGTCCATTTCCAGGAGGGTCAGCCGTGGGGAGCACGTCTGCCGAAGCTCTTCTGCCCCGGAGCTCTTCAGGTCCAGCACACTGGCATAAACGGTGAGCCCCAGCCTGTCCAAATGCTGGGCAGCTGCCTTCCCGAAGCCTGAATCGCATCCTGGGGGGCATAGAGAGAGGGGGGAGAGAGCTGGACAAGAGACCTCCTGCCCCACCTCACATGGTAATGTCCTTCCATGGTTGCTTTGAAGACAGAAACGATGAAAGCACAAAGGTGGGCCATATGTGGAAGGGAGGGGGCCAGGAATCAATCAATTATGGGATGATTATGCTTTACCCTTAAGGCTCCCAAGAATTTCACAATTTTTAAACAAAGAATAATCACAAGTCAAATGGAGACATCATTTAAATGCACTGAATAGGTCGTCACAATAAAAATCTTGTTAAGAATTAATTTCAACAGAATTAACTGTATGCCTAACTTTCCCACAGAGAATGATGGGAATTAAAAACACTATTTGGGCCAGATACAGGGTCCCCCCATGGTATGTATTTGTATAGTATCACTAAATGCCAGAGGTCTTGCTTATTGGGCCCTGGTGAACGGAAGGTGAGAGGAACATGCAGAACCCAGAAATAACCCAAGTTTTCAAAACAGTCTGGATTCTGTGGTTGAGTTCCCTCCAGTAAAAACTTTACATTGCTGTAAACAATGGCACAAAGGGGAGGGGAGGGGGAGAAAAATTTAAATGAGCACCTCAATCTTGGAAGTGAAAGTATGACAAGAGACCTTACAATATCAACCAGGTTCTCTATTTTGACAACTTTTTGATTTTTCAGTTTTAGTTTTGTTTTTTTGCAACTATTTTGGATTTTTTTGAGTCCCCAAAGCATCACAAAGCTCTGAATTGACTGATGCCAGGAGGCCATCATTTTTTCAGCCTCAAGATTACATCCTTGATTGAGCCAAATAATTTAATAACAAAAAGTAAAAAATTTAATAACAAAAACACCATCCAAAAAAATGTTAACACCAAGAAACAGGTACCAGGAAGGTGGTGGGACCCACAGGGAGGTCAATCCGTTGCCAGTAAAGGCTGAGCCAAGTTGCTTCATCTTCAAAAACAGCACATCAAAGATAGGCTGATATCACAAGGTGGTGTGTTGTGTCCACAAATGAGCAATCACCAACTTTCATTCAGGTGCTGAGTAGAGGGCATGGGGGGGGGGGGCTATCAAAGGTCTCAGGTTCATTATGGAAGAGCCCCTGTAACTCAGCTGCGGGAGAGACTCTTCTTCCTTTCTGAGTTTTTCAGACCCATTTCAGAATTTGGCATTGGGGGGGGGGAGGGAGATAGGAGCTATGGGCTCTGATAGCAGCCCCAAAGCCAGAGGCCCTGGTGCTCCGTGCGCCCAGAAGGCCCTACTCCCAAATTGGGCTGAACTGGGATTATGGAAATGATGGGAAGGCCAACCAAGCCTCACTTGACTAGTCGGCTCAGGTGAAAGCAGTTCTAGTTGTAGCACAAAATAGCTGCCATCTTCGTGCACAGCTAAATGAACTCTACTCATCAGTTGCCTGGAAAGGAGAATCCATGCCAGAACTTTCATTACCATCGTCCACAGCTGTTCCTCCGCTTGCCTCTTCCTGAGGAGGGACCTTCTCCCCAGTAACAGTTTGCTCTCAATTCAGGGCAAGGGGGACCCTAAACCAGGACAGGAAGGGCCCATGGAGCAGGGATGCTTCTCAGAAGGCCTAAACGGGACATTAACCGGAGCCCACCAGAATGCCGCAGGGCAGGAGAGGCCCTCACCCCCCACCCACATCAACACACACACACACACACACACACACACAGAGCAACTTCAAGAACTTTTGGAACAGCCTGGGGCTCCCCCTCCACTGATACATCACGGTTTTCAGGGTGCACCACTCAGGGTTTCCTGACCTGAAACCCAGCCCCATCTGCTTTTCTCTCTCCCACCCCCCTTTCTGAAATGGGGCTGGTTGTAATTTAAGCAAGAAAGTGTGATGGGTGCTCTGTCCCCCCCCCCCCCCCCCCTGCCCTGTCCCCCCCCCCCCCCCCGTGGTGGCTGAATCCAGAAAGAGGCAAGCCACAGGCCTCCATTCCTGTGACCTGCAACCCAGAGCAGCCTGTCCTTTCACCTGGGCTCCGAGCAGCCTGCTCTTGGCCTCCAACCCCGCAGCACAGGAGAGACAAGGCTGCCTCACACGAGTGGAGAAAATGGCGGAGGGGAGAGGGGGGAACTCCCCCCCCCAGAGGCCGAGGAGAGGAGGACTTGACTTTCTCACGCCAAGCGGGAGAGAAAGGGGGAGGAATGAAAACAATCTCGGGCAAGCAAGGAACAGGATGTTCTTTCCCCCTCCGATAGGTATGGTGATAGAGCTTCCCTCTCCAGCAGATTTATGGCAACATTAACCATTAACAGCTGCCGGCCAGCTGCCAGCGGAGGCTGCTGCGGGCTTGTGTGCACACCGGCTGCCACTCCCTCAGCCCGACATTTCCACCCAAAGGGCACAAAACCAGCCCGGCCAGCCCAGGGGACCTTTTCTCTCCTTGGCCAAACCGGGGCCACCCTTGAGCTCAAGAGTAAAGGAAGAGCGATGCTACAGGCAGAGTGGGGCTTTGGCCTTTGCAATAATCTGCCCTCAAAGCAGCCAGTGACGGGGGGAGTAAACCAATATTATCAATAAAGCTGCATGCCTAAACGGATGTCTGTTTTCTAGCAGGATCCCACTCTGGCTGGATTTCTGCGCAGATGATGCCGTCTACCTCCAGATTTTCTTCATCCAATCTTCCATTTGTAGCAGCCTCAGAGCTTACTGGCCCCCATGATCCCGTTACAGAACCTGGAGCAAGAGGCCATATCATCCCTGGACCCACCTGGGTCATCTCTGCATTTTAACTGGTTTTTCTCTGGAAGGTCAGTCTGATGGGCTTGGAGAACGAACCCTGAGAGGCCACCCAACTGATGGTGGACGTTAGCCAGGCCCCAAGGCTGCTCCTTCAACTGCCCCAGATGCTTCTGAGGAGGTGGGTAACCCCAGGGCCGCCTTCGAATGCCAAAGGATTTCTCGCGGCGGCGGCGTTTCTAAAGAGGCTGCTAGACAGGCAGATGCTTTAGATTCCTGCATATCTGTCAACACCTGAGCTGGACCATTCTTTCTCTGACAAAAAAAAAAAAGAGAGATGATTTAAAGTAATTTTGCCATTGTTCTTTTTCTTTCTGGAGCTACTTCACTTGGGATAGACGTTTCTAGGCCTTTTTTCTATTAAATTTTAATGTTGCATTACATTTCTAGTACATGCATATGCATATATTAATTGTTCTTTAAGCTTGTTGGAACAAGAGGTTGTAAAATGATGCTTCTATTGCAGTTTCAGGCTTCGCATCAGAAATCATCTAGTTCCACCGGCTGCTTGGTGCAAATCTGCAAAAGCCTTTTGGGTACTCAGCCTTTGTTTTAAGACTTCCAGTGATGGGGATGGGCCTCTTCCTGAGGCCAAGTCCATTCCCTCCCGTACATCAACCTTGAGACATCCGAAGCCTTCACCTTCCGTTTTCTCTTCCTCCCACCAAACACATCCAGTCCTTTCATTGTTCCTTATGAGACTTGGCCTCCAGGCCCCTCACTGTCTTGTTCCCCTTCTCTGCCCTGACACCCCATTGGTCACTGTTGTTTTACACCGCAGTGCCCATAATTGAACTGTCATCCTGAGGGGGCCCTGCTCAAAGCAGCCGAGGGGGACGAGCCGAGCCCCTGAACTGCGCTTGATGCTCCCGTTTATGCATCCCAAAGTAGTTTTGCCTTTCTAGCAGCTGCATCTCACTATTGATCCATGTCCTACTTGTGATTGCCTAGAACACCCAGAACTTTTTCACAGGTGCTACTGCCAGGCCAGTGTCCCCCCTCCTTCTTTTATGCTTTGAATAGTTTTCCCAGATGCCTTCCATCCAGTTAAGTTTCTTCTTGATCATTTTGGCTCATTGTTCAAGTGTGTCCAGATCTGAATCTTCTCGTTCTCTTCTAGATACTTAACCACTTCTCTACAGTATACATGTCACTGACCACCATCCCTTCCTCCAGGTCATCATCAGAGCCACGGAAGAGCCAGGGCCCGCACGGCCTCCAGCACCTCGCTCAGCTTCTCTTCAGGTGGCTGGGAAGACCCCCTGTGGGCCCTCTGCCCATCGAGGACTCTATCCAACAGTCGTGTGCTTGACCCAACTGCAATGTGCCTGGCAATTTTTGACTCAGCATGTTGTGGAAACACAGCCTTTGTCTTGGCCAATACCATGTGTCAATGCCTGGTTGCTTTGTTTGGGAATGGCCCAGAATGCGAAGTCAGCAGTTGTATTTCATTCACCTGGGTATAATTTACCATATTCTGTGAATCCAGTCGATGTATCCAGAAAAAAAAGTGTGCCGTAGGATTTTCTAGTGAGGCACAAATCGCACAATGGTTCTGCATGGAAGACAATGCTGTTTTCCAACAGCAACTTCCCATATTTTCCTCACAGCTTTATCCATCTTTTTTCCTATCTGTCATGGAGGAAAAGGTGAAACCGCCGCACTGTGTTCCTCAGTGCCTCCGCTTCTCCTGAGCCCATCCAGAAGGATGCCAGGACCAATGGGGTCAAAAGCTGCTGAGATCCTGGAGCTCCATCCTGAGCCTGTTGGAAACCTTCTGCAAGGGTGATCAATGACCAAAACTCCTGATTGAAAAGGCTTCATATCTGGGGCTGCAGGCTGACCAGTCCCTCCACAACCTTCCCTGAAAAGACAAGTTGGAGACTGGACAAAAAGTGTGCAATTTCATGGGTCCAGCACTGATTGTTGAGTATCCAGTTTGGGGAGAGGGGGGGAGACAGGAGAAATTGGTTTAACGCCCAATCTCTCGTGAGGTCCAGTTCTTTCCCCTCTCCTCTTTTGTGTTTCCATGAAGCCACTAGGAGAACTCACCCAAAGGTCTGGACTTCAATATCATCAGTGTGCTGACGCTAGCAGTTCCCCTCACCAGTCCAGGTCAGACTGGTTTTGAAGCCCAGTCCCAGTGCCTGGAGGCCATGAGAGAGCCGAGGTGGCACAGTGGTTAGAGTGCAGCACTGCAGGCTACTTCAGCTGACTGCTAGCTGCAGTTCGGCGGTTCAAATCTCACCGGCTCAAGGTTGACTCAGCCTTCCATCCTTCTGAGGTGGGTAAAATGAGGACCCAGATTGTTGGGGGCAATATGCTAACTCTGTAAACCGCTTAGAGAGGGCTGTAAAGCACTATGAAGCGGTATATAAGTCTAAGTGCTATTGCTATGAGGGAGAGAAAAAGGCCATCTGGCTGCTGTTGACCCACTGGATTCTTTGCCTACTCAGGGTGTCTCTTGACAAGTGGTGTTGCCCTGGAAGGACAGGTTCGTATCTCGGAGGGCCACTTGCAGCCCACTCGGAGCAGGGAGCTCTTGCCACAGTAACTGCTGCCCTCATCCCCACCCAGCTAGACCACTGCCATGTGCTTTTCAAGGGGCTGCCTTTGAAGATCGTTCCGAGTTTAGCATCCGCCAGTGAGAACAGCACATTACATGGGTCCCGAGGACCCGCTCTCAAGGGCCCTTTAAGCCATCTCAAACACCAGTGTTCAACTGTAGAGCCTGGAGGGTTTGCAGGAAGCTCTCCCCAATGGAACCAGCCAGAGCAGTTCAACCTCAATCCGAGCAGTGGGGGGCAGGTGTGGGAGGCACTGCCTTTCAGCAGCTCCCCTGGTCCTTATGCACAGTCTCCCACCCTGGTGGAATCTGCTCAGCCCTCCCAGAGATGGCTGCTCTTGATTCCAACCTGCTCAGCATTTCAAGATTTGTTAAACTCTCTTGTGTTTATTTAAGGAGCTTTCATTTGTGCACTTTTATTGTATGCTGTTTCTAGTGTATTTTGTCTTGTGGCCTGCCAAGAGTCCTTATGAATTTTGCCAACAATCAATGTAAAATAATAATAAAAACCAAAGCAATCTTCATCACTGTCAACCTCTAAGTGGTATAAGACCATGTATTTTGGCAATTTTGGCCAATCTGTATATAACTTTTAAATTGGAAAAGTAAGGTGGGGATAGTGCACAACCACACGTGCCCAGGGCTTGGGGCACTAGAGAGTCCTAGCCAAACGTGGGCCAAGGCTGTGAAGCAGTTCCAAAAAAGGCAAATGCGATCCTTAACAGAGCCTTGGGTTCAAGAGAATCACCTTTCCTCTCTGGTCACCATTCAGGTGGACCTTTGGCATCCAGTTCTGGGCTCGCATTTTAAGAATGGGAGACCCCACAGGAAGGGAGAACAAGAAAATGGGTGTCAACCACTTTATGGGCAGCAGTCTTGCTCATTTTCTTCTCTGGAACCAAGTATATCGTGCATCTCTGGGGGTGTTTATGTGCATGCAGTATTTGGCAATCTTAACAAACACCAGCTACGTAGATGGACCGGGATGAGGGCAGAGGGGCTTCCTGTCAGACCCTTCTTCAGCTGTATTACTGTGTTTCCCCAAAAACAAGACCTATCCCAGAAATGAGACCAACCATGTTTTTGCGCCTGTGCCCAATATAAGCCCTACCCCCCCCAAAATAAGCCCTACTTAAGCGCCTGCACAGCTGCCCACCCACCCATTCCATCTGGTTGCTTGTGGTGCCGCGTTCGCGAAGTGAGGTGGGATGGAGTTGCTCCATGTGCCCCGCACTGGCTTACCGCAGGGCCCCTGCAGCCAGGCCATCCTCGCCCCAACACCTGCCTCGCCTCAAGGTGGCGGCTCCAGCAGCCCTGTCCAGCAGGACCTTGTGTGGCTGCCGGCCCACGTCTGCTTGCTCGCGTGGCTGCAATGGAGCAGGAGGCTGAGTGATGTGATGGTGCCGCAGCCGCATGGCAAGTGTCGGGGCATGGATGGCCTGGCTGCGGGGGCCCTGAGGTAAGCCGGTGCAGGGCACGTGGGACTTGCCTCGCAGCCGCGGTACCCGCACATCACTCGGCCTCCTGCTCTGTTGCAGCCATGCGAGCAAGCAGAAGTGGGCTGACTGCCACGCGAGGTCGTGTTGTATGAGGCTGCTGGAGCCGCTGCCACGACGCAAGGCAGGTGTTGGGCTGTGGATGGCCTGGCTGTGGCGGCTCTGAGGTAAGCGGGTGCAGGGCGGGGGCGGCAGCACTGGCGCGCCGCACGGCCTCCTGACCCGCCACAAGCAAGCAGAAGAAGTGGGCCTCCCATGTACTCTTAAAGTACATGGGGGGGAAATAAGACATCCCCCAGAAATAAGCCCTTAGTGCTTATTTTGGAGCCCAAAAGAAAATAAGACCGGTCTTATTTTGGGGGAAACATGGTAGGAGGGGACCTGAGATGTTCTCCCATTCTCAGCTCAGCCAAGGGCCGTCTCTGTCCTGCTCCACTGCCTGCTGCTCAACAGACACACATACGCACACCCAGGAAGAATGAACCTTGATCCTAGGTGGGGACTGTGGTGCCCAGAAGGGATCCCCGAAGGCTCTGCCTCGGCCCCCTCCCTCTGCTGGAACCGGCTCTCCCCTGCAGCTCTCCGTGGTGCTGAAAGGAACAGTTGCTTCTCCAGGCCCTCCTTGCCGAGGGAGGGTGGAGAATTCCCTTCCTGCCCCCCAGAAGGGCGGCAGGGCTGAATTCATGGCACAGGCATTCCTGCTTTTCTTGCCTGCATTCGCATCTGGAACGCCTCTCCTCTGGAACAAGGGAAGGCAGGGCAACTGGCACACAAAGCGACTCAGCAGTCAGACAACTCTCAGACCTTTAGTTACGCGTTTCAACAAGCCACTTTGGAGGGCGCACGTTTGATCACACGACTAAAACCCTACCAAATCCTGGGACTCTGCCATATTTCAAGCAAGGCATCTGCCATAGGCTTGAATCAGAGAGCCCTGGGGGTGGCTGGTGATGCTGCTCTCCGCTAAAATTTCCTGAATGGTACAGGAGGGAAGAGCTCCTGCCCCAGACCATGATAACTCCAATGTCCTCACTTGAAACTAAGAATGTGAATCCTCACATTAAAATGAAAGAAGAACAATCTCAGTAGCTAATATAATTTCATCTAAGAATGACTGAAGTCATTCCTGATCTCCCCATACAGAGACCTAGAAAGTGATGTAGAAATTAAGCGATCGCCATCTATAGTGAAGTTGTTAGTCTCTTGCAACTCTTTGTGACTGGACGGACAACGTTTTGCCAGGATTGTCTGTCTACAACTATTTCTCTAAGTTCTTGTAAAATCCTGCTTGTGTGGTAGGAGGAATCTAGCCAGCCTCGGTGTTGATTTGCTTCAGAGCTTTCTCCAAGACTCTTGCTTTGAAATATAGAAATAACAGAGTTGGAAGGGACCTTGGAGGTCTTCTAGTCCAACCCCCTGCTTGTTGTGGGTGCTCCAACACTGGACGTTTTTAAGAAGATGTTGGATAACCATTTGTCTAAAGTGGTGTAGGGTTTCCTGCCTAAGCAGGGGGTTGGACTAGAAGACCTCCAAGGTCCCTTCCAACTCTGTTATTTCTATATTTCAAAGCAAGAGTCTTGGAGAAAGCTCTGAAGCAAATCAACACCTTTGCATTATGCATTCAGAATAGTTAACTTTAGCTGCATTATAAAGTGCTTCCAGTGAGCAATCTAGTTTTATTTATAGAATTGAACTGCTTTTTTCTTCCAGTCCAAAGTATTCTGGAATAATTTTATCCGATATCAGCTGCCCAAAAGGCCAATGCAGTCTTGGGCTGCATCAACAAAGGGACATCATCAAGATCATGGGAAGTGATAGCCCTGCTCTTCATTACACCAGCGAGGCCACACTTGGAATAGTGATCCAGTTTTGGTCATCACGATACAAAAAAGAGGGCAGAGAAGAGCAACAAAGATGATTAGGGGGCTGGAGGCTTAAAACATATGAAGAACGGTTAAGGGAGCTGGTCATGTCTAGTCTAACAAAGAGAAGGATTAGGGTGACATGATATCTGTCTTGGGGCTGTCACAAAGAACCCTATTGTCCAAAGCATCTGAGGGCAAGACAAGAAGTAATAGGTGGAAACTTATCGAAGGAGAGAACCAACCTAGAACTAAGGAGAAATTTCATAACACTGAGAACAATGAACCAATAGAACAGCTTGCCTCCTGGAGGTGTAGGTGCACCCTCTTTGGAGGTCTTCAAGAAAAGATTGGGCAACCATTTGTCTGGGATGGAATAAGGACTCCTGCCTTGGGCTGGGGGTTGGACTAGAAGACCTCCAAAGTCCCTTCCAGGCCTCTGATTCTATGATTTTAAGCTTGATTCTGTTCCCCACAAGGATGTGGGCAATCCTTCAGTCTTGATCATGTCCCTTAAACTGTGAAAGCTCAATCTGACCATTCCAAATTCTCCTCCAAACAGCAAGAACAGGAAGCATCCCTAGGTAACATCTCCTGATGCAGGGACTGCTATGCCCATCTTCTAATCCGATGGCCAGCAGCAATAATAATCTGTAGATTACTGGAACATTATTGCTAATCTGTCGCAGCAACAATAATAATGATGATAATTTGTAAATCACCCAGAGTCTCCCTATAGGGAAGATGGGCGGCATAAAAACATAATAAAATAAATTCTTTAAAAGTTCACCAAAACTGGCAGTCGAGGAGTCATCTGCAGCTGTGATGACAGCATGAGTCAGAGGCCTTTGATAACTGCCTTGCCAGCTAAGCAGATACAATTGCAGGGCAGCCTTTCAATTGGAAGTAACTGATGTTTACTGAAGGGAGGCTGGGTTTCTCTACTAGGCAGATCATAATATTTGTGAATGTCATCTTGGAATTGTAGTTAATTGCTGAAAATGAGCCAGTCGAGGGATGTGATTTTTTTTTAAATACAATTTTAGGCTACATGAGCAGAAGTGTAATTTCCAAATCACAGGAACTAATTGCAGTAAGTAGTCCTCAACTTAAGACTATCATAGAGCCCAGAATTTTCATCGTATGTCATGGCAGTTATAAGTCGAGGTACCCAGATGACTCACCCAATTTGATGACATCTTTTGCAGTAGTTGTTAAGCAAATCCTGCAGTTGTAAAACAAACATCGCGGTCGTTAAGCAAACCCATTGGTCACAATGGATGTTTCTGCCTGGAAGCCAGAAGCAAAAGCCAGTTTCCAGCAAAAACCATCGTAAATCATGGTCACATGACCATGGGATGCCACAAACCACCATAAATGTGAGCCGGATGCCAAGCACCAAAATGCCATCATGCGACCATGGGGAGGGGGCCCCGGCCTTTGAATCCAAGTTGCAAGTACTTTTAGGGGGCCTGTCGCAACTTTGAACTGTCCCTAAGTGACCAGTCATAATCTGAGGACTACCTGCATTCTGCTTTGGTCACATCCCATCTTGAGGCCTGTCTCCAGTCATGTAGTGTAGCGTGCAGGAGGATATTGAGAAATTAGGACTCAGAGGAAGGCAATGTAAACTATCCTGGGGCCTGGAAAGCCCTCTGAAGAGAAGCTGAGAAATACGACTGAGGGGGGAACATAATAATAGAACATTGTTGAAGTATCCGAAAAGTCAGATGAAGGCCAGGACCTGTTGACTCTCACTCCAGAATGGACGGAGAATAGGAGCATCTAACTTTACAGGAAGGCTGATTCTGCATGAATCGTAGAAAAACTTCCTTTGCAGGAACTAATGACCTCGCTTGAGCCAAGAGGAGCTTCTCTTGGCTCAAGCGAGGCTAAGCAGCCGTTTATCTGGAAGGCTTCAATCAGGGCTCCCCTGAGCAGTTGTTGAACTTAAATCCAGGATTCACTTATTTGAATGGTTCTTTTTCAAGCAGGACCCCAATTTCTGTGACTGAATTTCTGGAACCATCACAACTCTGTATAGCAATAGCAATAGCACTTAGACTTATATACCGCTTCACAGTGCTTTACAGCCCTCTCTAAGCGGTTCACAGAGTCAGCATATTGCCCCCAACAATCTGGGTCCTCATTTTACCCACCTCGGAAGGATGGAAGGCTGAGTCAACCTTGAGCCGGTGGGACTTGAACCGCCGAACTGCAGCTAGCAGTCAGCTGAAGTAGCCTGCAGTACTGCACTCTAACCACTGCGCCACCTCGGCTCTTATCCTACTGCACTAACCAACAAAACAGTCCAGAGAATGATAATAATGAAAGACTTGAGAGATCAAAGCACACATAACAGATTACACTAGCCCAATCATTTCCTTATTAACCAAAGGGATCCACTCTATTTCCCCCCCCCTCCAACAATCACATTAGAATCTGATCTAAGTAGAGACTAGCTAATGGTTGCAAACCTGAGGCATACAGATTTCTATTCTTAATTAAAACCAAATGCATTCCAGTCATTGGCCAGCGTTATGACTTAGAGCAGCACAGCTGAAGCAAATGGGCTTCACCCAGTTGGCCAGAAGCTATTCGAAACTTCTCTTCCTAGAGACGAAGAAGCTGCCAGAATCACTAAAAGAGTCTGCAGTAGCACTTTGGCGTTTTTGGAGTCTGTGTCGTTTGACCTGGGAACAGGCTGTGCAAGAGAGTGTACCAGAAGCAGCTAATGCACCGCATGGCCAGATGTGTCTAATTAGAGCTCAAGTCACTTTTTTCATGGGAAAACCAGGGCTGGATGGCTGTAAAAAGCGGAGAGCAGCAAATGGCCCCCTCCGAGCATCTCTCCCCGTTGAGAAATGATCTGGCTTGAGCGGAGCCTCTCCTGAACCCAGCCGTAAACAGCACCAGATTAGTGTCCTTTGGATGCTCCCTGTGGCTCCAAGGGCTTTCAAACCAAGCAAGCTTATAAGCTTCCAGACTAATACACGGCTCTGAGTTACAGTTCAAAAACCCCCAAACAACCCCATCAGAAAACACAGGAAGAGTTGTACGTAGAGTTGGCTGGTAGTGCATTGCCTTGAAAAGCATTCCATACTTTCCTTCTGAAGGTCTTTGCACCAGAAACTTCCCACTCTAAATGCAGAAGAATAGAATAGAATAGAATAGAATAGAATAGAATAGAATAGAATAGAATAGAATAGAATAGAATAGAATAGAATAGAATAGAATAGAATAGAGTGGAGTGGAGTGGAATAGGAATAGATAGAATAGAATAGAATAGAATAGAATAAACAGAGTTGGAAGGGACCTTGGAGGTCCTCTAGTCAGGTACCACCTATGCTATACCTGTGCGTTTGGTTTTTCTTGCCTAAATGTAGAACCTTACTTTTTTCCCCATTGAATTTCAATGTTCAAGTCTGTCAAGATCCTTCTGGATCTTAAGCCTATCTTCTGGAGTGTTGGCTATTCCTACCAGCTTGGTGTCATCTGCAAATTTCATGAGTTCCCCATCTATCCCCTCATCCAAATCATTGATGAAGATATTGAAGAATACTGTGCCTAAGACGGAGCCTTGGGGTACTCCACTGCATACTTCCCTCCATGTAGATGCAGTTCCATTGAGGACTACACATTGAGTACTGTTGGTCAGCCAGTTACGAATCCATCTGATGGTGATGCTGTCTAACTCACATTTTTGGCAGAGTTAGTAACTGTAATTTTCCCAGCAACCAAACTGCTCCTCAGTTTGGTCACCACCCCAGACTGGTTCTCATTCAGAAAGGCTGCAGCTGAGCCCCCGCCCCCCAGCTGATGTCACCACCAAAACCACCTGCAGCCCGAGGGAGAATAGATTTATAAAGTCTGCAAATTCTTCTGGAGAAAGCAGTGTCCTTACTCAAACGGTGCCTTTTCCCTTTCAGGCCGGTTTCCTGGAGGAGAGGCTCATTTGAGGGAGCAAAGCAGGGGCAACACTGGGCATGTCACCGGGCAGAGAGAAAAGGGCTGCGCCAAGCCTGACCCATCAGCGCCCACCGGTCCCTCCCATCCAAGGTGTGGGTGCTCACAGGTGGAGACAAGGCAGCCCTCAGGAGCAGCCAGGAGGAGCCGTTCCACGGGGGGGGGGGTTTCTTAAGACAGCCTTTCTCTCGTCTGCTTTAATAGCCAGATCCCGACACCTCCGGGCCTTCTTGTTCTGTGCCGGGCCGCCCTCCTGGAAAGGACGCCTTTAACTAGGACTCGGCCTGCCCGCGGCTTCCGCCAGCCCCAGATCCTCGCGCGCATCCGCCACCGGGGCCGCCCGACCGCTCCCCGCTCCCGCGTTCTTCCAGCCTGGCCCCGGGGCGCGCCTGACCTTTCCCCGAAGGAGCCGCGCAGGATCCGGCTTCCCCCGGCCGCGTCCCGGCTGCTGCTGCCGCGGCGCCTGAGCCGATGTAATGGGG
>QLTV01000331.1:1317089-1331615 GCA_003457575.1 Thermophis baileyi
ACAGTGCTTTACCGCCCTCTCTGAGCAGTTCACAGAGTCAGCCTCTGGCCCCCAATACTCTGGGTCCATCATCAGCACATTGACGTTACCCTCTCTGAACTGATAAATGACCCTTCCTTCTTGCTGGATATCAATGTTAAACAAACAATAAGGGAGAGAGAGTGGATCTTGTGGTACCCCATATTGGATCAACCAACAGATAGATTTTTTCCTCCCTCTGTAACTGAAACACGGTATCTGCAAATGCTAACCCTGCAAGTGGCCTACAAAGTTCCAGAATACAGAATAATAGGGTTGGAAAGGACCTTGGAGATCTTCTAGTCCAGCCCCCTGCTCAAGCAGGATGCCCTATACCAGAGGTATCAAACTCAATTTCATTGAGGGCCGCATCAGGGTTGTGTTTGATCTCCAGGCTGAAAACGGGGCCTGGGAGGGCCAGCTCCATTTTCACTGGCAGAGGCACTGCAGGCTGGTCCTTTGCTGTTTCCAGGGCAGCCCTGTGGGCCAGATCTAAGTACCCCGTGGGTCGGATGCTGCCCGCAGGCCTTGAGTTTGACACCCCTGCCCTATACCATTTCACACTAATGGCTGTCCAGACTCTTCTTAAAAGCCTCCAGTGATGGAGCACCACAACTTCTGCAGGCAAGCTGTTCCACTAGTTAATTGTTCTCACTGTCATGAAATTTCTCCTTAGTTCTAGGTTGCTTCTCTCCTTGATTACTTTTCATCCATTGCTTCTTGCCTGCCTTCAGGTTCTTTGGAGAATAGGTCGACCCCCCTCTTGTTTATGGCAGCCCCTCAAATATTGGAACATTGCTATTATGTCACCCCTAGTCCTCCTTTTCACTAGACTAGACATACCCAATTCCTGCAACGGTTCTTCATACGTTTTACTTCCAGCCCCCTAATCATCTTTGTTGCTGTTCTCTGTACTCTTTCCAGAGTCTTAACAGCTTTTTTATATTGTGGCGATCAAAACTGGATGCAATATTCTAACTGTGATCTTAACCAAGGCATTATAAGGTACCGTAGTATCACTTCAGTATGATCTTCATTCTATCCCTCTATTAATGCAGCCTAGGATTGCATTGGTTTTTTGGCAGCTGCTGCATACTGCTGGCTCATATTTAAGCAATTGTCCACGAGGACTCCAAGATCCCTCTCACAGATGGTACCTGTTGAGCCAGGTACCACCAATTCTAAACCTGTGCATTTGATTTTTCTTGCCTAAATGTAAAACCTTACTTTTCTCTGCATTGAATTTCATTTTGTTAGATAAGGTCCAGTGTCAAGATCTTTCTGTATCTTGAACCTATCTTCTGGAGTCTTGGCTATTCCTGCCAGCTTGATGTTGTCTGCAGATTTGATGAGTTCCCCTTATATTATCTCTTCTAAATTGTCCATGAAATGGAAGAGTACTGGATCTAAGACAGAGCCTTGGGGTACCCCACTGCATACTTCCCTCCATGTAGATGCAGTTCCATTAAGGACTACATGTTGGGTGCAATTGGTCAGCCAGTTACAAATCCATCTGGTGGTGATGCTGTCTAACCCACATTTTTCTATCTTATCCAGTAAATAGGCTGTGGTCAATTTTATCAAATGCCTTACTGAAGTCCAAGTAAATTCTATCCTCAGCATTTCTCTGGTCCACTAATTTAGTCACTTTGTCAATGAATGCAATGAGATTTATCTGGTGAGATCTGTTTTTGACAAATCCACACTGGCTTCTGGTTATGACTTTGTTTGCCTCTAGGTGTTCGAGATTCATTGCTTGATTATCTTTTCCAGGATCTTCCCAGGTATCGATGTCAGGCTAATTGAGCTCTAGTTTCCTGGATCCACTTTTTCCCTTTTTTGAAGATATGAGCTACATCAGTTCTTTTCCAGTCCTCTGGCAGTTCCCAGTGCTCCAGGATCTTTGAAAGGCATGGTTCAGTGGTTCTGAGATCACGTCTGCCAGTTTCTTCAGAACCTTGGGGTGGGATCCATCCGGTCCTGGTGATCTGAACTTGTCTTTTTAAACCTTCCAGCAGCTCTTAAAATGATCCAGGTATTTATAAAACAACGATTGGCCTTGAGGCAGAGCAGCTGTTACGAAAGAGTTATTAGCCAGACAATAAACGGTTAACAACTTGCACTGGAGCTGGAACTGAAAGGAATGCATTGCAAAGCTGTATTAAGATGCAAGATGTTTTGAGGTAAGATATGAAGGGTAGGAGAATTTTTGAGAACATTTATCTGATAAAATTCTTGTAAGCTCTACAGTAATGGAAGGGTCATGGCAATGAACTCTTTGATCAGATGGATGGCTACCCTGATCTGTGACCCTGAAGTCATCCAACAGCCAACCTGAGGGAATGCAGTCTTAGCTATAAAAGGGGGGTGGGGAGTAAGTTGAAGCCTCATTTTTAAGTCCACATTCCCCAAGATAATAATTTCACTGCCTGAGCGAGTGAAGGCGAGGCACTTGTATTAAAAAAATAAAGCTTTTAAAATCAACGGCGTTAAATGCACTGATGAATTCTAGTTTTACAGTGAAAATAGGCTTGGCAATTTTGTTTCTAAAGAATGGCTCCCTTGAATCAACATGGTCATTTCTAATATCAGGCTGATTTCATTTTTCATACTGCATTGTCCAGTGTGGAGGGCAGACCCTCCTTAGGCTGCAGTTGCTTTGGGGATGCCCCACCTAGAGAGCAGCTCTCTGTGCCAAGAGGGGAGCCGGGATGGAACCCTTGCCTGGCACAGGAACCGCCACGGGTCCTGCAAATTCCTCCGGCCTGGGTCATTGCTGAACAGGATTGGCTTTTTTCCTGAGCTCTGAGTGAAATCAAAACTCATTGTTTTGTGTCCTGTCTACCCAAACCAGTGTAAACAATTCTGCCCTGCCTGGCGCAGGATTGCCCTTCAGAGGCCTGGGAACAACAAACAGCTCTCTCTCAGTAAACAGGCCCAGCACTTTCCTCCTTTCCTCTTAAGTTTTTCCCTTCCAGACTCTTTCTCATCTTGGTTGCTCTCCTTTGGGCACATTCCAGGTGATCAATGTCTTTCCTAAAATGTGGTGCTCAAAACAGGGCATGACAACCTAGGGACGGCCTGATCAAAGTAGAGTTTTGATTTGAACACATTACTTGTGTTGATGCAGCCCAAAATTGCATTTGCTTTTTTTTTTCCTTTTCTTTTCTGTTTTGCAGCTGCATCAGACTTTTGGCCCAAGTTTCTCTTACAATCCATCAATTGCCCCAGATATTTTCACAGGTAGAGCTGCTTTGCACTTGTTCCCCCACATCCTGTCCACATTCCATTTGAACTTATCCCTACTGAAGTTTGTGTTGCTGGTTTCTAATGTCGGTTCAACTTGTCAAGGTGCTCCTGAACGTTGAAACTCTCATCTATGGAGTGCACTATCACCACCCATATATTTTTGTCACCTGAAAGGTTGATAATTGTATTTTCCAATCCCTCGTTCAAGTCATTTATAACAACATGAAACAGCACAAGGCCTATAGTGGAGATCTGCACTGACACTTCCCTCTAACTTCAAGTGGGATTAACAACTATTCAACCAGCTCCGTATCAATCTAATGGTAGTCCAGTCTAGTTCATGTATTGCCATTTTTGCCTTGAATTTCAAGGGTGACTCTGCTGAATGAAGAATCAACCTGATCTTCTTCATTCAACAGAGCCACCCTTGAAATTCAAAGTAAAGATGCCAATACATGAACTAGATTAAACTACCATTAGATTCGATATCTTGAGAAACCCTGCTGGATCCTTGGTTCTTGCCAAGCAATTCATTATTTTTTAACTGCTTGCAAACCGACTGCTTAACCATTTGTTCCAGGAGTTTGCCTAGCTGATCCCTCAAACTAACCTAGGTCCCCCCCTTTTTTGGGGGGGCGGCTTCTCCAGTGTTATGGCATGATGCCTAATTTCTGAAACAACCATGAAAGGGGCTTCAGTGTAACATTTGCAGGCTCCTGGAAAACCCTTAGATGTGGGTTGGGTTCCTCCTGACAACATCAACTCCTCCTCCTCCTCCTCCTCCTCCTCCTCCTCCTCCTCCGTCTTCACCCCAAGGGAGAAAGCGTCATGAAGAATCTCGAAGGGGCAGGGCTGAAGCATGTATGAGAGAAAGGTAGGCAGGGAATAGCTCTTTACTATGAATGTGCTCAAATCTCCAGAGCAAAATCCCATGCAAACCGAAAAGAAAAAAGAAGTTGACAGTCCTGGTCAAAGCATTTCATTGAAAAATCCTGGGAAATGGGAGAAGCGGCAGTTGACTGAAGCAGAGATTTAATGTTTGAAGATTTGAAAAGTGGGGAAAGGAGGATGCTAAGCTGAGCTCCATCAAGCAACCTAAGAAGAAGAGTCTAGAGCAGATTGTCAAGAGATCAGCCTGGGAGCACAAGAAGTCAGCGTGGGTTTGTCAAGAACAAGTCTTGCCAGATTAATTGTTTGACTGGATTACTTCCTAGATGAATTGTGGAGAAGCTGTAGTCATAAGATCTCCTGATTTAGCTGATTTAGCAAAACATTTGACAAAAGTTCCTCATAATTTGCTGATTAGCTAGCAGGATGAGTGAGAATTAAGTGGACATTTTGTTGGCTTGAAAGACGCCCTCATAGCAACTTATCAAAAATTGCAAATCAGGTTGGAGAAAGCTATTGAGGAGGTATCACCAGTTCAGTCCTTAACCTAAGGACATTGCTAAAGTAATGAAGGGAACCCTAGAGAAAAGGGTGGCCACAGCCTCAGGAAGAGGAGGCTGCAGGTGTGCTCAGAGGACGGTGCCAGCTTGTGCCCTGGAGCGGAGGAAGCCATGATGCTGCCTATCTCCAGGAAAGGCCCCAGCAAGGTCAGCCAGATGCCCATCAAGGGCCAGAAAGGGAGGGGGGAATCAGACTTCAGATATCTGAAAAATATCCCAAAGGGCTGGAGTTGCAGTAGAGACGACCACTTCCTAGGTCCCACAAGATGACATACAGGTGGGCAGAAACCAAAGGGAAGAGATGGTCCCTCAGATATGTATTTATTTAAGAAAATTTATATAGCCGCCCAACTCACTCTCAGTGACTCTGGGATAAAGGATAAAATCCCATTACAAAAAACAATAACCCTCCATCCCTCTGGTGAGAACAATCAAACAAGTCACTTGTTTTGGGGTCCCCAGGCCTGTTGGCAGAACCAGATCTTCGGGGCCTTGCAAAAGAGAGTCAAAGTGTGGGTCAATCTATCTCCATGGGGGATGATGTTCCAGAGGGAGGGGGCCACCACAGAGAAGGCTCTTCTTTTTGGTCCCGCCTTGGACCTCCTTAGGAAAGGAAACCCATAGCATTCCCTGCCTCCCCTCTCTGGTGGGTCAGGTAGGTCTGACTGGGAAAAGAGGGTCCCTCAAATAACCTGGTCCCTAGCCATGTAGGGCTTTGAGCCTTGAATTGGACCCCAAAGCCAATGCAGATTGCATAGCAGCCGTAACCCCAGGCCACAACAAGGAGCACCCATTACACTACTCACAGTGCTGCAGTGATGGTGTGAGCATTAACAGGCCGACACAAATACCAGGCAAAGTTATGAGAAAGATGATTAAGCAGTTGGTTTGTGGACCTTGACAGGACCCAGGAGGGGATTATCAAGAGTAGGTCATGTCAAATCAACCTGGTCTATTTTGTTGATATACAGACCAGTTTGGTTGACCACAGAAATGCCTTGGACATAAAGTACTTTGACTTCAGCATTTCATAAAGCCTCCCCTGAGATCCTAGACCAGAACTGGACTCTGTACCATTAGATAAACACAGGGCTGGCTGAACCCCTGTACCCACCACCCAGTGTACATTAATGGCTCTGCTGTTGAATGAAGTCCAAGTCCTCTCAGTTTGAGTTCCTGTGCAGTTCCAGTGTGATCATTCCTCTCCATTATGCATTGGGCGGACCACACATAAAATATTGCATTCCGTTCTGGGCACCACATTTCAAGAAGGACAATTGGCAAAATGGAGCTCGTCCAGAGGAGAGCAACCAAATTGACAAGGGACCTAGAGGGAAATTTGTACAAAGAGCAGTTGGAGATATTGCATATGCTTCGCTATAGTTTAGATGATTGTGGGGAAATGTGTCTTTCTGTGTTTGAAGGGCTGTCAGAAGATAGAGAAGGAATGTTTAAAGTCGGTTCAACGATCGGGGAAAGGAATGGTAACCCCAGATGACAAGGGATTCATTTCTGTCGGACACCAGGAAGTATTCCCTAACGATCAGGTCTCTTCAGCAATAGAACCGCCTGCCTCAGGAGATGGCGGCCACCTGCTGAAGAAGCTACACAGGACAGAGGGTTGACCTGAGTTGCCTTTAAGATCTCCTTTCAGCTTTAGCATTTTATGATTCTGGATCACACGGAAGTTCATTATTTTAGAGGGCACAACAGCTTTAAATCACAGAAAGGCAAATTTTGACTGAATGTAACGGAAACAGCCAACAGTGGCAAAACGGTGGTGGACTCTTCCTCATTGGGTAAGGTCAAGCAGAGCCTTGATAGCTACTCGTTAGAAGGGTGTCATGTAAAGGGGAGAGCCTTCATGGCCTCGGTGACTCTTCTAGGATTCTAAGGGTTGGCATACGCACCTGTTTCAGAAAACAATTTGGGGCCAATGAGAGAATCTTTGGTCCAGCAGCAGGTGAGAAGCACCTATGTTGGCAGAACTGGACTCCCTTGCCCACTTAAGCTGAATGCCTCATGCTCCAAGCAAAGCTGTCACATCCCAGGCCTCAAGGGCTGCGAGGAGCTCCTGGGATATCAGCCAGGCTGGTCACCTTCAGATGCCCTTCTGTTCCAGGTGGCTGGCTTGTTCCAGCCGGTCACCGTGCTCCCTTAAGAAGCTGTTGACAAAACATGGGGGTGGGGTGGGGTGGAGGGAGAGAACAACTCAAAACCAGTTAGTCTTACTAAAACGCTTAAGGGGAAAATGCCAGTTCAGGCCATTCCTCTTTCAAGGTCAGTCTTCCATGTCCTCAGGTGCTGCGCATACAACACTCTAAACAACCTGTATTTTCACTTTAGACACCCCCCCCCCTTATTACTGCATTTCAATCCAAATTCACATAACTTGAGAACAAGCAGGCCTGCTGGACATGGGTCTTTCCCTTTGGTCACCTGTGTGCCTCAGCCTCAGGAGCTTCCCAGGACTCGTCAGCCTCCTTGTCGCCAAGCAAAGCTGCAGTGGCCGTCCACAGCATGCCGGTTTGGCAATGTGGACAATGCGCAAACAAAAGCCGATGCCCTATAGGAGACCTTGTCATACGGCAGGGACCTTTTGAAACCTCACATGGGGAGAGAGGGTCTCAGCCAGGCAATAGCAAGAGCCTTTAGACTTACATACCACTTCACAATGCTTTCCAGCCCTCTCTAAGAGTCAGCCTATTGCCCCCAACAATCTGGGTCTTCATTTTACCAACCTCAGAAGGATGGAAGGCTGGGTCAACCTTGAGCTGGTCAGGATCGAACTGCCGTTAGGCAGCAGAAATAGCCTGCAATACTGCATTCTAAGGACTATTCACCCCATTTTCAGGTTCTAGTTCAGTAGAAGCGGCATCCATTCCAAAATGGGGGGGGGGACAGAGAGACCACCAGCCCTCCCTCCCCACCACTGGCTGGGTAAGGAGAAGACTAATGTCTCTAAAGTCCTTGATAATAAATACAGGCCAAAGACACGCCAGCCCTTCTTGCAGGTGGCTTCCCATCCAGAAGTGGGGGCCCTCAATCCCACAAAGACGACCCCTGGCTGAGACGCTGCCGGGGACTGGTGAGCCCTGCCAAGCCAAGGAAGGGAAGCTGCCAGGTTCTCTTTACACCCGAGTCAGGAAGAGGCTTCAGCCAAAGGGGGAGGGAACCTTTCGTGCAACAGAGGATGCCTGGCCTCTCCGTGGCAGAGCTGATCTGATCGCTCTCAGGTTCCTCCTCGGCTTTTTCTGATTCCTTCCTTATCCAGAGCCCCTTGAGAAAGGGCTGAGCCTTGTGGCCACTGTCAGATTTCTCCTTGGGTGGTTCTGGCACTGTAGTTGCACCCTGCTTTTCCCCTTTTGCTCCCCCAGTTTATGTCCTAGTGAGGTCAGCCATGTATGCAGACAGCAACTAAGCCAAGCAAGGCAGGGCCAACAGACTTTTGCAATCACGTGACAGATGAAATTCACTTCCCATTTACCTGTGTTTTTCTTTTCTGATGCTTTAGTTCCCCTGGCATACGGCCTGGGAGCTTTGGTCCTCTGGCCCTGTCGAGCCAAGCCAGTGGCACCCCTGGGGAGAAACGGTGGGAACCGAACTCTTGTGAAAGATATGGAGAGCTCCTTGCATGGAAAGAAGCACATCGACTACGCCTTGCAATCAGGCAGCAGGAAGACCTCAACCACCTTGGATGGAAGGCCTCAGCCATCCTCCAGCCTGGGTGCTTCACGGTCAGCCTTAGATTCCTCCGGGGCAAGTTTCAAGCCACTGGCCAGAGGACGAGAGGCGCAGTGGCCAGTCCTGGGCTCTTTCTGCTTCTCCATCTCTTGGGGGAGCCCCTCCCGTGCCATTGGTGGGCCATTTGCTCTTGCAGCCCACCCTGAACACATGGTGACCGAGGCGACCTTCTCCCCTGCTGGCCTTGTGCAAAAGGCACCTGTAACCCATCTGGGAGCAAGAGGGGAAATTAAAGGACCCCGGGGGAGATGGCCTGGACCTCTGCTTCTCTGCTGCCCAGCACCAAAGCAATAGTGAGGAATGAAGGCAAAGGCTTGGCAGGAGCATGGAGAACTAACTGGCTATGGAATACTTTGCCAGTCCTGAAGCCAACGAACGGGTTACTCATTAACAGATCACCTCCACACCCACATAGCAATAGCAATAGCACTTAGACTTATATACCGCTTTACAGTGCTTTACAGCACTCTCTAAGCGGTTCACAGAGTCAGCATATTGCCCCCAACAATCTGGGTTCTCATTTTACCCACCTCAGAAGGATGGAAGGCTGAGTCAACCTTGAGCCGGTGAGATTTGAACCGCTGAACTGCTGAACAGTCAGCTGAAGTAGCCTGCAGTACTGCACTCTAACCACTGCGCCACCTCGGCTCCACATAAGCCACCCCATCACAGGGTGGGGCCAGCCATCCCTGTAAAGCCCAGCAGAACAGCGTGGACAAACTCAGGTGCATCAAATCTTGGGAGTTTCTGATAAAAGCAGTGGCCCCCTAATACCAAGTTGCATCAGTTCCATCAGATTCCCAGAGCTTCAACTGTTCCCATCTCATACAAGGAAGATCATGTTGAATTATGGACTCTTCCTCAGGAAAAGATTTGAAGGCTGGTTGTTGAATATAGCAATAGTGGTATGTGGTGCAAGTAAAGCCTGCATATGAATCCAATGAATGCTTAATGAACAGTTCAGATCGGAGTAGGAATGCCTGCTGCCTTTTTGGTTGTTTCTTGCAGGTATCAGGAATACCTGTGACATTTCAAGTGTGTTGCACTGTGTGTGTGTGTGTGTGTGTGTGTGTGTGTGTGTGTGTGTGTGTGTACTTTTGCATGCAGACAAACTCTGTTGTCAACTGACAATCCAAATGATATCAGACAAATTATATGGTGCAGCAAGGAATATGGATTTAAAAACTAATTATTAACAACCAAGGTAGCTTTATTTAATAGACAGAAAGAAATGAACAATTTCTACACAAATGGTGAAAAACAAGATGAATGTGTATATCCCTGAAGAACGTTTACTGAAGACAGGAAGACAGATGGAGGAGTTGAGACCTGAGATGTTGGCAAAGATGGTGAGCACCTGGAGGAACACTGGCCAAAAGGTGCAAAAATGGCTCCGTACCCATTTGTCCTTCTGCTCACTTTATTATACTACAGGGAGGTGGAAGTTAAGAAATAAATAATGAATTTATACTGAAATGTCTTCCCTTGGTAACAAAGGATGTTGTTGAATGGGGTTGGAACAACTCCTTAAAAGTGTGTGCGTGTGCGTGTGTGTGTGCCTGCGTACACTCATGCACACAATAACAGAAGAGACTGCAGACTGAAGGCGGGATGAATGCAGACCGATACGAAGGAAGCCCCCAGCACAACAGGGGAGCTTTGCTCACCCAGAGAGAACCGCGTGAGAATCCAGTTGTGAAACCGACATGTGAAGGGAGAACAAGGCAGGAGAAAGAGGCAGAAAGTGGCATTTCATTGAGAGTTTTCAGAAACAGAACATGAGAAGTTTAAAGAACAAAAGGCAGCCAGCCCAGGCGGCTGACCCAGAACAAGAGGAGTAAAAAGGGAGGGAGGGAGGGAGGGGGAACCCTTCCAGCTACCTTTCCCATCTTATTGCAAGTTTTTTACTTTGACTGCTTCCCACTCCTTCTCTTCCCACCCAAGGAGGCGTATGTGTGTGTGGAGAATCTCTCTTCCTGAACCTCTCCAAAATGCCAATGGCTCCTCCGCCTGGCCTGAGAGCCGGTACCCTGAAGTCCACCAGAGAGAGGGACCCCCAGAGGCAGGCAAAGCCCCCTTCAGCTCTTGCTGCCTCTTCTTCTCTGGAGTCTGCTCAGGGGCTGCTGGGCCCCAAAGCTCAGATGTGGGGGGAGAGAAATGCTGCTGGGGAAGAAGGCGGGGGGCTGGGGGTGCTAGCCAACAGCCGCTTTCTGTTCTGGGCGGGGGGGGGGAGGAATTCCACACAGCTCAGTTTTCAAACCACTTAATGAACAGTGACTGAAAACGTAACAGACGGGATAGGAAAAGAGCAACACGGCTGCTTGGCCAGATTCACAAGAACAGCTTTTACTTCTCGTTTCTAACGCTGAACTCCAGGAAGGGCCAAGCAGGCCTCGGAGGCTCGTCCTTGGGCGGAGGCAGCGGCGGCAGCAGCAGAGGGGCTGGGCAGGGAGAGCCGTTCCTTTGGAGTGCCAAGAGGCCATCCCGCCGGCCTGTTCTCCATTAAGCCTGCCCTTCCCCATTGCAGGACATGGGCGGGGGAGGAAACAGCAGCCATCCCCCCTCTGAAACAGAGGCCTCAGCTCCCCAGCCCTGAGCGGGAGCATCCACACAAGCACACAGGCCAACACGCTGGCCAAGCGAAGCTTGCTCCTCAAGGCACAAGGGGCCAAGCGGGACACCCCCCCCAGCCGCTCTCGGCGAAGGGAGGCAGCCTCCCAAAGGGAAAAGCCTCTCCAGTTCCCCCTCACGCCTCTTCCAGCTCGGGCACGGCCTTGGGGGGCTCCTCACACGGCCACGCTGGCTGACTGTGCCAGGCCCAGGGCCTGCACCAGCTCCTCGCTCAGGCCGCTCTTCAGGGTCCGCCTCACTGCAAGGAAGGAAAGAGCGGGGGGGGGGATTTCAGGGAGACGCAGAGGCCCTCTCTGGCAGCAGGACCGGAGCCGCCTCGGCGGGGTCAGTGCCTGCTTTGGGAGGGGACCCGGAGCCAGCGGGGGGGGGGCGGGGAAGAGACCTCTCCTCCCACTCCTCTCTTCCACATCAATCGCCCCCTCCAAGGGGGAGAGAAATGCACAGAAGCCATGTCTGGACTCCACCAAAGTGACGGAGCAGGCAACACTTACAGGACTTCCTGTTCCCGCGTGACCGCCGGCGCTCTTTGGCTGGGCCTGATCGTGCAGGAGACCTCTGGGTCACGGACTTGACCAGGCGGTTCATGATCTCCTCAGAAGCGTCCTCGGGGGAGCCAGCAGCTTCCTCCTGGGGGGTGGACCCTCCGGCGGGACTCTGCTTCCCAGCACCTAAATGGAAAAACTCCTGAGGGGTGGAGGGAGTTGCTGACATGCGTGTGTGGGGGTGGGGGTTGAGCCAGCTCACATCGTCTCTCCACGTAACTGCAGTGCACCTTTCAGCCCCCCCCCAATTAACTTTACACTTCCCCAGAACCCTAAGTGGGTCTCTTTGGCCTCATCCTTCAGCAGATGAGGCTTCCTCTGCCCAGGGGATGCCTCCTTCCTCTGCCCTGCTGACCCCTGTCCCACGGATGTGCGATCATCTAAAGATAACCCAGGTTAAACATGCGGCAACCAATTGGGAGAAGGGTTCGAGCAATCTTCCCTGGGCCCGATTCTGTTGTGAGAAAGAGGTTCCCCTTAAATAAGAGCCCAAACATCTGGAAACAGAGAAAGCACACTTGTATGGGCACGCCCAGTGGTCAGTGGGTTCCTCTCGACAGATTTGCAGAAGGTCGCTGGCCAAAGGAAGGCCACAGAAAGCTACAAGCGCACACTTGGTTTGCCAGATAAAGAGTGGGAATGACCTCCCTGCGGCCTTTCCCACCAGGAGGTTTCTCTGCCCTCCGATAAGGGCAGCACGGGCCACCTTGTGCATCGTCTCCTTTCACACCGTTCAGTTCGCCTCCGCAGGAAGGCCTGGCCCCACCGCCTGTCGCCACTCCGGGGTCACAGCACTGACCTCTTACTAATTCAGCTAAACAGGACTTAAGGTCTGCCTGGATCAGACCCCCACAGGAGATGGAGGGCAGCAGGTGAATACAGGAGGGCCTTTAGCAATGCTGGGAGCTACGGAGGGAGAGGGGGGGGAACTGGAGGCGTCCAGAAGGACCTGGAAGCAGCAGGAAGGGGGACGGGGATTGCTAGCAGCTGCCAGAGAGCCAGAAAAGGGAGCCCTGCTCAGGAGGCGGCCCAGGCCAAATCCTGTGCCAGCCGCCCCAGGGCTACTTCCTACCTCTGCTGGCTCGAGAGCGGTGGCCAGGGCCTTCTGCTGGGGAGACAAGCAAACTGGTCATGTCTTTATGGCTGGCTTCGTCCTTTTGCTCTGGGCTGGCCGATAGCACAGCAGGAGGGGCACAGCCGTCTTCGGCCTTGCTGGCTGCAGCAAACTTCTCCATCTGCAAAGAGAGAAGATACCCACGGATGCAATGCCCCATGGTGGTTCTTCCTCTTCCCTCTGCTCTTGGCAACCGTAAGGCCTCCCAGAGGAGGGGAGAGGACGCAGGCGGATCGCCTCTTTTTGTGTGGCCCGCTGGACTCAAACAAAACTTTTTGAGCAGCCTTGGATGGCTCACCTCAGTAATCATCCTGCCCCGTGTCTTGTTCCTCTCCCGACAGGCTGCCCGCTTCTTCTGCTGCTGCAGGACACGCTCTCGGCACGTGTGGTACTCCAGGGCAAACTCCCGCAGGAGCCGGCAGAAGCTGGTAACCCTCATGTTCTGCGCCGAGTGTGTGTCGTAACCCAGGAACAGGAGAAAGGAGCGGAACCTTGAGAGAGAGAGAGAAAGCATGAGCCTCGGTGGCGCAGTGGTTAGAATGCAGTACTGCAGACTACTTCTGCTGATTGCCGGCAGTTCGAGTCTCACCAGCTCAAGGTTGACTCAGCCTTCCATCCTTCCCAGGTCGGTAAAATGAGGACCTAGATTGTTGGGGGCAATAGGCAGACTCTGGCAGTAAAGCACTATAAACTGGTATAGAAGTCTCAGTGCTATTGCTATCCTTGGGTCCAAGGTGGCACTGCCACAGGGACAGGCCTGTGGCCTCCAAGACAAATTGTAGCTGGCACTGCAGGAATCTACTCAAGTGTGTCACTCACCCTCTTCCCTTGGAAGGGCCTCCGGGGACCCCGAAAAGATTGAATGATGTTGAACCCGGACTGGGCCCTAACCCACCCAGAGGGGCCTGACGGATGCAGCAGAGAAGCAAAAATCCCGCCCTCCCCCTTCCTGCAGAGGAAGACTGCAGCACTTGGGCAGAAAACCCCTCCGGGGACAGCCTGGTTGGCCTCTCATCATTCCAGAGACTAAATTCCCATCTCATTTTTCAGCCTTTTTAAAGGTCTTTTTAAAATTAGATATTCAGCAACTTAACATTAAAAGAGCAATTACTACATAATAAGCAAACGACCAAATTGAACAAACGTAACAAGGAAAGTGGGGGGGGCAGGGGGGGGCTGACAGCACTTTGTCTCGCTTGGGCACCTGAGAAGGGAGAGCAAACAGTGTGGCTGTCTTCGTAAGGCCACGGCTTCTGCTGGCCCCACGGACTCTCGAGGCAATGTCCTTGGCTTCCCCTGGCCTTCCTCTACGTGCCCCATGTAGAGCGTGTTGCAATAATCTAACCGTGAGGTGACAAGGGCATGAGTGACTGTGAGGAGAGCCTCTTGATCCAAGTAGGGTCGCAATTGGTGCACCAGGCGAACCTGTGCAAAGGTCCCCCTAGCTACAGCTACCAAATGTTGCTCTAATTTTAGCTGTGAGTCTAGGAGGACACCCAAATTGCGAGCCCGTTCTGAGGGGGACAATTTCCACCCCCCCCCCAGAACCAAGGATGGACAGTCGACATAGGCTTTAGGAGGCAATACCCATAGCCACACGGTCTTGTCTGGGTTAAGTCTGAGCCTGTTAACACCCAGCCAGACCCTCACAGCCTCCAGGCACCGGCACATCACATCCACCACTTCACTGAACTGACGCGGGGTGAAGATATACAACTGGGTATCATCAGCATATTGCTGATACCTCACCCCGCATTGTTGGATGATCTCACCCAGATGT
>QLTV01000331.1:1340611-1358203 GCA_003457575.1 Thermophis baileyi
AATTAAATTCACCTGCCCTGTCCTCTCCTGGCTGCAGTGGGGACTGGCAGCCTTTCCTTCCTTTGTAAAGAGGACCAATCCAACCGACGGCCCCCAAGTGTTGAACTCCCCTTCCCCTTCTGGCTTCAGGCCTCAAAGATGCTCGGTGAGCTCTCAGAGACGGCCGGAAGGTCCTGCACTGCCGAGAGGCTCAGTGTGACCGAGGCCAAAAGAGCTTCTGGGTCTACTAAGGCCATGAGTGGGGAATGCCAGGGAAAGAGAGAGGGGAGCCCCGCCCGGGCCCTCCTGGCCCCTCTGCCTCTGGGCACAAAGAACGGACACCCACAGACCTGCTGAAGGGGGCGCCACTTGGCGAGGCTGCTCAGAAGAGGCTCTCGGCATTTCCTCCCAGCCAGAGGTGGGTGGGGGTCCCTTGAAGAGGGGGCCTTCCTCAAAGGCCTTCCTCCTTCTTGAGGCCGGCACCTGCCCCGCACTGAATGCCACAGCACCAATGGGGAGACCGAGAGCAGCAAGAGAGACCCACAATCTTGTTCACGTACGCTTTTCTCGCTCTTTCCTCGGCAGCTTTACGGGGTCCCCCTCCCAAGTGCAGCCCTTCTCTTCTCCAATTCTGCCTGAAGCAGAGAAAGGGAGCTCGGACGCCTCCTAATGTCCAGCGACCCTCCCGTTTGGGCAGGAGCTGCTTCTCCCTCGCCTCAGGCCATTTGCCTTCTGACCTGCGTCTGTCTTGGTCACCTCAGACTGGCCTGGCCCTTCGCATGGCAGCCTTACCCGAAGCCCACCTGCTCATCACTCAGCCCCGCCCATCATGCGCCATCCGTGGTCTGGATTCCTGAAGGGAAGAGGGACTGGGAGGGAGCCCATGGCTGTGTGCATGCAAGGCCGCCTGCGCGCGGGTGTTCCCCCAGCCCTTCCAAGTCACCTGCCTGGGAGCCTCACTGAGGGCTCCCCTTTCATGCTCCGGTTCTGAAACGCACCTGCTGTGCCAGCCAAATCTCCACGCCCCCCTCAGAGCTTTGCACCAGAATAACGATCGCTAAGCCGGAGGGGAGCCAGGATTCAAATCTAGGAGCCTCAGATCCCCAAGACCGACTGAAAGAGGAGACCCAGGCTGCTTCCCTTCCCCCGAGATAAGCTGGAACTAGCAACTGACTACTTTCTCCAGAAATGCCTGGTTTACTTATTGCTTTATCAACCGTATGTGGCCTTGTATAATATATGCAACTGCGCCATAAGTCGGGCCATGCTGGGCCTCACCCCCCCCTCCTCTGAGGACACTGCCTGGGGTAGCACAAGCCATACATTAAATGGTCGCCTCTCGTTCCAGAGACTGATCCCCACGTCCCCAGCTTGCTCTATGATCAATCAACATGTGCACAACACACAAAGCCATGCAGTGACACCACCGCATGAACTTGAAAAAACAACTGTTTATACCCCATGGCTTAGGGGCAGGGAATTTATTTTAGCCACCGGTTCCCAACTTCCCTGAAATCCAGAACAAGGATCCTTTGAGGTTGAGCCCATCTTCTGGCTCAAGACGTAGAGGAGGCTAAACCCGCTGGGGGTTACCACCCGTGACCCTGGGCACTAAGGGGGTCTTGTCAAGCTCTTGGCAACTAAGTGCACCAAAGCAAAAGACTCCCAGTTTTCTTTAACTGAGGTTCATGAAAAGACTGCAAGAAAATCTGCCTCCGGACTTCTTGCTTTCACTTTCGAAATGAATTGCAATCCTGGTTTGTTAAGGCACTATTTTTCAGGTGGTTTTTTTTTTAAATTAAGAGTCTGTGAACAGGCAAGGGGCATTTCCCAGATAGTTGAGGAGTTTGCAGGTGGGCAAGATTTGAGTCGGGGGGGGGGAAGATGCTGGGCAAATGGCCCATGTGCAGGCGGAAAGGAGGAGGGGAGCATTATGCACCAGCCTGGCCCCGATGGCTCTGTAACAGCAGGCCAGATCCCAAATAAAATGCAACGGTGGGTCTCAGAATCAGATCAAAGTTTTCCATTTTATACACATCTGTGTCTTATCAGGTCTTCCTGCCTAAGCAAGCACTGGCTGACCAGCGACCTCTCTCACACAGCCCTCTGCGCAAGGCCATGGGCAAGGAATGGCCATCTGGCCCAAAGGGCTTTGGCTTCAAGCTGGAAGGAAATCTGTTTTCTAGGCATGCCTCCAGACAAGTGGCAGAAACTGCCCAGGTCTCCCAGGGGGCTATTTCTGCATACAGAGAGAGGGGACCCGGGTTGGGGGGGGGCTCCGACTGGCAAGTGGCAATGTTAACAAAATGTGAGCCGGAAATGGATCCCAGCCAAGCCCCTCTTCCTGGACCCAGGACCAGGGAGGGAACAGGAGCCTCTGGCTCGGCAGGCCAGCTCCATCTCCATCCAGACCCTCAGCCTGGCCAGGGGTGCACACGCCACTCCGTACTTACTCAAAGTGCCTCAGAATGGGCTTGTCCCCACATACCGGGGGGGCTTCCTCTCGCCTGGGAGAAAAAGGGAGTTAGTGCCAGTGGGCCCTCCACACCGTGCCACAAGCTCGGCCAAGCCAGCCCCAAAGGCAAGAGAGACATGCAGGGGGGCAGGGGGCGGGGCGCTTTCTGGAAGGAATCGCAGTCCCAATGGCCATCATGCCAAGGTACCCACCGCTTGGATTCTGCAACAAAATTGACCCAAAGCAGGAGCAGAGGCGCCCCCTTGTGGAACGGATGGGATGTGCGGACCCTGTTCCCATCTAATTCTGAGGGGGTGGAAGCTGATGGCCCCAGCCAAGCAGCTGCCTCGGCTCCTGGCAGCCAGAGGGCAGCTGAGCGACAAGCGTCCCCGAAGCCCAACCAGGGAATTTCTTGCCAGGAAACTGGCACTGCTGGCAGGGAGGGCTGCTGAACGCTGCCCACCCGCCCACCACACACAGGCCGTCGCTTAGTGCGCAGAGGCAGCCATGACACGCAAGCCCTCACTGACTTCCACCACGGCACACCACACACAGGCCATCACTTACCAAGCAGAGGCTGTTTCATGAAGTCTGGAAGAGGAAATAGCATTTAAGCCGGGCAGGTGCTGGAGAGAGCAAGAGAGCTGAGAGGAGCTCAGAGCAGCTAGAACGAGAACAGAGTAGACCCACCCGCCACCTGCTTCTCAACCCACCCTGGAGGTCCTGTGCACACAGCCCTCTGGCGCGCGCCGGCCCGGAGAAGGGGGAAGCAGCCCAAAAGATGCAGAGCGGTGCCCGGGAAGGAGGTGGCTGACCCTGGGCCGCCTCTGTGCATCGGACGCCGTCCGTGTCCGGGGGTGGAGCCCTCTCCTTCCCCAAGTAGCAGAAAGGGCCTGTGGGGGCCCTGGGGGCCTCATCAGATTAGCCACCGGCGGCCATGCTCTGCCAGCTGCAAGAGCTGAGCCTCTTCCTCCCCCACCCGGGGCTGTGCCACCAACCTGCAGCTGGAGGCCAAGGCTGCCACAGCACCATCCGCTTGAGAACAGCGAGCCCAGGGAGAGGGGCTCCATGTGCCCCCCCCCCCCACAGAGAGAGGCACCATGAACCTTCCCTCTGCTGACAAGGACTAATTGCAGAGATGGGTCCCTGCCCAGGAAAGACCCAGGAAGGCGGCTCTGGGCAAACCTCCCATACCTGCCAGCTCCCCCCCCCCGTCCTCCCCCTCGCAGAGGCTTCCTCCACAGTCCTCTTGGCCGCCCAGCTGGGACCTACTTGAAAATGCTCCTCTCGCCCAAGCTGGCCAGCTGCTCTCCTTCCACAGGGGCCAGCGGCGCAGAGAGTTGCATGCAGGCGGTGCTGCTGTAGGAGCCCTTCGAGCTGGGCCTGGAAGGGAGAGAGGGGAAGAGCTGCAGCTGATCGGCCACTTGCCAGGGAGGCTCAGCGGGGGCTTTGTGGGCCCCGACGAGAGCCAGATTAGTGGTTCCACCGGCCAGCATGGCAGCCTTAGGAGGACATATGGGACGGGAGTCCAGTGGGGCCCCCACCCCCCCATGCCCCACGCCCAACTCACGGCTGCTCACAGCTCTCTCCCTGCAGGCCCGGCGTCTGCGGAGGGCTGGGAAAGGCATCTGCAGCAGCAGGGACATCTCCGTTCTCCTCCTGGGCCACAGCACTGAGGACGGAGCGCCGGGCCCCCTGCCGGCCCTCGTCCCCTCTCCGCCGCTCCTTGGCCCGGGTGCCCAGCAGAGGCTCTTCTGCCCCATCCTCCTCCTTCAGGGCATTCTGCGGATCAGAGAGCCGGTCAGCAAGCAAGCAGGCACAGGCAGACAGGGGGGTGGCCAGGGGCGACTCCTGCCAAGGGCCTCCCTCCGTGGGCCCTCACCTCATACAGGGCAAGTTGCTGCCTCAGGTCCGGGTCCGTGCCCTTGCTGGCCAGGTGTGCCTGGACGAGCCGCTCCATGCCCTGCTGCTCCAGACAATCTGTCACGTCGTAGAAGGAGTCCTGGTCAGGGAGGGCAGCCAACGTCTGCAAGCCCCAACAGGACACAACCGTTAGCCAGGCACAGCCGCCCACCCCAGGAGGTGCCACCTGCCCGTCCTGCCCACCCTCACCTTGTTGATGAGTGTCATTGCAAACACCTGGAGCTCAGTGTCAGCCCCGCTCTTCTGCTCCAGGATGGCCACAAGGCGAGACCACGGAAAGCCACCTGAAAGGCAGCAAGTAAGGAACAGAGGAAGATCCCCCTGCTGCTTTCATCGCCACTTAAGGCAGAACGTCTTCAGTTCCAAGAGACGTGCCAGGCCCCTCTTCTTTCTCCCACAGAGTCATGGCCTGCACCTCGGGGTCCTTGGAGGCCACCAGAAATGGTTTGCTTGATGAGACTAGAAGGTGGCCCTTTCCAAGGAGAAACCAGGAAGCACCAGGCTCGACTCGACTCAGCCACCTGCCAAGTCAGCAGCTCGGCTCTGCGCTCACCTCTGACCTGCTCTACAGTCCCCACAGCCTGGATCAGCAGCTGGGCATTGGACTCGGTGAACTCCACAAAGACCAGGAGCAGCTTCAGAGCCGTCTTCACCACGAGGCGGTACTAGAGGAAGAAGAGGGAAACCGTGTGTGCCGAACGAGCCGACCTTCTCTGGCAAACGGTACGAGGGGTGTAGAGATGGGCACCTTCAAGCATGCCAACCACACCCATTGCTGGGGTGAGCAGGAGGGATACACGCCCAGCGCTTCAAGCAGGTGAAGAGACCTTTCCCTGATGTCTTCTTTGAGCTCCCTCCTCTCCTGACTGCCCCGGGAGGAGCTGGGATTCTGCCTGGAGGCTCTGAAGGCCCAAGGCCTGAATAATCCCGAGGGCCACCCGGTTCAGGGATGCTCTTGGCGGAGGTGAGATGTGGAGGAGATGTCCTTGCTCCCAGGACAATGTCCTTTGAGGTGCCAGCTGAAGGGGCCGGCCACGGAAGTGCAGGTGCTCTTGGCTCTCCAGCCGCTCAGGCAGCAGACAGGATGAGCCGAGCCGCCCATCTTTCTTTGCCCAGTTCACCCCCCAGAGCTGCTGGGGAGGGGATCACATGAGGAGATCCCGAGGGAAGGATCGGAAGCCAGTAGTAAGCAAGGGCATTCACGAGACAGGTAAGGACAACCCGAACGTCCTCTGCCGGCATCTTCACTCACCAGGCTGCCCGTCAGGGTGTAGAGCCACCGCACCGTCTCTGGGTGCTGGATCACCCCCATCATTCCGTCCACAAACAGCATGATCTGGCTGAGAGCTGCAAGGGGGGGGGAGAAGAGTGGTCCCGTGGGAGCCCCAGCGGCACTTGGGGGACAAGGGGAGGAGGGCTGGACCAGGCTGCTCAACTGCTGGGCATCACCTGCTTGGGGGGGGGACACTTCTGCAGAACACGCAGCCCGAAGCCCTCCTTTGGAAAGCCCACCCCCATCCGCTTCCTGCTGCCTCTTTATCCCCCCAGATGGACGGGGGCATCCAAGTGAAAAAAGAGCTAATTTCCAAAGCAAAGGTGAAAAGCTCCGGGCCTTTGGCTCTGTGAGGCAGAGGTTCCTCCTGGGCCTTGGCCCCTCACTGGCCATGGAGTGCAGCCCCGTCCTGCAAATGCATAGCTTGGCGATGGGCAGCCAAGGAAGCCACTGCGGATGCTTGCGGAGAAGCGCAGAAGAGTCCCCGGGGGAAGGTGGCGCTTCCCACACTTGGGGAGGGAGGATGGATTAGACAGCCCCCCCCCCGCTGCTCAATCAGGCACCTAAAGCCTACCTTGGCTCTTCCTGCTTTGTTACTGCACCCAAAAGAGGGTGTGTTGGGGAGCAGGAGGGGGGCACACGCCCTGGAAACATTGAAAGCTGCAGAGAGCCAGCAGCCTTTCTCAGAACGGGAGGCAGAAACAGCAGAGGGTCCTCCCCACTGGATTGAGGCTCTTCCCCCCCCCCTCTCGAGTGGCTGGTTGTTCACTCAGTTCTCCACCAGGGGGCAACCGAGAGACATTGCTGGAAGAGAACCAGAGGGACGACCCCTCCTCTCTCCCAGAGGCTTCTGACCCCCTTCCCCCAATTTAGCCAGGATCCTGCCTCCTCAAGAGCATCTGCTCCTCCCTCTATGGGAGGCAGTGAGGTAGAAAGAGGGGCGAGGGATGCCCTGGGCATGCAGGGAAGCGCTCTCTCCCCTCCCTGGCCTGGCCGCCCCCTGGGCCAGTTCAGCTGCTCAGTCAGACTCACCCCGCAAGATGTAGTTCTGGTAGTTCTGGTCAGCTTCGGCTCCCACTGAGACGAGACACGTCAGCCCTTCGGAGTTCACAAACTCGGGCACCAGGTCCTTGTCATCCTGCAGCCGAAATGCAGAGCCTGAAACTCCCCCGAGGCCCCCAGAAGCACTCCCTCCGTTGGGCTGGGCTGCCCCATCCCTTGGCATCTCCCGCCAAGGCCCCAGCCAGGCAGGGATGCTGGCAGGGCCGGCCGGGCGGCAGAGCAGGAGGGCCGGCCGCAGAGCCTCACCTGGAAAAGCTGCTTGAGGGAGAAGAGGGAACGCCTCAGCTCCGGACCCTTGGAACGGTACAGCTTCTCTGGGGAAGACAAAGGGGTCAGCCTCTGGAATGGGGCTCATCTCACTCACACACGCACACACCCAACGTCTCAGGGATCCCTGGCCAGGGGGACAAGGGGGCAGCCCCGGATGCTTTTCGGGGCCTTCCTCTGAAGAGTCAGCTGCGAGTCCAGCATTTCCCCAAGCAGGAGACCCAGCTTGTCTTCAGATGGTTTCTGCAGGGCTCCCCCTTGAAAATACAGGGAGACCTGGGGGCAAAAACTAGAGCTGACTTTAAGTTAACAGAGACACAGCCAGCACAATTCCCTTTGATGCCCTCGGCCAGTCTGGAGAGTTGGGACCCTTGGTTTCTACCCCAAGACAAGCCAGCCAAGATCCAAGTTGAATTGTTTGCGTGTGGATGATATGCAATCTGAGCCGATGCCCTGGAAGCTTCTTCCTTCAGGGCTGGTGGGCAGATGGGCCCCATTATTGTTCCTTGGGGGTAACGTGAGTCAAGGAGGTCATTGAAGAGGGATTTGGTAACTTCCTTGAGCAGAGCACCTTGTAATGATCTGCCCAAAGATAAGCCACTCTTTTTCTCTTTAAAAGGCAAAGATGCACAGGGAGTCTTCGACTTGCAACCACAATTGGGCCCAGAATGTCTGTCACTAAGCGCGGTGCACCCCATGTTATGATCCAGCCCCCCTCACTGACTCTGCTTGCCGGAAGCTTCCTGGGGAGATTGTAAACAGGGACCCCGTAACCCCAGGACACGACCATCGCCATTACGTGCAGCTGCATGAGGGGGCATTAGTGACTGGGGGTCTGTTATGCCGAGGTCGCAGGTGAAGCACTATGGGCACAGGATCCCCCACTGCCCCAATTAGGGAGCAGCAGAACCACTGGAAGGCTTAGGGCAAGCAGTTACAGTGGGAGGGGAGGAAACAGCCACTCAGGCCCAGCTGTTCTCGCCCCAGGCTGGAAGGACCTCTGGGTGACCTTCCTGGTGTCCTTCTGAACCAACCCCTCCCCACCCCCAAACCCTAAGAGGGGGCACTTAGGCCTGGCATCCCAACCAACGAGATCTGTTCCTTGACTTCATGCAAGATAAAAACCTGTTTATTAAGGCTTCTTCAACAAATCACAGAACTTGCCTATCTAATACAAGGCTCTAGACTGCTCACAGCAATACATAAAACACAAGTTAAAACCAACCCTTCCCCACTCAGGTGCCAGACCAAGCATTACTGCTAGTATGGACCAAAATCAAAGAGCAGCATTATCTGAAAATACCAGTTTGGTTATCTACAATGGAGGCGGTGATACACCCAAATGTCATAAATATGGAAAAAATCATAAGATATAAGGACATACTAAATGAAAAGGGAGAACTAAAAACTAAACAAGAACTAAACAGATCAGGGATTGACTTATCATGGTGGCCACAATTACAGATACAATCCAGATACGAAAAAGACACGAAGGCGTATGGGTTTTATAAAAAACCAAATGAGCTAGATCAGATGCTAATGGGAGCAGATGAAAAATTAATTAAGAGGATATATAATTATTTAGTAACCATTAAATTGGAGGAAGAACAAGTAAAAGAAACTATGATAATTTGGGCTAAGAATTTTGGCTATACAATCGAATTAGACAAATGGCAGAAACTGCAAGCATACAATGTCAACAGCATATAAAGAAAATCTCTATAAAATGTTTTATAGATGGCAGTTGTCACCTGCAAGAATAGCAAATATGTACAAAGATAAATCTGTCAAATGTTGGAAATGTAACCAAATGCCAGGTTCATATTATCACGTGGTGGACGTGTCCCAAAGCAAAAAAATATTGGAAGAAAATTCGCATATGGCTAGAAGCTATGATAAAACAACACATAGACTTGAAACCTGAGATATTCCTGCTGGGCATGCTACCAGAAAATTACAATAAGGGTAATACGTATTTAATTCTACCTATTTTAACAGCAGCCAGGATTGTATACACACAATATTGGAAAAATGAACAAACCCCCACAGATGAGAATATAATTTAAAAAATAATGGAATGTGCAGAAATGGACAGGTTAACGCTAAAAATCAAAGAAAAAGAAGATTCTGAATATTTTATGACATGGGAACTTTTTTTTACAAATGGTTAGTCGATAGATACGGAGATCAGATGGATGGATTTATGTGAAATATGAATTATATAAGAAAGAAAAATTGATTAGTAAACATTTTGATGCTTATATAATTGATGTCAATATGGAAGATAATATACTTTATAACAATGATTGATAGTATCTACTACCGTATAAGTTTGTATGTTGATATGATCATAATGATTATGAGGATGTTTAAATTTCAACACTTTTGTTACCTAGAAGACACACTGTTCAATTTAGAAATGGAATTTGTGCCATAAAAACAATAAAAATATATAATAATAATAATAAAAAAAATCTTTGGTGGCAGGCTGCTCCAAAGGGCTGAGCTGGCCACAAGGCAGGGCCCTGGGGGGCAACATTTATGGGAAGGGGCCTGTAGCACACCCACCCGGGAGGGCAGGCAGGTACCCTCAGGGAGAGGCAGTCCTAGAAACAGCCTGCTGCGGGCCAGGTGGGGCTTCAAAGGTGATAACCAGCATCTTGAGGAGCAATCCGGAGAGCAGTTGGGAATTGGTGCCACTCAGGCCGCAGTAGGGTTTCTGGGGTGGGGTTTCTGGGGTGAGCCAGAACTGGGGTGCTGCCACTGGGCCAGTTGCAGCTTCAGGATGGTCTCCAAGGGCAACTCCCCCTCAGGCATGTTGCAGTAACCCGAACAGGAGATGACTCAGCACAAACAACCGGATGCTCCTTCTGGGCGGAGTGGGGGGGAGACGCTGGAACTCCCTTTTTCCTGCCGGGCGAGGAGAGGTCCGTCATGGGACCATTTCTCTCCCGGAAACTCAGCAGCCAAACTGGGCTGCAAAAGACAAGCACGAGTGTTTCCACTGTTGGCAGTAAACAGCTAAAATGCAGGGCCTACTTTGATCCTCACAATCTTGTGTTGCCACCCACCCACTGGCGCCTCAGAGGCCAGGGAGAGGCGCTGTCCCCTTTGAGCAGGAAAAGCATCTGCCTGTCCCCTGGCCACAGCGGCCGAGTCCTGGCTTTGCACAAGCACAGCGGCCCAGGTGAAGCCACACCCTTCCCAGGTGCAGGAGAGGCCCAGATGTGGGATGTAGGAAGGGCAGCACGCCCTCAAGGATCGCACCGGACTCCCCACTTTTCTTCTTCCCACAGCCCCCTTTTCCCACAGTGACTCGGGTCCTGAATCCACAAACGCTCCCAGAGAGGGCTCGCCTGTGGGGCAGCTCCCCAGAGAGTGTGGGGCCCAGCCGCTCTGCCCAGAGTGCAGACCGAGGGTGCGGCCCCACTTGGAGGGGCCCAGGGAAGACCCTGACTGGGCAGGGCAAGAGTCGGAGCTGAAAACGGCTCCTCTCGGTAGGGGGAAGCAGCCCATTATGCCTCTCTTGCCTCCTCCAGCAACCCCTTCCCTGGAGGCTATTCATTTTCCCTATTTAAATTCTTTATTTAGTTACGTGTCTGCTTCCTTCTTCAAATGTGGCTCCAGATGGCGCATTCCGAAGCTAAGAAGCTAAAAATAGCCCCAGCTGCCCAGCGCTGAGAGAGTCTCGCCAGCAGCCGCAGCCGCCTTGGTGCTTCCCAGCCACTGGGCACCAAGCCTTCCGGGGAACGGGGGGGGGGGGGCTCCCAGTCCAGACTGCAGACCCCAAAGCCTGCCCCAGCTAGTTCAGCCAGTCCTCCCAACTGTGGGGTCAGCTCAGGAAGTCCCCTTGTGTGGCTTCCTTTCCTCCCTGCGCTGGGCCATCCGCTCTCCTGCTGGGACCAGCAAGGCTGGCATGGCCCTCGGCATGCGGGGCCGCATCCCCTCAGCATTTCTGCTGCTCTGCGCCTGACCCTCAGCAGCCCCACTCTTAGGAAATTTACGTAGAAAGTTGCCGTGTGGGTCCGTGCCCCCAAACAGGATGCGGCAGAAGGCCAGGCCTGCACAGGCTGACTATGAAGACGCAGCCTGGCCAAAGGGAGAGACGGAGGAGCTGCCCCATAGGAGCCCTAAGATCCAGGGTCGTGGCAGGGATGTGGCTCTGCTGACAGCAGCACTGTGTCTGAAGACCCCCCCCCTTTTCAGGGACAGAAACCGCAGGGCAAACCCAGAGCACGAGCTTAACTGGGAAGGGGTCCGAAGCAGCAGGAAGACGGCTTCCCTTTCATCAAGCATTTATTGATGAAACCATAGAATAACAATACATACTTAAAAGTAAAAAAAAAAAAAACCCACCTGAACCACCCATCTGCCCATCCCGGGGGCTCCGTCATATAATCCAGCCCCTAAACCCGGTAACCCAGCAGGACCTCGAGCAATGTTCCCTCTAAGGTGCGCGGCCGCGCGGCCGCGCACGTAATGAGAGAACGCCACGCGGTAGTTTCCAACTTCTGCCGCGCATGTCACAGGGAATCGCCGCGCAGCAGTTTTGAACTGCCGCGCAGCGATTTCCCATGTCAGAGGGAACGTTGCTGCGCGGCCGCACACGTGACAGGGAATCATCGCGCAGCAGTTTCAAACTGCCGCGCAGCGATTTCCCTTGTTAGAGGGAACGTTGACCTCGAGGCCCAACAATGCTGGGGCTGCTCTAATCCCAGGGGCCTTCCAGAGGCCCATGACCAAAGCGTCTCTCTTCCTGGGGCCCGTGGAGGGTCCAAAGGGGACCCTCGCGCGCCTCTCCTGGCATATCTGATGGATGGACAGACACAATCCAGGAAAGGCATCCTCCCAATGCAGCTGCACGTTGGGAAAGGCTCTACGGTCGCTACCAGGCCCGGAACTAACCCCGAAGGCCACCGGCCAGCAATGCAGCTGGCAGAGCAGAGGGGGAGGATGGCTCTGAGCTGCACAAGACAAAGCTACGCAAAAGCCCCCCTGGCCTCGGCTGCCCCCCCCCCCCCGTTCCTCAAGCAAGAGCCACAATCCCAGGAGGACTCCAAGGTGGTGCTCTGCACCTGTTCAGAGGTAACGATGGCAAATCCCTGAGCTGGAAACCCAGAGCCCCTCTGGCCCCCCTTCAGTGACACCGATCCCTCCCAGTCCAGACCCTACAACCTGCAGAGTGGGGGCCTCCAGCGCATCTCCAGGGCAGAGCTGGGTCTCATCTGCACACTGACTGGTGGATCCTCTAAGCATTTATGCTACCATTGATTATCAGCTGTTGCTTCACTTTATAAGGCGCTGTCTCTTTTAAAAGTTTGCTCGGTTCGGCAGGGAAGAAAGGTGGGCTAAGAAATTATTCTGTCCCATACTACAGCGGGCAGAAGGAATTTCCCCAAGGAAAGGCCACCCCCGGCACTGGCCAGACAAACAGGGCTTCGGCTGGGCCAAGCAACCAGTTTGAGAAGACAACCGAGGCCCCTCTCTCATTCACATAAAGATAAAGGGGGGGGGGAGAGCACTTACAGACTTGCAAAAGGCGGCTCTTATAGCTTCACAATGAAAGGAGTCCTGACCTCCGCAGCCTGACTTTCTTAGCCTGGTCTGCCTCGTGGACCGATGCCCACAATTTACCAACCAGAGATGCCAGGGAAGCTCCCAAACCAGAAATCCCTTCCTCCTGCAGCTGATGCTGTAGAAGGAAACAAGCAGCCCACCAGCGAGAAGCTCCAGAAGCCCAAATTCCCTGAGGTCTCCTCAACGCTTTCCCTGGTGGCCTCATCACCCCGGAGGGCAGCAGGCTGCCTGGTGCAAAGAGGCCCTTTTTTGGTGCTCCTGGATTGTCCATGAAGGAATCCGAATCCAAACCCAAGCGAAGGAGGGAGGGAGGGAGCAGAGCTCCATTTCGCTGCCTCTCTCACTGCTTTCCACTCAGCCTCGGCTTTTCCCTCACCCACCACATTTCCCCACCCCCGTGGTACAGTCCTCTTGCTCGCTCGCCCTCCAGGTTGTTTCCTCCTCCCATTCTGCCATGCCACCATTTCTCACCCCAGATTCATACCAGTTCTTCCTGCACCACCTTTTGCCAATTCCTTCCCTGTTAATTCCAAGCTGGAGATCGGTCTTTCATACAGCAGCTGTCACAGGGTGCACATTTCCACCAAGATCACCAACATGACTGAAAGGTGGGGCAACCGCCGGCCTTACCAGGGCCTGGGGAGCCCTCCAGAGCAGCCCTTCCACAGCCCAGACCCAGGCGGGACTCACCGATGATGGCATGCACTCGGACCGAGAGCTGCGTGCGCAGGAGCAGGATTGGCCGCCTCCCTTTGCTGCAACAAGAGGAGACCAAGTGAGGAAGCCAGTCAAGACCAAGAACCCCCGGCTGCTTCAAGATCCCCCCCCCCACACACACACGCAGGGCCTGCCATCTGCTGACACAAAAGGCAGCATCCAGAAAACATCGCATGTAACTCTTCTGCTGCGTGGGTGCCGGTCTGCATCCAGGTCCAATTCAAGGTTGTGACCTATATAGCCCCAGGTGGTATGGGGCCAGGCTACCTATAGAACTGGCTTCATCTCATCACATCAGTACATCTTACCTGGTCAGGTAGGAAAGGCATGTTGCAGACCCCGTCAGCCAAAGGATTTGGACTGAGGGTCCAGGAAGAGGACTGTCTCGGCCATTTGTCCCCATCTGGTGAGATATCCTGCCCCCCCCCGAGGTGAGGCAGCCCCCCCCCCTCCTGAGAGAAAATGTGGCTCTGAGGCCTGGAGCCCAGGGCAGCACACAGCTGTGAGGCTGGTTAGCCCATTGAAAAGCCCTTCCTCCTTTTAATTAATTTTTAACATGATTTTTAATTCATTCTTGCCTCTTCTTAAATTTTTAAACACTGTTTTTATATTTTAATATTTTATTTGTGCATTACCCAGAGTCCCTCTGTGAGGAAGATGGGCAGTTTAAAAATTTGATCAACAAACCACCAAAGTAAAAATAGAAGGGTGCCCAGCAAGGCCTTCCCCTGCAGCCAGCCACTGGGGCCAGGGAGGAGAAAGGAGCTGCAGGCGAGGGCACCACGCACGATGAACCGAGCCTCCCCATGAACCGGCAAGCGCATCGCATTTGGGTCTGCCTGGTTGCCTCACACCCATCAAGTGCAACTTCTGACACCCCCAAACTGAGATGTGCTTCTCCTTCCAGATTAAAAGCGCCAGATGTGCTGGCATGAGGCGCACAGGAGGGAAGTTTGCAAGTGGAAAAGGTGGTAAAATCCCCCAGCAGGGATTCACCTGATGTCTTCGTAGAATGCTTCCAGATCGTCCTTCTGCTCCAGCAGTGAAAGTTCCAGGTCCAAGTAGTATCCGGAAGGCAGCACTTGCAAGGCGCAGTCCTCCAGCTGCAAAAGAGGCACATCTGGATGTTAGCCCAGCAGGGAGCGTCTGCTCTGGGATTCCTCCTGGCCCCTTGCCCAGCACGGGCAAAGGCGGTGCCTGCATTGGCACCTAACCCTGGCTCCTTTGGAGGCAGGGCCAGATCCTGCCGCCAACTCCACCTGTTCAGGTGCTGGACCAACCCCGGGCCATCAGATGCCCTCTAAGGTGGATGAGAGCCCCCTGCCCATCCAGCTGGAGCTGCTCAGAAGGGAGGAGCCAGGAGACCCGCATCTCAGCCACCACCACCACCACCCCGATTCCCAGGTCCAGCCTGGCTCCTGCCTGCTTCCCTCCTTTTGTGTCCATTTCAGAAAAGCAGCTGTAGGATTTGAAGGAGAATTTCTTCCCAGCACTGAAGAAAAAAGAATCGGGGCCTGCAAGCAGGGAGGCGGGAGTTTGCAGGCACCCATCCAGACCCCGGGAGAAGCCCCCAGCTCAGGCAGGGCTCCAGAGACCTGGAGGGTGGATCTGCCCCCAGCTCTTACCGGAGCCCCAAAAGCCTCTGAGGCCCCTAAGAACCTCCCGGTCTGGCCACAAAAGGGGCCAAAGGGGGCGAAGTGCATCCCATGCCAGTCGGGAAAGGGAAGGGCAGCCCACTCAGTCAGGGCCGCACCAGGTGCAGCCTGGCATCGAGGAGGCAAACAGAGAGGAGATGAGTCAGCCATCTGGAGAAGAACGCCAGTCAGGAGGGAAGAGCAATGAAAGGAGCAGCTTACTCTGCCTGCCTTACATGAAAGAAAAGCTGAGGAAGTGGGGGGAAAGTCCCTTAAAAGGAGGGGAACCCCAAACTTCCAAAGAGGAAAAGAGTCTTCAGAATAAACCCTATGGCAGACAAGGAAAGTCAGAGGTGGAAAGCCCTGGACACCAAGAAGAAGGGACAACTCAGCCTGACTTCCAAGGGCAGGCAAAAAAAAAAAGACACAAGAAGGGAAATAGAGATCAAATGGAAATTTACAAGCAAAGGAAGAATACTCGAGGGCGAACACAGAAGAGCCAAAAAAGGCAAAGTTAACGCTGGAAAGGCTGCTCTGAAATCTTTTCCATCTGTAGAGAGAGAACGTGACTGTGCTGGAAAGGGAGGAAAAGAGGTAACAGACCACCTGCTAAATAGGAAAGCCTTAATTAGCACCAATGCTTTCCCATTTAGCAGGTGGACCTTTACCTCTTTTCCTCCTGCTGAGATCCAGCAGCATCCCAGAATCCTGGTTCTGCACTGCATACATTTATTAGTTGAACAGTTTAGTAATCTAGCTTTTAAGTACTTTAGAGGCTCTGTAGCATTTTAATATTCCCATTTATTCCGTATTTTTGTTTAACTAGTTCTAGTTCCCTGGGGTAAGATGGGCAGCCAATAAATTTGATAAATATGTGATTCATTTAGAAATATTTTTTTTCAGTTTTTCCTGAGGTCTGTATTTCTGATATGAATGTATAAAATTTTGATATAATAAGTGATATAATAAAGCAGTGATGTCGGTACAGATAAAGTACACACTGAACTGAATGGCAGTTGAAGTGCTAACAGATCTACATCAACAAGTGTGGAGAAGTCTGGCCTAGGGAAATTTTTACTGAGAAGTGCAAGCTGAGGTAGGGCTGACAATTCATCTGTCTCAATGACAACACACGAGACTTTTGGTGTGCAAATCATGGCAGAATGTGAAATACATTGGAATGAGCTGGTATAACCAGACCCCTCGACTGCTCTTCTGGAAACCTTTGCAGAGAGCAAACCTGCTTACTGTAACAAATTTAGAGACAAGGTCAGCCAGAAGAGAAGGACAGCGGGACATAAATGGGTGCTCCCCCCATGTCTCATATACCATAAATATGTTACTGTGTAATAACTCATAACTGGAGGAGATGATGTCAGGAAGCTAAAAACTAAAGACTTGGAGATATGCAGCCACTTCCACTTAGTTGACAGAAAGGAAATAAGACTTGTGAAAGTAAAAAATGGGAAGTAGAACAAGTCAAGTTAACGTAAAATATTTAAAAAATAGAGGTAAATATCAACAGGCATATTTAGTTATCTTAAAGTTTATGGGAGAGATGGAAATGGCACACAACTTGAATAAAAAGGAATGGAAATGCGGTAGAAAAATAAATAAAGAAGAGATTAATTTTAGGGAAAAACCTGTGCAGAATCATGGATGTTTTATTCATGCATTCAGTTTTGATTATATAAAATATTTTGTCCATGTTTCAATAAAGACTGAAGTATCTGAATGCAACAGAGATCAGACTAAAGCAATGATCTTTCCAGTGTAACACCTGCCTCTGAAACCCAACTATGAAAATGGGGCACTAAGAATGACCAAAAGGAAGGCAATAAGATGCTTCCAAATTATTCATTTTGTGGCAGCTACGAAGAACCCGGGATCTGCAAGCAGTCTGTTGGTCCTCCATCAAATGCCCTGGCTGCTCTCCGAGAGGACCAAGCATGCAAAAGCTCACATGTCGAGGAGTGGACGATGGACTAGGAGAAAAACAATTACACTTGGCAAGATTGAGGAAAGTTGGAAGGGATGTCAATGAATAAGTCAGATGGACAGCATGCAAGATTAATGGAAGGGCTGAAGTTTGACTGAAGAGGTACCCTAGAACAGTTGACCATGTGGCCACAAGCTCAGCCCAACTCGGAGTAGCTGACTGGCTAACCAAGGCTGCCGGCTATGGTCTTCTTATGTATATTTATGTAAAATATAACCTTTTGCAGGTAGGTTAAACCTAAAAGAAGTAAATGCAACAAACAGGTGTGTTACCACAGCCTTGTGAGATACTTCAGATTTGCTGCCTGCATTATTAGCCCTATCTTGCGCATTTGGTGAGGCCAGAGAAAAAAGCCAGTTGCTCAGCCCGCATTTGGCCGGGGCTCCTCTGCCCTCCCGGGCCTCCCCAAATCTCTCCCCGTTTCACAGAAGCTCCGGGCCGGCAGTCGGGGCTCCGTCCGCGTCTCAGTGGCCCAACATTTCTTCCGCCGGCAGCCGGCCCTTCGAAGCGCTTCGGCCGGCCCTTCCGCGGCCCAAAGCCAGCGGGCAGCGATAAGAGCCGCTCTGTGGGCCCCGCGGCGGAAAGGCCTTTCCTGTTTGTTCCCGGCTGTTTTTAGCAACAGGCGCAAAAGATCGCGGCCCGGAGCGCGTCACCCCAGCCGCTCAGAATAGAAGCCGCCCAGCCGCCCCAGCCAGCCCGGGGCCGC
>QLTV01000331.1:1384775-1452472 GCA_003457575.1 Thermophis baileyi
TGCGCCAGATCCAGTCTGAAAAGGATCCGGAGCCGCCACGGAGGCCGAGGGAAGAAGGGCCGCAGGGAGCCTCCCGCCATCCAGGGCCCTTCTCTGGCCACAGGCCCCCTGCGCCAGATCCAGTCTGAAAAGGATCCGGAGCCGCCACGGAGGCCGAGGGAAGAAGGGCCGCAGGGAGCCTCCCGCCATCCAGGGCCCTTCTCTGGCCACAGGCAACTTGGCTTGAATTGAAACAGAAAACAGCAAAATAAAAGGGCAGAAACGGAGCAGCGGAGGCCACCCCGTGCTCAGCGGGACGGGCTCATCCGCGCCCTGCCTGAGTGCCGGGAGGAGAGGGCGGCTGCGTTTGAAGGGACCTCTGAAGGGAATCCCCGGAGGGCTTTCTGTGAATAACTGGGATTGTTCCTGGGCGATTGTCTTTGAAGCGCACAAATCGGCCTTAGTCATCAAGGACGCGGCAAACTCTCTCTCGTGCCTGAAGCAGAGTCTAGGCAGGAAGACGTTCTTCGCATTTATTTCGGATGACAAGTTAATTGTGTGTGTGTGTGTGTGTGTGTGTGTGTGTGTGTGTGAAGCAGAACTGCTGATAGTGCACAATCCTGGTGCTCAGCCCCCCCCCCCCAGGCAGCATTGGAGCCGCAGCAGAAGTTTCAGCAGCCTTTCTGTGGTCATTCAAAACCTGTGAATTTGTTCAGAGTTTGGAACAGCCGGTAGGCCAGTTAGAGTTCCTGGCTGGCTGTAAATGTGTGAGCCGAGCACCGCCAAATGCTCTGGTCAGCCTGAAGGGCTCTGGACAAGAGAGACAAATGTGAACATTCTCTTTGCCCCCACAAAATGCTCCCTCTCTTTAAGTACAGCCCCGTGTTGGTCTTTGTCTCGCCTGTCATGTATTCTAATGCTCTTGGGACATGACATTAATGTAAAGGCAAATAATGCAGTGTTGCCATATATATTTTGTTTTATCTGCATAATACAGTATATGCTGAATAAAGGGGATTGGTATAGCCATAAAGAATTCTTGAACCTAAACTGAGTTTATTATCATGTATGATATAGTGATTGAGAATGCGGTTTTGTGAGCCTTATAAGAACAAGAAAGACGCATTCTGGTGCATGATCTTCTGCCTCTTACTCTCACGTTCACAAGCACATGCCCTGTATGCTCCCACATGCTACAATCATAATAGTTTAACAGGAGCCACACCCTGCTCAGTCGGGAAAGTTTTTGCAGTGTAAGCTGTCTGCCGCCACTCCGTGGGGACTAGGTGAGCGCTCTGCTCTGGCGCTGCAGGAACTGCCTTTGGGAGAGTTGGGGGTCTGGAGGAATGAGGAGGTCCCCCAGTTGCCCTTCGTGATTGCAGCCTGAGAGACCCAGTTGCCGGCTCTGCTGACTCTCCTTCTCTTGCTAGGATTCTCAGCCGCTGGACGGCTGCATCCAGAACATCCTCTCTGGGCTTTATCCTCCCTCTGAAATCACATCCTGTGGCGGAGAAGCTCTGCAGCGGGGATGGCCTCTGCTACCTCATTGACTTCCTGATTCCTGCCAAGCACATTGTGGGTCCAGCGGGAAGCCTGTGAGTATCTTGCTGCCTGCAGGCTCAAAAGGAATGCTTGAAAGCTTTCCCCCCCCCCCGCATCATCTCTAGGAGGGAGGGAACCTAATAGCCAGGCTGGGTCTGCAGCCAAGAAACCCTTAAGTGTGCCCAAGGCATTGGGATTCTTTGCCCCACATGTTCCTAAGCAAACAGAACAATACTGTGGAATTGTCAGATTTTATTGCATTAAACGTATATAACTTGTATTTACCAAAATAATGTTTGTGCAGATGACTCTTCAAGAAACTGCAAGTGTTAGAGAGCAGGTTTATGTCATCTGCCATGCAACAAATGTCAGCCCTGAGTTTAACAGCAAAAATAAATACTCTGTTGCTCACTTCTGTTGTTCATGCAAAAAAGGAGGAGAGCCTGTATGACAGCCGCATCATTCTCTGGAATAGATGTGCCTGGATTCTTGAGCGCGTTTCTTGCAGAGAAATTTTCTATGCTGGCACTGCAAATAGTTACTTATCAATGTTTTTATTTATTATTTTTATTTACTTATATTTTAAATTTATTTTTGAAATTTAAGATAGGTACTCATCTCACAGAAGTGACAATTTTTTATTGAGAGAATGCCAAGGGATCCAGATCTCTTAAACTCACTATGCTGTGATGTGGTCACGAGGTCAGCAAAGTTGAGGATCTCCCCTGGGACAGTGAGGGGGCTCGTTTTCCCTGCTCGAGTGTGACCACAGAACTTGACCAAGATTGCAGCTTGAATCAGGGGCTCACTTCTTTCAGCCTCCCCGTAACTTCTTCCTTTCCAGAGGGCTCAGAGTTTTAAGAGATCTGAATCCCTTGGCATTCTCTCAATAAAAAAATAGTCACTTGGGATAGCCTGGGTTAGCCTCAGGACCGACGCCTTTCTGGCTCCCTCTGCTGTCCTTCTCAGGGACCAGAGCCATGTGCAAAGGCAACCTGGAAAAAAACGTCATTTGAAGTATAAAAATGGACTGTTTTACTTGATTAGACTCTTTTTTTGATGCGCTCCTTCTGTATTGTGTGATGCCAAAAGTCTGTCTGAATTGGGATGGGTTACATTTTTTGTTACCCATCAGGATAAAACAGGATACCTGTACCAGAATGTCCCATCTCCACATTTCGTTGAGGAAACATTTTTTAATTAAAGCATTACCTTGACTTTTGTTGGACGCAGTCATCCTTCCTAATAGTATTCATCTTAAATGCATATTTTGGGAAAGTTATTTTCAAAAGCGTGTTATCAAACTGCCAAATTCTGCTTGCCCCAGGTAACAGTCCAGCTGTTGTACTCACTTGTTGTTTCCAGCTGGATTTCAACATCTTAGTGTGTGTTATTTAAGCATGGAAGGGAACTTTCAGAATAAAGAATAATACTACTGTGCTCAAACTGATGACTATACATGCTTCAAACTGATTTGGAAGAATTGCTTTAACTTTGAATAAGGGTGAGCACAGCATACCTTTTGCTACTAATTGAAGCAGGCCCATTTTTTGTCAGAGTTTTGTATGAGAGAGAGAAAAAGATGCACCTGCTTTAATGAGATAGCTCTTTATGTGACTTTTCAAACAATCACATCTTTTGTTAGCCTCACTTGGAAGCCTGAGCAAAGACAGGACAGCTTTATGTCATAAAACACTGGTGTGATAGTCGCACAAAGTCTCCATCTTCTGAATAATTTTCTGCACAGCCCTTTTGAAAGTAGCAAGTTCAGGGAAATGCATGCGCTAGTTCTACCTTATTCCACAAGTAAGGACAGCTTACTTCTTAGAATCAGTAATGCATCAATGTGTGCCGGGCTTAATAATATCTTTAAGCAACTATGAACCTGAAATACCTTTTCCTCAATTATGGAATGCTTATAATTATGGCATGGGGGGTGGGTGAGGTGGTATTAGATTCTCCCTTATTGAGAAACGGCTTGTAAACGATTCCCCTGGCTTTTCTTACTCCATCAGGTTGCTCTTCCAGCATGCAGGCTTGCCCCTTTGCGTTCATGAGAAGATCGTCATCCAGCTGGCTTCTCTCGACTGGTGGATCTTGAGACCGGAGGACTTTTACCTGCAAGTGGTTCCGTACTTGAGAAAGTCTCCATGGATCATAGTGAAATGCTTGGCCAAGGACAAACATAACGTGGAGGAGTTTGTGGCATCTGCTGCCTTGTATGCCTCTCTCTTCACTGTGGAATGGCTGAGCTCCGTCAGCAGGAAATGGTTGGAACCACATTGGAAAACTACTTGTTAGCCACAGATGGTGAGATATTCTGAGTGCCTTGGGATGAAATAGTCAATCCAGAATTTATCAGTAAGTCCCAAACTATTGGGAAAAATAAAAAGAATGTGCATTTTGTCCCAATGACTGAGAAGTCTTCTGCTCTGGATTTTCCAGTGGAGGAGTCCCCCAGCAGCTGTCTTTCGGGGGGACCCCACGTCTTCCACGAGGCCAACTCATTTGCCACCACCTTAATGGACGAGCCTGCTGATCAGGCATGTGGGAGCCCAGAGCCCGGGAAGGCCTGTGAAAGTGACGGGGAAGGAGAAGAGGCGGGCTTGGCAGGTGCCTCCCTGTCCACCTCTGGCTGCCCCAAAGGATCTTCAGCTCAGCCCAGCACTTTCTGTTGGCTGGAAGCCAAGGACATCCAGCAGCACAGTTGGAACAATAGCCGTCGCTGGGGAAATTGTGCTGGTTCCGCTCTTGCATCGGTGCCATCTGGGCAGCTGAGGACTTCTGACATGCCAGCTACTAATGTTGCATGTTCTGTAAATAATGAAACAGAGTGTGATAAATTGTTCCCGAAGCATCCTGGCAATCCAGACAATCGTCCAGCTTCTTTGAGTCCCACTGTTTCCTCTATTATTAAGGAGCCACATTTTGCCAAGACGTTATTGACACATCCAGAACAGGAGCTCGATTGGAGGTATGCCACGTGCAGTTACAAGGATGGGGAGGAGGCTGAAGGTCAGGCGCTGGGGACAGGCTCTTCCTCCATTGCGGGAGGCCGCTCGGAGTTCCCCAAGCCTTCTGCATCCTGTCCTGATGTTTTGGGTGTAGAAAGAATAGGAGACGTTGTCCTGACAGAGCGGGAGATCAGTGGCTGCGAGTGGGATTCTGACAGCTCTAGAGAAAGGCTGGAGGGAAAGGCAACTTCTCCAACCATAATCAAACCATCACAGGTGGGAATCTTTTCAAGGAGGAGAATAGCTGATAACCACTCCTCACAGAAACAGTTGGTGGAAGTTAAAGGCCAATCTTCTGAATGGTTGGAACAACGGCATCTTCTGGAGCACACGGAAGGGACGCTAGTGGACCCATTAATGGAGCTGGGCAATAGCATAAGCATGGAAGGAAATCACCAATGGCAGACTAAGCAAAGCCCCCCTAAAAATGGGTGGCAACTTAATTCTGGAGACCCTTTCATCCCGAAAAGCTCCCTTTCCCGGAAGGCAGGGCAAGAAAATGTGGATAGTTGTCAACAGCGAGCGGGAGACAATCTTCCGCTTCCCAGTTCTGAGGCCGAGCCAAAGAGCGCGAGAACAAAGCTGAAGGAAAATGGCTCCAGGCCTCTAGCAGGAGTCTCTGGACAGGCAGAGGCCCCCTGCAGCAACCTTCCCCAAGGCGGTGCTGCAGCACGTTCTGTGGATCAGCCCGATCTCTCAAGCACACCACAAGCTTTGCAGATAGGTGTTTCCAAGAAGGTGGGAAGAGGGCAGGGCAGCCAAGCCCCTTCCCCAGACAAGGAGTCGGGCACGGGGGCCTTCCTGGAAGGTGGACACAACTCAATCCATGAAGCTCCCTGCCAGTTTCAGCCTAGTGATCCCGAGATGAACTCCTTGGCATCCCCCCTCCCAGCACTGTTTCCAGCTGTGACATTGCCAGAGCGCACCAAGCCCATCCCAGAGGGGGATCAGGCCACAGGTATGATGCATTCGGCCACTTTCTGCCCTTCGCTGGGGAAATGGTCCCGTGACAGATCGAGTGTGCAAGATAGGGCCTCTTTCAAGAACATGAGAACGGCAGGGGAGGGAATTCAAGTTTAGAATGTTAATTGCAGAGGCCAGCAGCCTTTTTGGCTAGTGGACATATTAAGGATTTTGAAAATATGCCATGGGCTTTACCGCAAATAATTGCCTCAGAAGGGTTGGCCCATTTGTGACACAGTTGTCATATTGGACATGGAAGGTCTAGTTTTAGTTTAGTTTTTGCTGGACAAATTGGGCATGTTTAAGGAATAGCAGTGCTCATCCTAGGCTGTAGTTAGCTGATTTTTATTTTCTAAGTAAAATGCTGGTGGGTCATCTGGCACTATTGGAAAGGAAGATCGTGCTTGATGGCTGTCTCTTTACTTTGCAGTATGCCAACTTCCAATTTAATATTCTGCCCTGAAATCTTGGTCTGCTCAAACTCAAGAGGGGCACAAAGCCTGGGTCGGGCCAAGGGAGTGGTTCATACACGGGCATTGTGCAGTGCTGGAGGCTTCCATCATTGCACAGGAATGAGCTTGCAAATTGTGTATAGAATGTACATCTTGACAATTATTGTGCTAGACCAGAACTCCCAGATTATACTGCCAAAGTTTAGCAACACGACAAAAGTTGCGATGACATGATTGTTCACAAAAAAGGTACAAAGCTTCTCACTCATCCAAAAAAAGCTGTACAGGTAGTCCTTGACTTATGACCACAATTGAGCCCAAAATTTCTGCTGTTAAGTGAGACATTTGTTAAAGTAAGTTTTGCCCCATTTTACAACCTTTCTTGCCACAGTTGCTAAGTGAATCACTGCAATTGGTAAGTTAGTAACCTAGTTGTTAAGTGAATCTGGCTTCCCCATTGACTTTGCTTGTCAGAAGGTCACAAAAGGAGATCACATGACCCCGGGACGCTGCAGCCGTCATGAATATGAATCAGTTGCCAAGCATCTGAATTTGGTCATGGGGATGCTGCAAAGGTTGTAACTGTGAAAATAGCAATAGCGCTTAAACTTACATACCCTTAGACTTTACAGCTCTCTGAGCGGTTTACAGAGTCAGCATCTTGCCCCAACAATCTGGGTCCTCCTTTTACCAGCCTCGGAAGGATAGAAGGCTGAGTCAGCCTTGAGCCAGTGAGAATCAAAGTGTCGAATTGCTGGCAGCCGGCAGCCAGTAGTCAGCAAAAGTAGCCTGCAGTACTGCATTCTAACCACTGCGCCATAAGTTGGTCATAAGTCACATTTTCCAGTGCTGTTGTAACTAAATGAACTGTTGTAAGTTGAGGACTACCTGTGTAGCTCATTCACCTATAAACGTCCTCCCTGCTAAGATGTCACTGTGTGGTTGGCTAGTGCCTCGAGTCCCAGGAAGGACCTTTTCAAAGGATGAAGCAACAGTTCTAACCATTTTGGCTCACAAATTACTTTTTTCCCCATCTGAAAAGTAATTTTTAATCTGTATGGGAAATTATGGATTTCTGTCCCTTTGAGGGATACAAAAGTATTTTTTTATCTCCCAAAGGGACAGAAATCCATAATTTTTTATCCTGTCTCACTCACGCAGTTCATTGACTGCAGTTAGTTACTATGTCTGGTAGCATTAAGTGTTTTCTAAAAGTTATTCATCTAATACAGTAACTCATTAGTGTGAATTGCTGGTGAGTGTCAACCTGAAGTGGGGGCTGCCCAGAAGCGCCCCTCATCATGGGCAAGGAGGCCTCTGGGCTCACAGACAGGCTCTGCTTTCTCAGGGCACCTGAATCCGGCTCTTGCTCTTCTTCGCCGCCAGAAGAGGCTGGTGCTGCCCAGCAAATGCCCAGTGGTCTTCCCAGGGCTGGGGGAGGAGGATGGGCTGGCTGGCTGGCTGGCTGGCTGGCAAGAGTCATTGCGGTTCCCTAGCGTTGCAGGCTTTTGCAGCCAGGAGGAAGGGAAGCTACCAACCCTGCAGCTCCAGAGAAAATGCTGCCATTCAGTTCTTGGGGCTTTCTCTGGAGTGGCAGCTGAGCCAAGAAGTCCTAAAGGTGTGACACTAAGGCAAGATCGGGGCTGCCCTTCTGCAAAGGGCAAGGAACCTCAGAGAAGTGATAAAGTTTCTGCCTTGAGTTTGCCCAAAGACTATTTTTTCAAAAGACGTTGATGCATGTTGTGTGCTGCAGATATAGAGTAATTAGGATGTAACTCTCCTCTAACAAGGCAACAGGAGATGAGGGGGTGGCATTTTTATTATGGCACTCAAGAAGATGGAATTAATATGCTTCTTATTCTTGATGTAAATGAGTCTCTCAAGACTGCTTTTTGCTAACGTTGTGAAGAGACTAATCTTTGTCATCTCCATTAGTCATCTCTTGTGCCGAGAGGAAAAAACTTAAAATTAAATGCCAGTGCAAAGTAGATTTTTTTTATTTTCTCTGTTGACAATGGGTTGAAGCAAAGAGTACATTCTCAAAGTCACATGAAAGTTGATTTTTAGCACATGATTGACTGATGGATTGATTATATGCCATGAAATTATTTATTTAGCATATGGCATATCATACATAGGCTAGCAATATATGTTAACATTTCACCTAGTTGATATGACCTAGTTAGTGATATGACCTAGTTAGTAAAACACAATAAAATATAAATGTTAAAAAGATCTATGTTCAAATACCAATGTCTACGCCAGTGATGGCTAACCTTTTTGTCGTCGTGTGCTGAAAGCGTGCGCGCGTGCAGGGCATCCATAATGCAATATGAGGGGGCCCTGTGCATGCACGAACGACTGCCCCATGCTCCCCCGTGCACGCGAGCCCCTCCCCCTGCGCATGCGCGCGTGACCCCGCCGCGCCCCATTTTGGGCCTAGTAGGCCTCCCTGCAGTCTTCTGGGACCAAAAACGGGCCGTGGGGGGTGCGCGCCGCACCCCCCACATGCCCCATTTTGGGCCTAGTAGGCCTCCCTGCAGCCTCCTGGGACCAAAAACGGGTTGTGCGGCGCACCCCCCACACTTCCCCCCACCCCCACGCATGCGTGCGCGACCCTGTGCATGCATGCATGACCCCCCCATGCATGTGCGCGCATCTCCCGCATGCCCCCCCACGCATCCCAAAAATCAGCTGGCCAGCGGGAGGCGCGCGCGCATGCGTGGTGGAGCTGAGCTAGCCGACGGCTTGCGTGTCCGCAGAGGGCTCTGCGATCAACCAGTGGAACAGCTTGCCTTCGGAGGTTGTGAGAGCTCCAACAATTGAGACTTTCAAGAGGAAATTAGACTGCCATTTGTCGGAAATAGTGTAGGGACTCCTGCTTGAGCGGGGGGGGGTTGGACTAGATGACCTACAAGGTCCCTTCCAACTCTGTTACTCTGTTACTGCATGCCAGCTGTGGCACGTGTGCCATAGGTTCGCCATCACGGGTCTAGGCCATCTAAGCACTGAAGCGCAGCATCGTTCATATGAAAGAAATCAGATACTGGACCAGTAGATGCCCTCAGCTTTCAGCCAGTCATGATATGATCTACAGCAGTGGTTCTCAACCTTCCTAATGCCGCGACCCCCGCCCCTCCGCCGCAACCCCTGCCCTGCACGCGATGAGGTGACAAAGGGGGCGTGGTGGGCTAGCGCGCGCTTAGGCGACCCATGTGAAAGGGTCGTTCGACCCCCAAAGGGGTCGCGACCCACAGGTTGAGAACCGCTGATCTACAGTTTGATGTGGGACCCCGCAGTCACACTGAGGGGAGGATACTGTGCCCCAATTCTGCTGGGAGTCCCAGCAGATGCTGTGTGAGGCGTGAATCCTATTCAGGATTGTCCATTGTTGATGTGGTTCAGTTCAAAGTTCAAAGTCTGGCACCCTTTTGTGGGGTCATTTATGTCTTTCTATGTCTGGCCATTCAGCCCATTTGGCTTTCCATTGGGAATCGATGTTAAAGTTGTTGGTCAGATGTTGTGCAAGGGCCAGTGGGGGCTTCCTTGCCATCAAATAAGTGTTGACTCCTAGCTGCTACATAGGTAGACCTTGCGCAAGATGATCTATCCCCAACTGGGCCTTCAATTTTCCACCAGTGCCCCCATCAGTGCTGTAATTGAGTCTGTGTCTCTTGCTGCAGGTCATCCTGTCCTTGTAAAGACCTGCCTCAGCTATCTTCTCAGGAAAGCATGAAAAGAATGACTCTTGAAACAAATGGTATTTCAAAAGGAACTTTTACTGAGAGAAATGCTTGCAGAGAAGTCAGGCGGAGTCTGAAGATTCCCGCGCAAAGCGTTAAGCTAATTTCCCCTGTTCAACCCCCACCCAGAGCCCCATGTCCACCAGTAGCCAATATGATGCCACAAAGGTGTTATGAGAACTCGGAGGCAGGATGGTGATAACAGGTCATCCTCGGGATGTCGTGGCCTTGAGTAACAGACTGGAACTAACCCCTCCCTAATTCCCATGCAGTTATAGCAAAAGCTCCAAGAAGCATGCCCCCTCCCCTTTGTAATGGCAGCATTCAGGCAGGGACCTGACATGCTGCCCCCCTAAAAGAGGGAGATCATTACCTAGAGGAAAGAAAATAATAAACAGGGAAAAGAAAACAACGGTTATGGTCATTTCAGTTTATCAGGGTATTGTTTGTGGAGCCATTTAAGCAATCTAGGGGCCTTAACGTGTTCGTTTATCTCCCCATTTGTTCTGGGCCCCAGGAAAATCTTTCCATGCTACTAAGTATTGGATGTTGCCCCTGTGCGTGCGTGAATCAAGGATCTCTTTAATTTCAAATTGTTCTTCCCCTTCCACCATAAACGGTTTGGGTACAGGTGGAGAGGTTGGTCTTATTTGGGGAAATCACCTCAAGTTTTAACAAGCTGCAGTGAAAAACGGGGTGAATTTTCCTCAGTGACTTTGGCAATTCTAATTCTACTGTAACCAGGTTAATAATGTGCTTGATGGGAAAAGATCCTACAAATTTAGGTCCCAACTTTTTTGAGGGTTGTAAAGATTGGAGGAACCAGGTGGATAAATACACTCAGTCCCCAACATGGAATTTTTAAGCTCAACCCTCTTATCGGCCTGGATTTTTTAAGCCTCCCTGGCCTCAGCCAGTGCTTTACGCACAACTGGCCATTTTGCAGCTGGCCCATCCACTCTTTTAATGAAGGGATTACTGGATCTTTTACTTCTTTGGCCAGCACGCACCAGTCATGGAGACGAGCTGGGCCTCTCGCGACGCAAGTGGTGTACAGGTCATTGTTTAGCCCATCTTTGAAACAGCTGACCAGGATGTCTTCCGGCCAGTCGAGGTGGCACTCGTCAGTTAGTGCTTTTTTGAAGGCTGCGGCCACGTCATTGCTAATGGGCAATTTTTCTTTTCCTTGAGCCCTAGTGATTACTTGGGCTGCTAGGTGGTGTGTTGGGAGCAGTGGTTTGATTATTTCTGCTTGGAGCAATTATATTGTGGCCTTTGTGACAGGGTGTCAGCAAGGAAGTTCTTGCTGTTCCGTCTCCGACAATTTCTTCGAAGTGTAGGTGCACGGCTGTAGCTGCCTTTCTCCTTCTCTTGCAATAACACTGGTCCCACGGCAACATCACTGGCGTTGGCCTGAATGTCCCTCCTCCCTTACCTCTTGGGTGAGGGGGCGAACTCCACGACCTCTACCCCTTTCAGCGCTGTTTCTCTCACGCGAGGTGGCAGCTTCGTGGCCTTCCCCCCTTAGTTCTGGCCCGCTCTCTTTGCAATTGACCACTAGGATTCCAAGGTCTAAGGTTTGGCAGCAACTACAGGCTGCTCTGCAATAGTGTGTGTGTGTGTGTGTGTGTGTGTGTGTGTGTGTGTGTGAAGGAAGAGATGTTTCATCATCTACAGTAAACCTCATTGGGTTTGTCCAGTTCAGATCAATTGCAAAGAGGCAGGATAAATCCTGAGTATCTGCTTTGCCTCTGAATGCAAATGGGAATAATTAAACTCTTAGCACTGAAAGCTGTTTCCTATTACAGAAACATCATCGAATGGGACAGAAAATTCCAGTGAAGAAGCTGATAACAGCAGCCTGGCACTGATCACTCCTGGCGGCTCTGGGGAAAAAGACCCCACAGCCTTGACTATGCAACCAGAACGCCCACTCTTTCCATCCAGGGGGATTCTGGAAACAGACCCCCTGCCAATGAAGAGCGTGAATTGGGAGATGCTTCGGAGTGGGGCTGCCTGCCTGCCAGGTAAAGCCCCAGAAGGTTGTTGCTGTCTTTATGATTTGTGAAGAAGGGAATGGTCAGGGAAAGAGTGATTTGTGAACCTGAGAAACGCTTCTCACTGGAGATTGGGCCTTAGCGCGTAGGCCCCCTCCCCAAAGAAACAGCCAGAGCCTCTGCACCCCTGAGGGGTCTCCCTCCCTGGGACAACCACGGTCTGGCCTTCCCGTGTTGCAGAGGAACAGTGGGCAGCCAGGGGCTCTAAGCAAGAGCAGGAGGAGCTGAAGTTTGCGCAGTCCTTGTAGAGGGAAGGGGTGGACCTGAGGCTCTTTAAGAGAAACAGCCTGAGTTGCCAGCTGGGATGGGGGACAAGCCATTCCCCCCAAAAGAGTTTATGGCGGTCTGCAGCCAGACTCCCAGCGAGGCTCAGGAAGATTTGCCACCAAAGAAAAGAAATGGCAGTCTACGTGGGCCCCTCAAGAGTCCAATTCTGCTTTCAGAACCACATCTGTGTAGATCTGAGTTTGTGTTTCTCCTAATCGTTTTCAACTTCTACCATCCCGCTATTTCAAATATTTTGCCATGTTTGCATCTATTCATTCATGAGATAGGTTGAAAAAGCCGTTTCTCTGTTTATTAGAGGGCAAGGTTCTTCTTTTTTTTTCCTAATTAGTTAGACAAATTAAACGGAGCCTCTTTCTCAGGTACCAGAGACCGATCCGGACGTGCCGTGGTCATCATCACAATGAGGAATACAGTTTGGTTGTGCCCGAACTGCAATGCCAGTGAAATAACACGCCTTCTCCTGTATTTACGCAGCATTCTCAGGTTTGTGGGAAAAGGCAAGGAAAACACGGTCAGCGAGTGTTCTGTACACGGAATACTGTAACTGTTCTGTCAGTTCTTAGCTTTATAATTGTAGATTTCTAGTCAGTGGAGAAACACGGATGTGGTGGCTGTTAGCTGGCTTGGATACGTCCATGTCCTCTGGGAATCCCAGATATAGCAGCTTAGATATGCCGCTATAATTATTCACTGGTCTGTGTGAATATTCTCTGATCTTCTCAAGGAGTATTTTGAATAGCTATAGACCAGTGATGGCGAACCTATGGCACGCGTGCCACAGGTGGCACGCGGAGCCATATCAGAGGGCACACGAGGCGTTGCCCTATGTCAGCTCCAGCGCACATGTGCGCGCTGGCCAGCTGATTTTCGGCCTTGGGGAAGGCCGTTTTGCCATCCAGAGGCTTCAGGGAAGCTTCCTGAAGCCCCGGAGTGCAAAAAATGGCCCAACGGGCAAACCGGAAGTGCGTTTTTCCGAACTTCCGGTTTGCCCGTTGGACTGTTTTTCGCACTCCGGGGCTTCAGGCGGCTTCCCTGAAGGCTCCGGACGTGCGCGCGCGCTAGCGCGCGCACGCACTCCCTTTTGCCACGCGAACCAAAAAAGGTTCGCCATCCCTGCTGTAGACCCTCATATCTGTCTCCTATTTCCTTTCATGCTCAGGCCGGAGTGCAAAGCCTTGGGCTTAACCATCCTAGTAGATGCCCGGCGATCTTCTCCAGTCCCAGCTGTCTTCACAGCCTTAGGCACTTTGCAGGTGAGACTTTCTTCCTTCTTCTGAATGCTGCTCTACCATTCTTGGGTGCCCACTGGGCACACAGAGCCATTGTTTTCCTTTCCCAGTTCTTTGCCAGCGTTCCATCACACCAGATCTGGGTGCCCTGAAAGTGCCAGAAACATTTGGGTAAGAAACCGCCCACGTGTAAAGGACTTGGCCTTAAGACAAGCACTTCCATTTGGCCTCGTCCTTCCTTGTTAATAGAGAAATGGAGAGAACATTCCTGCCAATTCTTATTTAGCTGGATGTCAGAGAAAACTTTTGACTGGAGCAGGAGCCGTAGAAAAACGCATTTTATCATTGCAGGAGATCATCCCCCACTGCATCCAGAGAGCCCTGCTGCTTGTGGAGAGAGACCCCGCCTTCCAGATAGAAAAGCCAGCTGCTGTGCAGGTGCGAGGAAGTCTGGAGTTCAGGAATCCTCGACCACCATTTAAAAGGGCCCGGAGGGTGGTCTGATTCTATAGTTCTGTATTCCAAAGCTTTGGGGGGGTTACAAGTGTGATTTTGAAAAGGATGAGGAAGGGGTAGAGCAGCCCCAGAGCAATCCTGCTGTCGCATCTGTAGGCCTTTGTGGCCCATGTAAACCTGCTAAATATGCAGGCAGCCATTCCAGCCCAGAGGAGGTCTGTTCCTGGGTTGCCTTTCCCCTGCTTTCCCTTTTCCTCTCGGCGTGCACAAAGTCTCCATTTTTCTGGCCAAGGGGTTTGTGTTGCTGGAATCAGAAAACGAGAGGCTGTACAGACACCTGGAGCATGACCAGTGGGCTTGCACTGGGGCTCAGTGTGTGTGTCCAGCCTACTGGTCAGCATCTGGGGGCGGAGCTTCATCTGCCACTCGCAGTGAGGCTGCATGGTTTCTTGTAGCAGTCAGGCTGACGACAGTTCTTCACGCCTTGCCGTGTTCTGCTTTGAGGCTGAAACGGGGAGTTTCAGCTGGTGCAAATGTAGCAGTCAACTCAAATGGATGAAGCAGAGTACAGGGGTCCTAGGAGAAAGCTCTGCCCTGGCTGCCAGTGGTTTGCCAGACATGATTTAACATTAAAAGGGATAAATTATTAAAGCCGCTAATCACCGCACCATATACTGTATATTCACAGATAAGCCCGTCCGCAGTTAAACTGGCCCTCTAATTTTTAACCGAAATACTATGAAAAAAGCACCGGAGGCAGACCACTCATCCGATTCTTGAAACCTTTCTACATTTTAGTTTTCAGAATCGGCTCCTGCATTGGTGTCTTCAGGCTTAACCTTGTCCATCCTTTGTGGAGGAAGAAATGATCATCTTGACACAAACTGGGTGTTGGGTTCTGGTGGTTGGCGATGCAAAGCCATCATTGGGAATGTGTAGTTTGGGGAATTTCTTGGGATACAATACATTTGATTATTCTGGATCATAAAACATCTATTACCTGAAATTAGCCTAGTGTTAAAAAAAATTAGAATTAAGTTGAAGGCCACTTGGGTAGCATGAAAGGGTGGGAGTCAACTAACAGCCTGTCCTCCTTTCCCTAAACCAACGGGACGGTAACCTCCCAACAAGGGTCTATGCTGCATTTTATATCTCCATGTCCCATTCCGAACTCTGCCACCATCTCCTGAATACAACTGAATAACTGCACGCTGAGCTGGCCACACAGAGTTGTCCAAGACCCAGGCAGCTACCAGGAGTCAGTTCTGACTTGAAGGTACCACAGTTGATTAAAACATTGCTGGGCTCACCTATTCCTCAGAATACGTACAGGTAGTCCTTGAGTTACGAGTGTAATGGAGCCTGCCAATTACATTTGTAACCCGAGGATTTGTTAACTGAAACTCCTTAAATGAACGAGTCCCATTCCTCCTCTCCCCAATGCATTCGTTAATTGAACATGCGGGGAGTGGGGAAGACCATGGAAGGCCTACTGCAGGGACAAGACCACTGTGTCCAGCCTCCAAAGGCCTCCCCCCACCCCATTCAGAGATCCCAAACTCCTCTTCCCATCCCTTGGGGTCTCAAGCTGCTTGGGCCTTTTCTCCCCACCGCATCATCGATAGCTAATTTACCTTTGGCACCACGTTTGAGACTCCTGCGCTTCCCATGCTCACCTCCTGCGCAGCCTTGGGTGCCGGAGCCCTTGTCCAGCCAGGCAGAGAAGCACCAGGCCTGCCTCTCCCCTTCCCCACTGAGCCCCAGCCTCTCTCACAAGTGGGCAGAGTGCCAAACCCACCCAGATTTCACAAATTGCGCCGCTGCCTTGCTCCCCTTGCTTACCAAAAGCACTGGCTGCTGCTGCTGAATGCTGGGGGGGCGGGGGGGGGTGGGGGGGGGGGGGGGGGGTCAGTAATAGAGGAGTAAGCCGATCTGGCATGCATCACCGAGACCTGGCTTAGTCCAGAGGGGGGGGATTCCCCTCTTGGAAATGTGTCCAGTTGGATTTAGGATTTGGCAGCAGCCAAGATCCCAGAGCAGGGGAGGTGGGGTGGCAGTGGACATCCAAGAGTCTTATCCAATTATCTGGGAACAGTTTGATCCTATAGGACCTAAGGGAGTGGACAGGGTCCTTGATGCTGTCAGTGCCACCACCGGTCACTTAGATCCTTCTCCCTCCTGGTTGGTGAAAGTTGCAGGATGGTGACCGCCAGGTGGGTTTAGGCAGCGATCAATCCTTCACTGCAGGAGGAGGCATTCCTGGAGGCTTTTAAGGAGGCCCCGGTTTGCCATCTCCTAAAATATATATATATATGTTATGGGACAGAAATAGCACTGTTGTTGATGATCTCTGGCGAGAGTGGGATGGGGGTGTCAACCATCCGACTAGCGAACCCAAGAAAAGTAGGCGCACTCAGGCATTTTAAAATCCCAAAAATAAAACTATATTGGATACACCATTTCAGCATCGAAGAATTAAAACCAGCTCTCAGGTTTTCCCGTGCAATGCTACATAGTTTCCCCTTCTTCCCACCCATAGTGATCACGCTGGCCAATTATGAATCAGTCTTTTGTTTTGAGAACAGTTCATTTCTCCATGGGACACCTGCAGTAGTGACCTTGGTGGGTTCTTGGCTCACATTCTTGGATCGTCTGCATTCTTTCTCAACCTTCCCTCCCCACAGGTTATTGGCAAGTTGAATAGCGATAAATGTTCAAATGGTTCAGAAGCGTTTCAAACTTGACGGGTTGGCGCAACCATCCTTACTCTCCTTGGCCTCTCAGCAGCCTTCAATGCCATCGATCGTGCTATCCTTCTGGGCCGGCTGTGGGTTTGGGACTGGGCAGTGCCGGTTTGGCTCTTTCTACAAGGATGGTCCCAATCGGTGTTGATAGGGAGCGAGAGACCAAGCCACGGCTGCTCCTTGTTCTCCACTCCTCTTTTAACACCTACAGGAAGCCGCTGGGTGGGATCACCATGGGTGGAGGTATCACCAGTATGCGGATGATTCTCAATTCTGTATTTCCACCCTTGGTGGCCCAAGTGATGCCGTGGCTGCCCACTCATGGTGCCCGGAGGCTTTGGGGGCCTGGATGGGGGACAACATCTTCGACTGAACCTTGGCAAGACCAGTTGGCTTTGGGTGCATGGGGCCCCAGGATCCGGGACTTTGTCATCTTCAATTCTGGATGGGGTTGCGCTACCCCAGAGGGATCCGGTCTGCCACTTGGGGGTTCTCCTGGATGCGCGACTCCTGCGTGACTCTTGGAGAGCAGGTGGCAGTGGCAGCTAGGAGAGCCTTTGCACATAAATTTAAAGAAATCAATAAACAAAGCTGGAGAGTTTGTATGGATTGGAGGTTAGTGATTGCCAGTTTTCAGTCCTGTACAGTATTTGGGGACATGTAAACTGGTGTGACGTGAGAATGCCTCTCCTTTCTCTTTCCCAGTGTGAACTTCTCAATTCCGTGAAGTCCCTCCACAAACATATTGAGAGCCAGCAGCTACCTCAAGAATTCAGCGGGTCACTTCCCTATTGCCATCAGAATTGGCTGCACTTCCAAATGGTGAGGCAGGCATGAAAACATAACTTTTGAGTAATCCAGAATTCCAGGAAATCTATAGTTCTATAAAAAAGTATTCTCTCTCTCGTGGATTTTCTGAATGTTTGCATATTTTGCCACTGAATATTATGAGAAGCAGGGTTGAATGTATAAGATACTGATATACAAAGTGGGGAAGGTAGAGTGGTCTTTCAGGTTCGAAGAGGGGAGGACACGAAGGTGGGTCTCTAGTTGCAGTCTGGAAGCACAGAGTCTAGTGGGGGGGGGGGAGACTGGGAGGCCGTTTTTTTTAGTAACTGAGTGTTATCCTGGGACGCCACTTATGATTTGCTATCAGCTTTTGGTGGTGCCTGTCTTCAAAGCCACTGGAGGTGGCTCCCACTGGGCAGATCCTAGGGGCATGGTATGCTGCCCGAAAATGGAAGTTACAAAACCATTTCTAGAACTCCAGGACTCTACCAATCCAAAGTTAGAGCCAAATTGGGTCCACAGTGAATCTTCTCAAGTGGCTCCCTGTCAAAATGAATCTGACAGACAGTCTGGGGGATCCTTAGAACAACTGTTGCGGTTCTTAAGCCTCTCTTGCCGTGGATGCAAACGGGATTCAGGAGAGAAGAGCCAGGCTGACAAAACCCCTGCTCGCCAAGAAGGGCGGCCCTCCTGTTTTCCAGGAAGCACCTGGATGGCCCTCCATGCTTTGGGAGGATTACTCTGTGGCCAGATGAGTAGGACGTTGCAGGCTGCATAAACATCTGGCAGAACCCAAGCCCTGCATTCCGTAAGGCAAGCGCCTCATATCAGGTACCAAACGTATGGAGGTGGTAATTGCCATTATTAAAGGAAGCACAAACTCTGATCTGAATCAGAGAATTCTTCAGGAGAACAACAGATCAAATACATATATATCACGAAACCAGCAAGATCTACAAAAGAAGAAATGCCAAGATTTGGAATGAATAAGGCAAAATTCAGATTTAAAGACCATAAAAATGTGCTGGCATAACCTGAAGCAAGCCGTTCCCTCCCCGTTCCTCTGGATCAGTTTCCCAGGGAAGAATGGGTGCAGCAGAGTTTGCGAGAGGCTGATCTCCAAGTGCCAGAACTGTTGGCTGCCAGGATTGCAGCTAAAAGCCGCCTCCGGGGTTTGCCGGGTCTGTTATTGAATTGAAGGTGAGCCGTGTTAGCTTCAGGAGGTAAAAATGCAGCAGGAGTCTAGTAACACCTTTCCCGACTAACCCATTTTATTCAGAGCCTCATCTGATGACGGGAGCTACAGCTCACAAAACTTACATCTTTTCATACAGTTTGTTAATTGGCAAAGGTGCCAACAGATTCCTCCTGAATCTACTTTTTCATCGACATGATGGATGACTAAATGGTATTGACAGTGGGCTGGCTACAAGTGCCCCTCCCTCCAGCATTTCCCCCATGGCAGGAAGTCAGCAGGGTTCTGGGATTGGGGGGGAGAGGTCAGACGACTCCCTTTACACATTGGTAGGACTGACATAAAGTTCTGATAATATTCATGCAAAGATAAGCAAACATTCAGAAAATGTGGAACTGGGTATATCTGTTAAGAACATTGGTTTCCAGACGTTGAGGGAGGGAGGTTTAAGAAGAAAGATTGTTTTCTTTCATTTGGGGCAATGGATTAAGCGAGGAGTGGAACGCAGGGGCCCCTGGTGCTCTATGCCAAGAGAGGCGGGTCGGATTGTGCTGGGGAAGACTTCTGACCCTGGGCAGCTCCATGTGAAAGGCAGGCTTTCCTGTCCAAGTAAAGTGGCAAAGCCTTTTCCTTGAAGAGAAAATCGGGCCTCCCCCTCCCTCCCTCCCTCCCTTCCCCCCAGACCTTGGCTTGGGTTTGGGAGCTGCACCCTGCGGATGGCTTGTTAACCCACGTGGTGCCCTTGTGCTGACTTTGCAGCGTCTGCAGCACTTGCTTTCTGGGTGCCAAGAGGCTCGTCTGTTCCTCAAAGAGGCGGTAGAAGCCGTGGAGTCCAGCAGGTGGCCAGAGAAACCCCAGGTGAGTCCCTGGTGCCGTTCCGGTAAGAAGCAAAGGTTCCCTGGGCCGAGGGCCTGCGGTAATGTGGCACAATGTTTTTTAAAAAACCTCCTCCAACCTTTGGAGCGGGTGCAAAGGCCCTGGAGGTGCCACCCACTCCCTTGCCCAGTGGCCATGAAGGTTCCTGGGTCTTGGCTGGCTGGCCTCCCTCGGGTCGCCATCCCAGAGCCTTAAGCAGAGCGCCCGGTCTTCCCTTGACTCTAGGACGCCGGTGCCCTGTTGAAGAGCTCCAGGCAAATGATGACAATGGTTCTGGAAGACACAAGGCTGGCCAGGCTGCGGCTGGAGGGGGGCGCCCTCCTGGCCAGCCTCAAGAAGGAGGAATCCTGCGTGATGCTGTCCGAGGACTGCAGGTGAGCCTGCTGTGGGAATATTGAGCAGGGGGGCCAAGGGAGGGGGCAGGAGATGCGGAGGCTTCAGCTGTGCAGGAACCAGGGTCTTCCCCCTCGGAGCATCGCTGCCGTTCGTTCTGTGGGTTTCTCTGCGGGGATCTCATTACCCCTCTGCCCCCACAGCTTTCCCAGTCTTCCCTTTATTTATTTATTTTATTTTATTTATTTTATTTGTTTGTCAAACATGTACAAGATAGCAGGTATAGGTATAAACATAAACATAATCAAAGTGAATACAGATAGATGAGGACAATAGGACAGTAGGACAGGGACGGTAGGCACGCTGGTGCGCTTATGCACGCCCCTTACAGACCTCTTAGGAATGGGGTGAGGTCGACAGTAGACAGTCTAAGGTTAAAGTTCTTGGGGTTTGGGGAAGAAACCACAGAGTCAGGTAGTGAATTCCAGGCATTGATCACTCTGTTGCTGAAGTAGTATTTTCTGCAGTCGAGTTTGGAGCGGTTTACATTACATACACTACATATACACATTACATACAATACCTTTAAAATCTAAGTTGTCTAAGCCCAAAATTTCAAGTCTTGTGGAATAAGGTATCCTGTTGCGAGTGGAGGAGTGGAGGACTCTTCTCGTGAAATATTTTTGGACTCTCTCAATTGTATTAATGTCCGATATGCAGTGCGGGTTCCAGACAGGAGAGCTGTATTCGAGAATTGGTCTAGCGAACGTTTTGTATGCTCTAGTTAGCAGTGTAATGTTGCCAGAGAAGAAGCTACGCAGGATTAAGTTGACTACTCTTAGTGCCTTTTTTTAACAGATTTTATTTATCTTTCTATGGCTGCCCGTCTCAAACAAGTGGCTGTGGACAGTGGATGATCATAAAGTACATTAAAAAAACAAACAAATTACAAGCACAGTACAAAAAAAGTGAAAATAGATATGGCAGCCAAGATATTACTGTCCATAGTTGCTGATATAAGTAGGAGACGGGGCCCTTCACCCACTCGGGACCCTCGGCTTTGGCAAACAAGCAGGTCTTCCAGACCTCCTGAAAGGCTGAAGGGCCGGCCCATGGACTCCGTGTTCTGTTTTGTGATTCAGCCCTCATGTATCCTCTGCCTTTTCCGACTCCCTTAACGGATTCAGCCACCGACACCATAATGTTCTTCCCCAATTCTTGAAACATCCTTTGTAAAATCTCTTATGTGCAGGGAGTCCTTGACTTACGACGGTCCTGGAGCCTCTCCATTACAGTTGTAAGTCATGGTGGTTGTAAAGCAGGTCATCCCATGGCTGGACCCAATTTTATGGCCGTTTTGTGGCAGTCGTTAAGGGAATGCCGCAGTCAGGAAGCAAACCCCCGTGGTTCGTTACTTCCAGTTTTTGCCGAACACCAGAAGTGGACTGGTGGTCCCGTGACCAGGGGACGAGGCAAATGGCCGTAAGCGCAGGCTGATTGCCAAGCTCCTGAAGTGCGGTCCCCCCATGACCCGGGGGGGAGGGGCCATCGGACGTCCAGAACTGGGCTCTGTCGCTTTGGGAGGTTTCATCGGAATGTTGAACGGTTGCTGAGCGACTGGTCATAAGTCAAGGACTATCTGAAATCTCTCTTTCCTGTCACAGGTAGTCCTCGATTACGACAACAGTTGAGCCCCAAATTTCTGTTGCTAAGTTGTTGAGTTTTGCCCCATTTTACAAGTCTTGCCATAGCCGATCACTGCAGTTCTTAAGCCAGGAACAAGGTTGCTAAATGAATCTGGCTTGTCAGAAGATCACAAAAGGCGGATCCCATGACCTGCCGCATTGCAACCGTCATAAATAGGAACCAGTTACTAAGCATCCGAATTTTGATCATGTGACCATGGGGCTGCTGCAAGGGTTGTAATTCTGAAAAACGGCCATAAGTGCAATTGCAACTTCAAATGTTTACTAAATGAATCATTGTAAGTAAGGACTACCTGTATTTGCTCTGCTAAGAATCCTCTCATAGCTTCTGCTTTCCTGGTAGTGGCCGTTTCTCTTCTTTAATTTGTAATCCCAAAAAGGAGAAAAGTAAAAGAAGACTTTTTTTCTTTGTATCCTTAATTCTTTAGTCTCATTTGGCACTCTGTAGTTCTATGGTCACATGATTTTTTGCAAGTTTCCCCTATTTCTTTAATGAAACCAACCAAACTTCCTTTTTAGCAAGTTTAAACAGTCCTCATTCCCACTTATGTATTAATTAATTAATTAATTAAATATCAATTAAATATCAATTAATTAATTAGTACTTTAAAGGAAACACTATTCTAAATGTAACTGCCCACTTAATCTGTTTTAAAGTTCCTTAATGGCAGATTTTTGGCAAGCTTTTTTGCTTTCATTTATTTTTAAACCTTTATAATTACTTCTTTGCTTTGCTCTGCTGCTCAGAAGATCTCTGTAGCTTTTTACATTATTGTAATCCAGAAGTGGAGTTTGGGGCGACCCTGGGATCCTTAAACAGGCTCCTCTCCAGCTATCGGCTCGATATTTCTTCCGCTGCTCCTAGTGCATCACCTGTGAACCACCTGCAGGTTTCCTCTGGGTTTTCTTCTGAGGAGCTGCACAAGTGAGGGATTTCTTGGCTTCTCCTTATCTGCTCTGCTGTCACCCAGCTGCCACTCTCCACCTGGGCATCATCTCTGCTCTTTGGCGATGGGATAATCCATCATTTTCTCCCCCTGGAAGTCCAGGTCCTTGGCTATTCCCATCTAATAGTTAAGCTGCCTTCAACCAAAAGCGAGATTCTCCCTGGGAATCTTGCAATAAAATGTATTTAAAACAATTGGATACGGAGATCTCAGCAACCAGATAGTGTTCACTTTTAGAATCCAGGCTTTTTTCAGCTTTTACTAAAGTTGCAAGCTAGGTTCATCAGGAACCTGTTTGATCTTCCACTCGCAGAATTTTACTCCCAGTTGATATCAGAGTAGTTAAAGACTATTGCCGTGTGCTTCCTGCACACCTTAGCTAACTGATTAGCAAAAAATAAACCAAGGAAGCCTGCAGGGATGCAACTCAGGGAATCCTAAAGCCTTTGGCTGGGTTGTGAGTAGTGATAAGACTCACTGCAATGCTCCATAGCATCTCCAAATTGTGTTCTGTCTACAGAGTTCAGACAGCCATCTTAAGTGTACTCTGCTCTTCAGAAGCCATTTTATGAAGCGTCTGCTATGATCAGAGGTTTTCCTTCTGATGGGTATGTGGGGCTGAGCACATGGCATGCATCTTGAGATTCAGGGGTTGCAATAGGAATGTTCCAATAACATTTAATACAGGCCACTGTGAGCTACACGTTGCAAGGCCACTGTCATTCATGAGCAAAGAAAAACTTCTGGTTCATTTCTTTTTCTGAGAGGATACTCTACTGAGAACGAAGAGGCTACAGGTTAGAGCAGGCAGAATCTGTTGGTGTCAGGGCTGCCTCCGATCAATTCCTAGGAAAGGAAACCCTCAACTCCATAGATTCAGAGAAAAGGTACTTTTATTAAGAATGAAGTGAATGCAGCAAAAGTCAGGCAAGCTCTGAGTCCAAGCCTCCCCGTTGGTTTTCAGCAATTCCACTTTCACCCCATCTGCATGCTTCCCCTCCCAAATGCCCATTGCTCCCGCCCTCCCTGTTTCCATGGCAGCTGGCAGCAAACTTGAAGGAAAGCGATGATGATCAAGCTGACTGTTGGCTTGGCGTGAAAACAATGCAATTAACTTTCCCTTTTCCCCTGGCCATCCCCCTGTTATCAGTCAATGTCCAATTAAAAGTTCTCAGGTTGTTTTGGAAACGGACGCTGTGTTCACGGCTTTGCCTTCTTTGCCTTCCTTTTGCTGACCTTGTTCTTGATTGGTGCTCCTCATAGTCAGGGCCAGCTCTGCTTCAATTCCTCCCCCCCCCAACCCCACATTCCAATCTCTCCCCCTCCTGCCACTGGCAAGATGCAATGTGAAGCAAGCAGCAGAATGGCAGCCACATTCTTTCTGTCTTAAACTCTTCCATGTGGTCCTTGCCAGCTGAGAGCAGTTCAGTCTTGCTCAGGAAGGGGTCTGTCTGGAATACTTCATGGGTTTGTTCCATCTGAAACAAATTTTAGCCATATGCTAAATAATGCCCAAAATATATTGGACTTGCCGGTGTTAATTTTTTGATGCGTCTCACTAAGATGCAGTGGTAAAGATGCCTAGTCTGTATTTCTTTTTATCATACTTCTCAAGATTGGCATACTTCCCCAGGGTGATCTGATCTGCCTGGCTCACCTGCCTGAGCAAGCTCACCATTGATAGTGGGCACCACCTGGAACTTGATTCCTCAGCTCCTTCCATTGTTGGTGTTCTTCTCAGCTTTGTGATCCAGCATGATGTCAACAGCCAGGTCTGATGCTGACCACAAACCATAAGACAAATAGATGTTTTGAGTCACACAAAATTAATCTCAAGGACTTTTGAGAATGTAGAAGCTGTGCTTCCTTCTTCACCTAGACCAGTTTCAGAGCAACTTCAAACAGGTACTGACCCCTAGTCAACCCTTCCATCTGGCCATTTGCCATCGGCCCCCTCATCTGTTCTTCCCTTCCCATGATTTGTTTTACTTCCAGGCTATTTTAATAGTGATGTGAGGTGGGAATTCTCCACAAGGGTTTCCGGCATCCAAATAGCCCTGACAGGTGGGGTTGGAACTTCATTGATCAACCACCTTTGCTTTTCTCCCAGAGATGCCATGAAAGTGGCTGGCACGCTTTACAACGAAGTGGACGAAGGAATCCACCAGCTGGTGCTGGTTTCCAACAGGCGCATCCAAGCCCTGGAGCTGCTGGTGGAATTTGAAGCTGTGGAGCGATGCTTTCAAGAGGTCGGTGCCAGATGTTTTGCAGGGTTATCAGATGGGCGCCTTTGGGCTATCAGGGGCTGCTCTGAATTTGGGGGAGTGAAGAATAAGTAGCTAGACCTCACATTTTCAGTGGACTTTCTTCTGACCTCCAAGGTCCCTTCTAACTCTGTTATTTTGATAATGTGGAGGTGTTATTGGGTAACTCCATGAAATTACTGCGAATTTGCAGTGACAAAAACAACATGAAAATAAATATTCTTCCCCCCACATCATTAATAATCGCTGTGGCATTCATGGACTGAGCTGCTCTAGGGAGCCCTAGCAACCCTGGTTGGTTGCTGGGGGTTTTTAGGGGAATGTCCAGAAAGTGGACATTCTGCTGCCGGCTACTCTGAGGCCAGATTGATGGTAAGTTGAACATTCTTGAAGTCCTTGTTGAACATTGCAAAGTCCCAGGCCTGAGGTTGATGTGTTAGTGGAGCTACGGTTGTGTTTTTTGACTTGTAGCTGTTTTTGTCTGGGGTATTGTACTTTGTTGTTATGTTTTTAATTGTTTTAAACTTTACTGAATGTTGTAAACTGCCCTCTTTTGCAGTGGGGCGTCTATAAATCATCATCCCCATGGCCATTCTCATCCTTCAGACTGTGTGCCACTGAAGTGGTCCTGACCTAATTTGCTGGCCCCAGCAGTCTTGGCAATTTTAGCCACCTAAAAAGTTGCCTTTCCTTTTTAGGGAAGGTTGTTGAGAAGGCAGTTGGACTTCAAAAGAGGAAATGAAGAATCTCAAGCATTTTTAGGTTTCAGCCTGGATCTAACACTGAGGGAGTGTTGGCCTCGCTTGGGGATAGCCTCTTGTGGAGCCTTTGATGGGGTTGATGCAACAGTCCCAGTTCTGCTTGGTCTTCATGTGAACTGCAGGGGCGGAGGAGGGGAGCAACTCTCTGAGACGTTTACTCAAACTACCTTTTTGGAATAACAGCTATAATAAAAAACATAAGCCACATCGGAATACAAAATATAGAACAATAATAAAACCAAAGGCAGCACTAAAAGGGATGCAAATTCTATTTCTGTGATAGCCCTACAATTTACTACCCCAATCAAATCCGCCCATGCGGTTCTCCATTGTATTGATTTGTTCAGATCAAGAGCCATCTCATATGGAATATTTGGGTTCTGAGCCCGTTGCTTTAATGTATGGATCTCTATGTGATCCAAGATGTTCTCTGTCTTGTGCAGTTGACTCTCAAAGAATATATATGTGCTCTGTGCTGATTTATGGACGGATTCAGGCTCTGCTTGTCTGATCATGGCCTTGGGGGTGGCTCTTTCACGGCCATCGCCTAGCCCACAGCTTCAGCCAGAGGGGCCATTCTTGTCATTGACCTACCTGAGCCAGCATTTTTTGCCTCCTTTTCTCAGATCTGCAGCTGGATCAAGAACGTTGGCGAAAAGCGCCTCTTGGAGCTGAACAGCCTGGACAATTCTCTGGATGGGCTGCTTCAGGCCAAGAGGCAGTTCCAGGACTTGGCACTTATGGCAGATGTGAGTTCTACAGTCCATGCATTCTCCCTCCCTCTTATATAGTGTTTCCTATGTTAAATGTAACAATAAAGAATATAATACAACAGGACATTAAAATGGTATAAAACTGTTGAATAAAAATAATGTTCATAAAAAAGGAAGGAAGGAAGGAGGGAGGGAAAGTTCCTGTTGGGAAGGCTGGGTGAAGAGGTGAGGTTCAGCAGATGCCTTCAAGTGCTTCTTCTAGGTGCCTCCCAATTTTCCGGGGAGAGCGTCGCAAGCCCCCCGCCAGCGGAGTCATCCTGTGACTCCCTGGGGTCTGTAACAGGGAGCTCATTGTTGAGCTCAGGAACAGGGAACCTGGTCGTAGCTTGTTTAGGGTCTTTGACTTCATAACCAAAATCTTGAGCCTGACTGGCTAGCTGACTGGTGGCCTCAGCAGAGGTAAGCCCTCTGTCCTGCCCCCTGCCTGCCGCATTCTGCAGTTTGGACCAAGCGCATTACAGTCATCTAAACCCAAGGTTTATCACATGTGAGCGTCTGCAGCTAGGCTGTTCCTGTCCAGTCATAGTTGGCACGTCACCTGAAGATGTCAGTAGATACTTCTGTCCACAGAGGTGACTTGGGGCTCCGAATGGCAATGACAACTGTGGAGCCGTTCTTTCCAGGTCCTGAAAATGGGACCGCCTGACTGTGAAGTCTACGTCTTGTCAGGATTCAGTCTGTTAACTGGCCCTTGTCCATTACAACTAATGCAGGTGTTACAGAGACGGAGAGCTGAGTGTCATCTGCATGTTAGTGATGTCCAGAACTTTGCAAGACTGAGCCCAGTGGTTTCCTGTAGCTGCTAATTGACCTTGGAGCCAGAAATGTGCCTTATCCCATCTACAGCACAGCTGTAGGGTGTAGACAGTGGATGTACCTTTTATTTATTTTATTTCTATCCCGGCTTTATTATTTTTATAAACAACTCAAGCAGCAAACATATCCAACACACTTCTTCCTTCTATTTTCTTCACAACAGCAACCCTGTGGGGGTAGGTTGGGCTGAGAGAGAGAGAGACTGACCCAAACTCACCCAACCAGTTTTCATGGCTAAGGCAGGACTTGAATTCACCATTTCCTGCTTTCTAACCTGGTGCCTTCGCCACTACACCAGACTGGCTATCTTTTCCATACCCCTCTGGATTTAGCCAATCTTTCTAGAAAATTACAAATTGGCACCTGGAGGCCTTCTCAGGACTGGCATCCGGAGCAGGGCAGGCTGAGGGTCATTTCACAATCGTTGGCTGCCCTCTTGTCCGTGTGGGATTTTGTGCTTGGCTAAGGAGCCTGCTCTGCTTTGCTTTGCTTTCAGGAATATTGCCAGAGGGGATGGGAAGCGCTGAGGAGGTGGGACGGGGAGGAAGATCCACTGGCCATGGGACACCAGGCAGGCTGCAGAGCCCAGCTGCAGGAGTACAAGAACCAGCTGCAGGGATTCTGCAGAGAGTTGGAGGCCAGCAGGAGCCGGATAGAGCAGGCGGTTGAGCTCTACAGATTCTTGGAAGAGGTGGGTTCTTCTGAAGAGACGCAGCTGGTACTTTTCTCTGCCTGCTCTTTTCTACCCTCTCCTGGGGGCTGGCAATTAGCCGCCCCTCTTGGCTGGTGAGACCCTCCTGGCCCTGACCAAGTTTCCAAACTCTTGAGCCCCGTGAGGAAAGTGTGGTGTGACCTGGAATCCAGCCCCACCAGCAGCAGAGAAGTTGAGGCCCAGCTGCAGAGGCCTTGAGGAGGCCCAGGGCTGCCTATTGAGCTGGGAAAAGCTGGGAAAAGCCAAACGTCCCTTTGCCCTGGCACTGAGTGCTCCTTCCTTGGCCACAAGAGAGGGGTTGAGAGTCTCTTCTTTGGTTTCGACCGTAGACTTGGAATTGCCTGGAGGTGTCCCACTTGGGTCTCTAGCAAGCCTTCATCCATGATCCCAGAAGCCTCCCAGGAGAACCGGGTCTAGCTTGACAGGCTTCTTTGAGCTGTTTCATTTCCTTTGAGCTTTTGTTTCTGTTCCTCCCCTGCAGGCACACAGGTGGGCAGAGGAGGGGATGCAGTTCCTTGCCAGTCTCAGTGGGGACAATGGTTCTGCTACTGTTGGGTGTCTGCAGAACTACTGGGAGCAGCACCCAGGCATGAGTGACACCCAGTTCCAAAATATGAAGAAGCTGGCCTGTCTGCTGCCGAGCACTGATCCTCTTAAGAAGTGGCAGCTCGTCTGGTCCAAGTGTCAAAGGACCAAGCTTGGCTTGGAGATGAGGCTAGAAGCTGCGCTGAGGATCCAGCAACCGCCGGGTCCTCCCAACCTGAAGCCCTCAGAAGAGGGAGAGTCCTGCTTGGCCAGTCCAGACAACAGGACGACTCTGGCCAAAGTTCCCAACATGGCACCTCTACCTGAAAAGCCAAGTCAACTTTCCAGATGGCCCGGGGGCAACACAGTGGACCCTTGCGATGGAGCTGGAGAGGGCCTGTTCCAGGCAGCTTGCAGCCACTCTTGTCAGCTGGCTGTTGACACTCCGAAGCCATCATGCCGTCTCTGTGATGGGGGGGCCCCTCTGGAAGCCCCTTCCTCTGCACAGCTCTTCTCCAGAAGGAGACTGAGGAAGGCCCGGAGTGTTGACCTCCCCAGCTCAGAGGGACCTCGGGCTTGGGCTGACCCCAGCCATTGTGGCAGCAGCGGAGTCTGGATTAAAGGCTTGGAAGTCAGCAGCATGGAGTCGGTGGGTGGGCCCTGCGAAGGCCAGCAGCCCCTCCGCTCAGCTGCCTCAGCTGCCTGCCGTCCACAAGAGGTTCAGAGACAGAGGGGCCTCGTGCCAGAGGCAAGGAGCTGGAGCAGGTGGGTTTGGACTGTGCTTCCCCAGTCAGGGCAGTTGGTCTGTGGCTGTGGATGGACGTGCACAGCAGCAGGAAGCTGGTCTCAGAGTCATCCCGACTGGCCCTGGTTTCTCAGCACAGCCGCTGACTGAAGGGGGAGGAAACTGCGGCCCTTAATGCAAGAGTCTGTGAGGGACAGTTTGGAAGAGTTTAGGGGAAAGAACAAGGGTCCAGCATAGATGGGCAGGGCATCTGGCAGCTTTAACATGGGGGAGAAGCCTCTGTGCCTTGTTCAAGAAGTTCGGTTCTTTATTTGTATTGTATCTCTTGATGTCGGCATCTTTGCCTCTTGCCAAAGTCTCATGCAGTTCATAGGTGAACTTGTTCTTCCAGGGACAGCTGTTGGCCTCTTCCTTGCATTACATTGTCCACATCTTGCCAAGCCCTGAGTATTTCCTGAGAAATGCAAAAGACCCCTAAGAACAGAGCTGCCTCCACAGTCCATGGAAAGGAATACGGCGGATGCCAGTCCGGGAATGTGTCTTTCCCGTTTCTCCCGTAACGAAGGCTGGCTGGCTCCAGTGTTTGACCTCGGCTGCCAGCTTGTGACTCCGTGATGGCTCTGCAGCTTTAAGGCTCTTTTCTCTTGACCTCTGGAGGTGCAGATGACCCACGCAAAGGTCGGATGCAGCGCTTTGATAGGCCTCGTGCCAAAATACACTCTTCTCCTTTTTCTGCATTGCAGCAAACCGCAGCATATCATGGAGGAGATGGTGATGACAGAGCAGGAGTATGTGCGATCTTTGCGCTACATCCTTGACAACTATTTTCCTGAAATGGAGCGGGTGGACCTGCCACAAGAGCTGAGGGGAAAGCGAGGCGTCATTTTTGGGAATTTGGAGAAGATGTACAACTTCCACAGCCAGTATTTCCTGAGGGAATTGGAGCACTGTTGCAGCCATCCTCTGCGCGTCAGCCATGGCTTCCTGAGACATGTAAGAAGGGAGGGGGGTCCTGGGTGGAGCAAGTGCAGAGGAGAAGGTCAGCTGGCGGCTGTTCCAGATGGTCCAATCTAGAGCAAATTTGCAGCCCAGGAATGTCCCTGAAGCATGCCAATAAAATTGATTTTGAGCATAAAAGATTGACCCCTCATAATGTTGTTCTTGCCACAGAACGAATGGATTATGCAGGGGAAATCTGGTTTCCATTACTAGAATGTGAATGGGCATTCATAATGATTAAAGTTCAAGTATAAGAGCCGCGGTGGCGCAGTGGTTAGAGTACTGCAGGCTACTTCTGCCGATCACCGGCTGCCAGCAGTTTGGCAGATCGAATCTCACCAGGCTCAAGGTTGACTCAGCCTTCCGTTCTTTCGAGGTGGGTAAAATGAGGACCCAGATTGTTGGGGGCAAGAGGCTGACTCTGTAAATCGCTTAGAGAGGGCTGTAAAGCACTGTGAAGCGGGATATAAGTAGAAGGGAAGAGGGTCGTGTAGGGCAAGTGTGTAGATATCGGTGGTTGCCGTAAGAGGCTGACTCTGTAAATCGCTTAGAGAGGGCTGTAAAGCACTGTAAAGCGGTATATAAGTCTAAGTGCTATTGCTATTGCTAACCCTCGCCACAGGAGTGTCTCTGTCAGGCCTATCAGAACAGTTACAGGGGTCTGGGGAGGATTTTTGTGGGGTTGGAGCAAGTCAGTAATCCTGGTAGAATTAAACATGGATCTTCTTGTCTGTCCTCTACCCACCTCTGTCCTTTCGCTGGGAGCACAGAGTGATGGTGGTTGCCTTTCCCCCTACTGCCTGAAAAGCTGTTTTGGCACCTGGAGGTGGAGAGAAGGTCCTCACTCAGTCTGTGCTTCCGTCCTTTCTTGTAGAAAGACCAGTTTGGGATGTATGCCTTCTATAGTAAAAACAAGCCCAAGTCTGACTCGTTGCTGGCCAGTCAGGGGAACGCTTTCTTCCGGGTAAGTTGGTCAAACTCCTCCCTGAGAGAACCATGCTGCCCTGCCCAAGAGTGCAGTGGCCCCCCCTGAGTTCTGGGGGGCCCTTCCTGCTGAGACTGCTCTCCTTGGCCGGCAGCACAAGCAGATGCAGCTGGGAGATAAGATGGACCTGGCCTCCTACCTCCTGAAGCCCATCCAGCGCATGAGCAAGTATGCGTTGCTCCTCAAAGATCTCATCGGGACGTGTGGGGAGGCCCAAGAGCAGGAGTTGGCGTACCTGCGAGCGGCGGAGCAGATGGTGCGCTTCCAGTTGCGGCATGGAAATGACCTCCTGGCCATGGATGCCATCCGCGACTGTGACGTATGTATTGACCAAGCGGATGTATGCGCAGGGCTGTTGCGTGAGGCAGCTGCTGCCAGGCTTCTGCCTCCACAAGCCGGGGGCCAGGAGTTCCCCACTCAAAAGGGGAGCTATTGGCAGCAGCAGTCCCATGAAGGCCATCCCTCGCTGGCATGTGGAAATGGGCCTGGTTAGGACCTCTGGGAAGGGGAAGAAGCCGGGCTTCATCTTGCTCGTCTTCAGTGGCACCTTTGGGGTCTGGCCGATAGGGCACCTGCCTTCTTCTGTGGGTCCCCAAGAATAACTGACCTCCTGGCTCCTCTGCCTAGGTGAACCTCAAGGAGCAGGGACAGCTGATGCGCCAGGACGAGTTTAGCATTTCTCTGGGCCGAAGGAAGTACCAGCGCCACGTCTTCCTCTTTGAAGATCTGATCCTCTTCAGCAAGCCTAAGCGAGTTGAGGGCGCCCTGGATGTCTACATCTACAAGCGCTCCTTTAAGGCAAGGACTTCTCCAGGGGGTCTGCCACAGTGGGTGTAGCTGAGCGCAGTCGGTAGGGTGGGCTGCACAAGAGACAGGCAAGAGAAGGCGCTGTTGTCTCCAGTCCCTTGTGCTTGGGTCACCGATTAAGACACACTGTCTTGCCCCTGGATGTGCGGGATGTCCCACGGCCAGCTTTTCTGTGACTTTCTAGATGGATCTTCACATTTTGTGACCTTTTGAGGAAAAGATGTTCTACCTTGTCAAGTGGGCTGGAGCTGACTTTGCAGCACTTTGCCTGGCTCACCGTTGCTCAGTGCACAGCCTGTCAGGCCTGCTGAGGGGATCAAGGCAGGGTTTGCCTCACAGACGTCATGGCTGCCTTGTCCCAGACCCCCAACTCCGTTCCTCGTCCCCCATGAAAGTTGCCCCTGGCCCCACAGGCAGCCTCAGCTGCATCATGCATGATGGATTCTCATCTTCATCCCTGCAGATGGCAGAAATTGGCCTAACGGAGAACTCGGGGGAGAGTGGCCTGTGCTTTGAGATCTGGTTTAGAAGGTGGAAATCCAGGGACACCTACATCCTGCAAGCCAGCAGCCCAGAGGCCAAGCAGGCCTGGACAAGCGACATCACCAGGATCCTCTGGGAACAAGCTGCCCACAACAAAGGCCAGTTCCCACCCAGCCTCTCCATTTGGGTCCCCATAAGGAGTGGGGCTCATGAGAGGAGTCCTAGGGAGCGGATGGGGGTCCTTAGCCAGAGCCTGCTAGGGCCTGGGGGGCAGGGGGTGTGAGGCAGCAGTGTGGGTGTCCTGTGCCTTGGCCGGGTGAAGGAGAGTTTCTCATGCCAATAGGTACCAAAAGGAGAGGGTCCACCTCCAGGTTCCTCTCTTCTGTTGAAGGCAAAAGTGCTGCTCTTGCCATATTTAGGCATCCCCAGGACCGCTAGTGAAACCTCTACAGATGGTTTTCTGACTTGTGGAAGCACCTGGGACGGTTTTCACAGGAGGAGAGAGAAGAGGCTATTCTGGAAAAAAGCACAAGGCTGTATGTCCTGGGACCAGGACCAGCGTGCAGGAGGGAGAGGCATCCAATACAATCCAGGGATTGTAGTTTCTTTGCACAGGATACGGGGAACAAACAGGAAACGTTAGTAAGTCTTTATATAGAAATATGATTTAGTGGCATGACAGGTCCTCAGGTTCTGCCACTCATTCAGCGACCGTTCAAAGTTACAACAGCACTGAACATTCCTTGGAGTTCTTGGTCGCTCTCGGTGCTGGGGCGCCTGGCTTGCAGTTACGATGTCGCAGTGAGAGATGCTCCATGGTGGTTCTCTCCAACGTTCCCTCCCAGCTTCCCCCACACAAAGTTAGTGAGGAGCCGGAAATTGCTCCTGCTGCTTTTGCGCCCACCCCTGCTCCGTAGCGCCCGTTTGTGGCATGCCTACCTTTCATGGGGCATGTGTTGTATGAGCAAGGCTGGTGAGCTAGACTACATCTACACTAGACTAGACTACTAATGTTCCCTCTAGATCCATCTGGGGATGGCCACAGCATAGTAGAGGTGGCCAGCTGGATGCAAGAGGAGTAAATCGTAAGGAACACAGAGGAATGAAAGATGAATCGTCTGTAAGTGGAACTAGGGCAAAAGAGGGCGGGGTCATAGGGCGGAATGAAGATGGTCTGATTATGTGAAAGGCAGCTGATGAGATCCTACCTAGAAGCGAAGGTGTAATTATAAACAAAAGGACCGTTTGACTCTCCAGTTCACCTGACTTTCCTTTTGGACCTCTTTGGAGTTGCTTCTCCTCTGGAATCTTTGCCAAGCTTTTGTGGTTACCCTCAGCTAATTGCTTGTGGGGGAGGGGGTTTCACCTCCGCCCCCAGGGCTTGTTAAGGGCTCTGGATTATTATTATTTTTTGTATATGTTTTATTTGCAGTTTTTCTTAACAACCAATATTTTTTTGTGGACAGTGTAATGACTGGGTTAACATATTTTTCACACAGTGCTCACAGTAATAATACAATTACATATACAGGATTGTTATCTTCCAACTTCTAACCTTAATGTGCTCATTATAATTATAATATATTCTTTTATATACTTATTAACTCCTAGCATTTTAATATTATAGATATCACTCAGCGTTCAACCACATTTTTAATATCTCAGCTTTCTATCAACACCAATGAAACCAGTTGTCAATAAGATTTAATCAGTCCCAAGATTATATCTCTAAGTCCCCTGAATTTATAGTCCTTGAAAACTATATGTTCCAATATATTTTTTTCATCCTGTTAATCATACCTGTAGAAATACCTAGTCTTAGTCTTCCACCTCCTAATCTTAATATATCTATATTTATAATTTATTATATACAGTATCTATTAAATATCTATATATGTGCTACTATTTTCCCAATTTAAACTTTCCACTTATTTCTATTGGTTTTCAATATTGTTACTATATTGCATAATATTATATCTCTATCCATCATCTTTCAGCCTTTTTAGAATTTCATCATTTATTGATTTTTTGGTGATTCTTTTTTGTTTCTCTCTTGGAATTCTATATGTCTTTCTAGCATTTTTACACAAACTGATTGTTCCCTCTGTCTTACCCTTTATCTCCTTCTGCTGCATCTTTTGAATATCCATCCATAACCTTTTCATTATTTTTGAAAGATCTTCCTTTTTCCCCTCTATTCTATTATAAGCTCTTAAGGGATTGTCTATTTGATTTTTAGTATTTATCATTGCTGTCTTTTCAGTATTTTTATCTGCTTTTAACTTATTTTTATCTTTTGGTAGTTTATTTTGCATTGTCCCCTCCACCACTCCTTCTAATTTCCCAGCTGTCTTCTGTGTGTTACTATTTGTTGAGAGCCTTCTACTTTCACATCTTTATCTTTAAATATTCCCATCAACTTCTTATAATTCTTTGTCGCTATTTCTAACATTTCTTCATAACTTTGTTGTCTCCTGCTGGGTCATTTTATAACGTTAATATACCTCTAGTATCCCAGTATCCCAATAGCTAAAAACTCAAAAATAATAATAAAAAAAATCAGTTGTTAATAAGATTTGGTCAATCCCAAAGTTATTCCTCCAAGTCCCCTAAATGTCTATAAATTTGTGCTTTTCAGTCTTTATAATTTCCAATTTACACTTTCCCAACTGTCCAGATTTTAAAATCTTATTTATCTTTTTTTTCTTTTTCTTTTTTCTTTCCTCCCCCTTCTGTTGCTTTTCTTCTTTTGCTTCGTAAGATGATCTATCACGTAATGTTAATAACCCAAATCCAACTTAGCCCAAGTTTCTTCAAATCTTTGAAATCCGCTTTCCAGTGTACTGTTCCAATAGAGTTTTAGTGTTTAATTAAATTTGCCTTCTGAATCTTCAAAGAGCTCAGTAGAAATTTCCCAGCATCCAAATTGCCTACTGAGATAAAGTCAAGGTCAGGTAGCTTTCCAGATGTTCTCATCACTTTCCTTTGAATTTTCCTTTGAATTTTACACATTGCAGTAATCTTCTTCCTCCAGTAGATGGCTCCCCTGCTCCAGCGGTCCACAGCATGTAAAAATCAGAAACAGCTGATTGTCATCCAGTCAGAGGAGTTAGAGATAGAGTTTAGAAAAGCAATTTCCCAATAGTCACTTTTCACAATGTTATTTAGCTTTTCCAGGCTTTCTGTGTTTTAAATCATCCTTTAGGTTTTTCTTTCACTTCTAAATCTTTAATCTTTAATCTTCCTCTTTAGTTTTTAGTCTTTAATCTTTCTCCGCTCCAATCACCGCTTTTTTAGCGTTTGGAGATCATTTTTGGAACTTTTTACTTAGGTTAAATCTCTGATGTAACAGTTGGAAATTTTCTCACCCAGTTTCACTGCTCTGTCCACGCACCGCTCCAGTACAAAATCTTAGTGTCCCGGTTGTCCCAGCTTGTGACTGACCAAAAATGGCCGTCATCCTTGCTGCCGTTCAGGAGAGCTTCCTTCGGATCAACGAGGAAATTGCGGTTTCCTCGCGATCGATGAAGCGCCTCTCCTTTCTTTACCACCCCTCCAGGGCGGCTTAACCCCGTAGGGTCTCCAAGCAGGCAGTTGCCGGCTGCATTTCACGGAGCCTGGCAGAGCTCCGCTAATCTCCATGCTCGTGGAGACAGCATCCATGCAAGGGTTAACTCCGTCTATTATCCAATCAGGACAATAGGACAAGAGTCATCTTGTAGCCGTGGAGACAGCATCCATGCAAGGGTTAACTCCGTCTATTATCCAATCAGGACAAGGTCTGCAAGTAAATGACATGCCTCCTCACACTGTGACTTTCGCTTTTAAGACTCAGTCGGTCCTTGGACATAGACGTGGATTTCAAGAGCTCCCATACTTGTTGCTGTTTTTTTGTGCCTGTCCCTTTAAAGGAAAATTTCCTTTTGCTCAAGAGTGCTTGCTGCTTTAGTGCCGGCAAGAAGGGCTTGCCTGATACCGCCAAAGACCGCTCTAGCGGTGGCTCAGCTACCGACTGGTAGTCCTAGCAGGATAGCGTGCACGAGGGGCTCCTCTGCCACGCTGATCCTTTAACGAGCTGAAGGGAGTGAGCTAGCCATCTGTGATTGTTTGCTGCTGATTCAGCCCTCCGCCCACGACTCCGCAGCATCTGAGGCTCCCTGGGAACTCTCGGCAGGTGTTCTGAAGCCGGATTAAGCTTGGAGCGGTGAGTCCGTTCCGATCAGCTGTTTTTCGGGTAGCGCATGAACTCGGCTCCGCAGCTACCGGTATTGGAAGTGAGAGAGGCAAACTTTATTTTATTGCTGCCGCCATTTTGTTTTCGGCCGCCATTTTGTTTTTTGCCTTGTGAGTGGAGTTTACCTAAGTGATTGCAGGAACTGGATTAGCCTGCCTGTTGAATTCTCCTCACAGCTCATTAGCCTCTGCCTGCTTCATAGCTCCTCTCCCTCCCCCCTCCCCCCTGCCTCCCTTTTGTTTTTGCTGCCTTCCGGGCCTTGTTTGCCTGTGCCACGTGGAGTGAATCACTAGCGCCTCCAAGAAGAGGGCAGCATCTGGGGAATCTCGATCAGGCCGCGCCCACAGATCTTCCAAGAGGGCAGACAAGCAGGCCCAGAGTAGGCACAAGGCTATTGAGAAGGTCATAGCCAAGGCCCAAATGGCTTCTTCTCACAAGCCTAGTGGGCATCAGGAGCGGAGACCCTCTAGATCTCTCTCTCCCTCTCTCCCTCCTATCCAGAGGGAACAGACCCCTGTGGTCTCTCAAAATGTTGCATTACCTTCTGAAATCTTGATGCAGCCTGATTTGGATCTGCCTGCCAACAGTGGGGGGGATTGGGCTTTGTACCCTCATCCAGGGTCCTCGTTACAACAGAGGCCCAGGTGCATTACAGTAGGAGTTCTAGAGCAGAGGCCTCCTTCACTCCAACCGCTGCAGGCCTTCGTTCTGGGGAACAGTTTGAGCCTTCTGTCCAGGCCAGTATGAGAGAATGGATGGCTGAGGCTATTAAGCAGGGTATTGCTGATGCCTTACACCAGAGACCTCATAGGAGATCTGGTTCCCCCAGGCCACAGGAGCATAGCCAGGTCCTTCCTCGTATGGGGGTGGGGGACCAATTTAGAGAGGAGGCTTTGTCTCGCTCCTCATCTGAGCAGGCTGCCTCCTTAGGTAAAGAAGGCGAAATTAGAGAATTTGATTTGTCTGAGGATGAGGGCCTTCCGCCCGATCACCCTTCAATTGTGGGATTGTTTCATCCTCAGCTTTTTCGATCCTTGCTTTACAAGGCCAAAACCACCACCCGGTTGGGATCTGAACCTGGTTCCTCTGCTTCAGTTTCGGGGTCGTCTAATCCGGCTGACATTCTCTTTGTGGAACCTGCGGTTGAAACAGAGGAGATTCCGGCTCCCATGATGTTTCTTGATCTGGTTCAACGGCAGTGGACCTTGCCAGGTTCAGGCCCCAATCCCAATAGCATTGAGAAACGCTTTTACAACATGGAGTCTGGCCTTTCTAACTTCCTCCAGATTCCTACTGTTGATGGCCCAGTGGCAGCCCTGGCTTTCCCTTCGGTTAACACCGGGGTTCCAGAAGAGGCCTTGAGGCCTGAGGACAAGAGAGCCGAACTATTGCTGGTCAAGGGCGACTTGGCCAGTGCTTGGGTGGTGAAGGCTTCCATGGCTGCCTCCTTTTTTAACAGAGCTTCATTGCTTTGGCTCCGGCAGCTACAGGATAGACTCCCAGCAGATGACACTAGGTCACATCATGACCTGAACAAGGTTATGGCTGCCTTGGAATTTTCAGCTGATGCCATGCTCCATGCGGCCCGTTTTTCGGCCAAGGCTTTTGGTAGTGCAGTGGCTTCTAGATGTCTGCTTTGGCTGAGGCAGTGGCAGGCTGACGCCCATAACAAATGGCATTTGGCTTCGGCTCCCTTTTCGGGTTCTACCTTGTTCGGAGGGGCCTTGAAACCTCTTCTCATAGAGTCCCGAGACAAGAGCAAGATCCTGCCTTCCATTTCTCGCAGATCAGAATCTCGGCCTGTTCCTTACTATTGTCCCTCCTTTCGGGGGCAGGAGGGCGGTTTCCGGTCCCAGCGCTACCAACGAGCCTTCCCTCACAGGCAGGGCCAGCCCCAGGACAAGCAGGGCAAACAGGCCTCCAGGTATCCTCCAAAGATTTTCATTCCATGCCCCGTATCTAGAAATAGGTCCAAGAGACTCCTCATGAATTCGACTATAAGACATCTGGTCGAGATTCGCGCAACTGGTACCAGAGGAGCAACGGGGCCAGGGATTTTATTCGCTTCCTTTTATCATCCAACAATCCGCAGGAGGCTGGAGGGCGATTCTGGATCTTATGACCATGAACCGTCACATTGTTTACCGACGGTTTAAGATGCATTCCCTGCAGTCCATTCTTGAAACCGTCAGGTAGGGCGATTTCCTCACGTCAGTAGATCTGACGGAAGCTTACATCCACGTGCCTATTCTCCCCGCCCATAGACAGTACCTTCGTTTTTATTACGCAGGGAAGCACTACCAGTATCAGGCTCTGCCGTTCGGTCTCTCCTCCGCCCCACGGGTGTTTACAAAGCTGATGGCAGCACTGGCAGGTCGTCTGCGCTCACTTCCCATTCGCATTCAATTTTACCTCGACGACATCCTGATCCTGTCAGCTTCTCAAGCTCAGGCAGCCCGAAACTTGGAGACAACCATTCATGTCCTTCAGGGACACGGTTTCTCTATCAACAGGCCAAGAGTCATCTGATTCCCGCCACTCGTATCCAGCACCTGGGGGCAATCATCGACACGGTCAAGTCCCGAGTATTTCTATCCCAGGAGCGCCAGTCCAGTCTCAGGGACATGGCGGCGACCGTCTGTTGGGATCGCTTGGCGACGCTGCACTTCTTTCCCAACTTCTGGGAAAGATGATTTTCTGCATTTCCATCACGCCGTGGGCTCGACTCCACTCAAGGTGTCTGCAGTGGTTCCTGCTTCCGTTTCAGAGGGCGGGTTCCAGTACGTCTCCCCTACAGGTCATGGTCCCAGTCGAGGTACTTCGATCGCTGCAGTGGTGGACTTCGGCAGCCATCTCCAGGGGCAGTTTGTTCCGGGAGCCGCATCGTGTGGTCATGACAACAGACGCCAGCCTGTCAGGTTGGGGGGCTCATCTCCTGTCGCACATGGCTCAAGGTCAGTGGTCCCAGAGCGATCTGTCCCATAATATCAACTGGCTAGAACTTCGGGCGATTCATTTGGCCCTCAAGGAGTTTCACGAGGTGGTGTCCGGTCGCCACGTTCTAGTTCTGACGGAAAATGTTGCAGCGAAGGCTCATGTCAACAGACTGGGGGGGCCACTCATTCCAAGGCCCTCATGGAAGAGGTGTTCCAGCTTGGCCTGTGGGTGGAGAACAATCTTGCGTCCATTCGAGCAGACCATATCTCAGGAGTTGCGAACATACAAGCAGACTGGCTCAGCCGGTCCACAGTGGACCACGCGCAGTGGCGCCTGTGACCGTCGCTGTTCGAGGAGATATCGGACAGGTTTGGCCTTCCCTCGGTGGACCTCTTCGCCACCCGGGACAACACTCAGCTGCCCGCTTCTTCTCCCGCTTCCCGATGCCTGGCGCGGAAGGGGTGGATGCCTTGCGCAGCCTTTGGCCTCCCGGCCTGCTGTACGCTTTCCCCCCTCTTCCCCTCATTTCCAGGGTTCTTCGGAAGCTTCTGGAGGAGGGGGCAGAGCTTCTCCTGGTGGCGCCTCATTGGCCCAGACGTCCCTGGTTCGCGGACCTCATCAACCTGTCGGTGGCCAGGCCATGGGTCATTCCGCAGAGCAGGGTCCATATCAGACAGGGGGCGCTAGTTCACCCAGACCCCTATTGGTTTCATCTACCCGTTTGGAGGTTGAGCGGCACTTGCTGAGGGAAGACAACTTCCAGATGATGTCATCAGGACTCTCCAAGACTCTCGCAGAGATTCCACCAACCAGATTTACGACGCCACCTGGAGAGCCTTTTGTGCTTGGTGCGTTACGCAAGGCTGTCGTCCCTTGGAGGCCTCTGTCAATCACGTCTTGGAGTTTCTTCAGGCTGGTATGAACAGGGGACTCGCTCCCACCACTCTGTGATGGCAGGTGGCGGCTCTATCGTCTATCCTAACTTGCGGTGCCAAGGATTCACTGTCACAACATCCAGTAGTTCGGCAGTTTCTACGGGGGGCGACCACCCTGCGACTCCCTGGTGGCAGTAACGTCAGCTCGCAGAATCTCGGTGTTGGCTGCGCTGTCCTTTCGTTCTGATCTCTGTGTTTTCCACTCGGACAGAGTAGTCTTGCGTCTTGATCCTACCTTCGTTCCCAAGATTAACTCATGGTTCCACAGGGCCCAGGAGCTGGTTCTTCCGAACTTTTGCCCTCACCCGGTTCATCGGCTCGAACAGAGGTGGCATACGCTGGACGTTTGTAGAGCACTCATGGTTTACATTGTTCGTACTTCTTCATTTCGTAGATCTGAATCTCTTTTTGTCTCCTTTCAACCTTCTTCGATGGGTTCCAAGATTTCCTCCTCCACCGTGGGCCGTTGGATTAGGGCCTGTATCGCCAGGGCCTACGAGGCTCAGGCCTTGCCTACACCTCAACACATCACCGCCCATTCTACCAGGAGTGCGGCTACTTCGGCAGCTTGGGTGTCTCAAGCTTCTCTGGAGGAGGTCTATCGGGCGGCTACCTGGTCTTCACCTTCTCCATACATACAACATTATAAGCTGGATTTGTATGCTTCGGCGGAGGCAGCGTTTGGCCGACGAGTTCTTCAGAGTGTTCGCTCGGACCAGGAATTGCAAGACCGGGCCGCTCCCTCCCACTAGGACAGCCAGCTTTGGTATGTCCCTTGCATGGATGCTGTCTCCATGAGCATGGAGATGGGGCGTTGGTCTTAACCTGATACGCTCCATCTCATAGCCGTGGAGACAGCATCCATCCCTGGCCGGATGGCGGGCGGCCGGCCTTGCCCTTCGAGGGTTTTCTCAGCAACGGGAGCACCACGTCTGTCTGCATTAACGCCTTCATCAAAAAAGCGGAAGTCACAGCGTGAGGAGGCGTGTCATTTACTTGCAGACTCAGTCCTGATTGGATAATAGACGGAGTTAACCCTTGCATGGATGCTGTCTCCACGGCTACGAGATGGAGCGTATCAGGTAAGACCAACACCCCTTTTCCAGCCGTTCTCGCCGCAACGTCAACCGGAAGTCCACAAGGGCTCTGGATTTGATCAGGAGCCTCAACCCAACTCTCCTTTTCTCAAAAATCAGTCTTCATCCCACCAGGCCACCACCACTGTCCTGAGCTCTCAAGCTGGATCAGACAAGGCACAGCTTTGCATTGGCCTTATTTTCTTTATTTTGGCTTGCTTTCTTGATATTGTATGTGTATCAAGGAGAGACAGACATTAATTCCTTTGAAATTAACTATTTGAGCCTGATAATAATACAGGTGGCACTCAGCTAAGCTCTACCCCACCCCTCTTGGTGTCTGCCTAGTCATCTAATTGTTCTCCTGTTTCTTGGCTTAATTATCTCCATACTGCTTTTGATAATGTGGCTGTGTATCTATCCAAAAGTGTAGGTAGGTGTGTGTAGCTGTTGCTAAATTCCCCTAAACGTGAATGACGGCCTGCCAAACTCCCAGGGCTTCTGCAACTGCCACCTTCTTTCTCGTGCATTCAGATCATCATCTCCTTCTAGAAGTCTGCCCTTAGTCGACCAATATTATGCACGCCTCCCCCTCTCGCTCTCTTTTCCGTGGCAGCCTTGATCCCCCGGGCCTGCATCTCTTCACAGCCCTAGACAGCCCCTTCCCTCTTTTCTCCGTGGTTCACTTGGGACTCACTGCCCGATAGCTCCGAAGGCCATTTTGCTTCCTTTCCCACATGACAGGATAGCAGAATTCTCCATTCTCGCAGACTAAGAAAATATTCACTGCTGTCATCTAGGTCGTTCTGGGTGTGTAGGAAATTCATAGATTGGGACAGTTGCGTGTTGCGTTCCAGTGGAGGAGCAAAACGGAAGAATCGATCGGAGAATTTGGAGGGAGGCTGCACTCCCTGGAAGGATTGTGATGGAGTGGGGGAAGATAATGTCTGATGGGGGGGGCATGGGCGCTTCTTAACGATTGCCATTTCTCCCCATCAGAAGTCCGCATGCAGGAGATGTTGTCCATGGGGATTGGGAACAAGCCTTTCCTGGACATCAAGCCTAGCGAGGCTGCCATCCACGACCGAGCCATCAATTACATTATGAAAGGCAGAGGTGGGTCCTTCCTCCTGTGTCCTTTGGCCGCCCAAGGCTGCACTGGTGTACATGATGAATTCCTCTCTTTGCGGCAGGTGCCAGGACCCGGGCTTCCATCGCGGTGTCTCTCTTTGACCATGCCAACCCTTACAAGAGATCTCCGACCACTCTGTCCGCCGGCAGCCCATCCTCCTGCTCGGGGATTGGGCCTCTCAACCTACACATGTACCTGGATCAGACCTTGCTGCCTACAGTGCTGCCCACCAACCTTCCTTTAAGGGCTGGGGGGGTCTGCACTGAGGAAGATGAGATGGAGAACGAGACAAGCAGCCAGCCCTCAATGAGTACGTATGATCCATCTTTTTCTAGCACCGTCTCAGAAAGTATTGTCCACCAGGAGATTTCCTGGAACATCTCTCTCCAGTTAGCCTAATCCTGTAGCTCCACCAGCTGAACTGCCAGGTGCTGTGGTCAACCAAGGCACGGTCACTCCGCCCCCTGTGGAGCAAACCATCTCAGTTCCCAATCTCTGCCTTGGAAGCCGCAATCTCCCTGAGCACCTTCTGAGCAGCCACTTCTCAAAAGAGCAGGAAAGAGATACTGGGTGACTCAGTAGCTGAGTGGACGCCTTGGGCTAAAACCTAAACGTGGGTTACTAAATGTTCATCTAACGTTGTGTGCCCCAGATTCTAGTTTCATGTCATGGCCTGGTTCCAACAACATGCTGAAGTACAAACTTCCTGATCCATTTAGTCCCATGTGATAAGCCCAGGGAGGGCCTCTGGGTGAGCTGCTTTCCTCCAGGCCCTTCGGGTAGATCCGCAAAGGTCACATCATGCAGCCAGAGCAAAATCCAAGTGACTTGCAAAGCCCAGGGCTGGGGCAGGAAGGTTATCGAGACCCTCTGGCAGAATTGATAGCAAAGACCTGGCACTTATTTTGCTGCATAGTTGAATTTTTAAAAGCCTTCAACAAAATTCATTGCCCAAAGGCTGTGTAAATTTAGCAATTGTGGCATAAGATTGCTTCCTTTTACACTTTGCTAAGAACAGAAACAAAGCCTAGGAATAAACATGGAACTTCCTCAGTGGAGGGAAATGGAAAGTAGATGAGCAGTGGGCGACTTGTGCTTTTCTGGCTTGTTGATCAATGATCCTGGGAGAAAGCAGCAGCTGGCCACGGCGGAGGCGGCACTGATCCGTTTCGGGTGGTCAAAAGGCCGAGCGGCTGTGGGGAGCTGAGACATTTCTCCTTCACGCAGCCCCCCAGCTGCTCAGCGCAGTTCAGTTTAAGAGAGCAAAGGGGGGGGGAAACCAACCTCGCCCACGGATGGAGCCCCTCTGGGCACAAAGACCGTTTGGGAAGAGAAGGTGGCTGAGGAGGGAGCAGTGTGCAGGTAGGGAAGGCGCAAGGACGGGGGCACTGCAGGAGAAGCAGCCCTTCTTCCAGCAGACAGGATTGTGTGTCTTCTCAACGTGCCCAGAATTTTCTTCTTTCCCTTTAGCCACCGAGAGCTCTGAGTCCTCCCAGCGCCTGCCTGGAAGCGGCTCCAGCAGTTCTGACAGCTGCCTTCACAACGTGTGCGAGGACTGGAGATCCCCACTCCCTACAGCAGCAGACTTCTCCTTAACCTCCACAGATATGGAGAAAGGCGGCTTCCCCAACAACCAGTATGTTTCAGCGGTAAGCAAATGGTGCTTGGCAGGCCAAGCTGGCTCCCCTCCCGAGAGTTCTGTCCCCATGGCTGCTGCGTGGCATAGGGTGAGGGTGGTCCGTGCAGGGGTGGGCTGCTGGGGGTTCGGGAGAACCTCTAGCTAAGATTCTGTGCAGTTCGGAGAACCCCCAAATCCCACTCCTGGCTGGCCCCGCCCACCCCGCCCCTCCCAGGAGTCCCCACGCAGCCCGTTTTGGATGCAAGTAAGTGCAGGGCGCGTGCAGAGGCTCGGGGAGGGTGAAAAACGGGCCTACCGGAAGTTCGGGAAGGCCGTTTCCAGCCTCCAGAGAGGCCGTTTTCACCTTCCCGGAGGCTCGAAGAAAGCTTCTGGAGCCTGGGGAGGGCAAAAAGCCCCCCCCATGGTGCAGGAGGCTGACTAGGCCACGCCCACCATGGCCACGCCCACCCAGCAACCGGGCAGAGAAGCCCTTGCTAAAAATTTTGAAGCCCACCCCTGGGTCCGTGCAGACCACCTGCAGGCTTCTGGTGTGCTGAGTGGGCTTGCATCTTCAAGGAACTGGTGGCTTGCTGGGCAATGCAGGCAGACTGGGGCAGCCCAGGAATCTCCCTGTGCAACTCCCAGATGCTGCTGTTTTGCAGGTTTGAACGCAGCCAGAAAAGAAGGAACCCGATTGCTGGGCAGACCCCTGGATGCAGCTGCTACGAGGGCCCCTTATCCTCCTGACAAGCTCTACAGGAGGGAAGCGGGTCCCGTCCGCCTCTTCCGGTAGTCTGAGAGCTGGCACTGGGAAGCAGCAGTGGCTGAGAAAGGCGGGTTGGAGAGTGTTGGTGGCTCGAACAGGACCCAAAGGCCAACTGGGGTGGCGGGGAGGGGGGAGAAGTGCAAGCGGGAGAATGATCCGAGCGCTCGCTGGCTGGCTTGGTTTCCACACCTGGCGGGTTTTGTTCACACCAAATTTTTAGTAATTGTATAAATATGCAGAAGGAAACAAATCTCAGACATAATTATTTCTGTATGAACCTTAAATTTTGTAATCTGGCTTTCTTTCTTGCCTGGGGCTTACGAATGATTTCAAAAACAAGTTCCACAAAAAGCAAAGTGCCAGGTCACCCCACTTGCCTTCCTGTGAGGTAAAAAAGCAGCTTGCATTCTTCGCCTTGGCAGGACGAGGTCTCCATCCTCCACCTGAAGAAAGGTTCATTTGTTTCCTCCATTTCTCTGAATTGGGAGCCGCCCCTTTGGGAGTTTTCTGTGATAATAAAGGCACCTCTGACTCGGACCTTTCAGCACGTTGAGCTAATTTTTTGAGAGTTCAGTTGATGCACCTTCTCCAGACACTGTTAGGTTGTTTGTTGAGCATACAGAACTCTAGGAGACAACTAGAAATGGCTGCTGTAGCCCCTCCTTCCCGTGCACCTCCTGTCTTTTTGTTCCATTCACATGCTATGAATATGGCTTTTATTTTATACATTTATTTAAGAATTAACATTTTCACTTTCTGAGAACAGATATTACAGCTATTTGGTGCAATATAGCATGGAGAGCCTCTACGGGATTTAGAACCATCAGAAATATATTATTCTTAATCTATTATTGGCTTTTATAGAGAGTTTACAAAAAAAACCTGAAGAAATCTTAGACTAAATTTTGCAGGAACACAGCATCTCACATATTTCTGGAACTCCTTGATTTTGGTTATTTTTTAATTATTGTTACTGCTAGAAATAAAGTCCTAATATATAGTTGCACCAATGTTATTTTTAAATCTCAATAAAAAGTTGTTTCTTCCAGTTGTTTGGCTGCATGTTTATTGCTAATATTAGAATCAGAGTAGAGATGGAAGGGACCTAAGAGGTCTTCTAGTCCAACCCCCTGCTCTAGCAGAAGGCCCTGGCCTATACCATTTCAGACAAGTGGCTGTCCAGTCTCCTTAAAAACCTCCAGTGATGAAGCACCCACAACTTCTGAAGCAAAGCTGTTCCACTGGTTAATTGTCCTCACTGTTAGGAAATTTCTCCTTAATTCTACGTTCGTTCTCTCCTTGATGAGTTTCCATCCGTTGCTTCTTGTCCTGCCTTCAGGGGCTTTGGAGAATAGCTTGACTCCCTCTTCTTTGTGGTAGCCCTAGTCCTTCTTTTCTCTAGACTACCCATACCCAAATCCTGCAACCATTCTTCATATATATTAGACTCCAGGCCTTTAATCATCTTAGTTGGTCTTCTTCATCACTCTCTTCCCTGTTTTGAAGTGTCTGTCTCTTTTTCCATGATTTGTATTTGTTTTCCTCTTAGATCATTAAGAATTTAAAAATTTCTAAAGAATTAAAATAAGTGTTTTTTATTTTAATTGAAAAAAGAAAATTGAAAATTTTAAAAAATTGAAAAAAGATTTAAAAATTGAAAAAAGAATTTAAAATTGAAAAGAAATTTAAAAGTTGAAAAAAGTTTAAAAATTGAAAAAAGATCATTACAGTCTTCATGACATCCAGATAGATGCTGTGTGGGATAAAGTTGAATTGATACCTTCATCTCGGGGCAGACTTGTAAGCCCACAAGATGGAGAAAGATAGCAATAGCAATAGCACTTAAGACTTATATACCGCTTTACAGTGCTTTACAGCCCTCTCTAAGCGGTTCACAGAGTCAGCATATTGCCCCCAACAATCTGGGTCCTCATTTTACCCACCTCAGAAGGATGGAAGGCTGAGTCAACCTTGAGCCGGTGAGATTTGAACCGCCGAACTGCAGCTAGCAGTCAGCTGAAGTAGCCTGCAGTACTGCACTCTAACCACTGCGCCAGCTCGGCTCTAAGATATCCCAGCTGTCTTAGGGCCTCGGGTCCCCTCATCAGGAGGATGGGCTCCAGGGGGTGTGCCAGAGAATCCACTGAGGGGGCTTATGTGCAAATGGAAATTCACAGACCAAGACCTGTTCTAAATCATACAGGGGAGAAGATGCAAGTCCTCTGAAACGGAGGCTGCTGAATAACTGAACCAGTTTGTGGATTTAAAAAGTGACATACCCTACATGCTCAATCACAGGCAAAAAATACACATCACACATTTGTTACAACCCCTTTCTTCCCGCCACCATTCAGTTACTTCTCTGAGGATGTTTTGGGGCATTTGAAGTGATAGGCAAACTGAAGGGTAGAGCTCATCCTGAGGGTGGGCTTTACGTTCTTGGGAAGAAGAATGTCCCCAAAGGTTGGGAAATCCCACAAATGTGAAGCTGAAAACGTAACTGCAAATAATTTTCACAAGAAGTAAAATGGGAGAAATCTAAAGAGGCCAGTATGAGGCAGAGCTCTCATGAATGTTGAAGGGATGGAACAAGGAAAGGAAGAATAAAACAGAGTCCCTAGAAATTGAAGGAACTGGCTGAAAAAATAAAGCTCAAAATAAGACAAGATGAGGGGTGTCAAACTGGCGGCCCGCAGGCCCGATGCATCACACGCAGGCAGCGCCCACCCCAGCTCTGAGAATGGGAAAAGTGTCGCAAAACGATGGCAACGTGACGCAGCGAGTTTGACACCTGTGGTCAAGATTGTCAACAAAAGTAAAATTTAAAAAAGTAATATTTTTAAAAATGACCTTCCATATGTTAGAAAGTCAAAGACAGTGCAGGTCTGCTGGAAGTGGGGAGAGGTGATGTTGAGAAGGCAGAACCCAGAGATTCTGCACCTGTTTTTTCCAATGAGGAAAATGAAGCTGTGGCTGGTTGTGGTTGTGGTTGTGCCACTCGGGGGAGGAGAGAGCCGGCTGCTGAGGATGGACCTTGGGGGGGGGGTGAGAGAGAATTTCGCTAAAGGAACCGAGTTTGGGTCTCCAAGGCAGAGGGATTGTCTCCCACACAGTTGCTCGTGAAGGCGGTGGCAGAACCTGTCCCAGTCAACTTGGGGCAGTCCTGGAGAAGGGCCTGGAAGACTGGAGAACAGCTCAACTCAGCCCCATCCTCAAAAAGCAGACGAAGGGAGGACCTGGGAAACTACAGAGCCACAACTTGGTTTCTGTACTCCGCAAAGGTCTTCAAACAACCCATCGACACCATGTTTGTGAGCACTCAGGTAAGCATGTTGGAATCGATAGGAGCCAGCATGGACACCTCGCAAACAAATTGTGCCAGATTAACTTCAGCTGCTTCTTGCTATAGCTTGGTAGGGTCTAAACTCCCACTTGGGCTCCCAAGTTGGCTTAATGAGTGCACCCAATAGCGCTCTTAATAGCTTCAGTTCAGCCGGGAAGGAAATACCAGTAGAGTGCCACACAGCTCTGCCCATGGCGCTATGCAGTTTAACATGATTCACAAAGGGAAAAACCTACCACCCTGGTCACAGTTCATTTGCAATGGTCATGTGTAGTTCTGGAGCCCACCACTCAAAAAGGAAACTGACAAATGGCCTCCCAAGTGCTAGAGTTCAACCCAGTACGAGATGGAACTGCCTGTCCAATTGTCAGGAAAAAATCCCACAATCAGCCCCGGGAGGATATCTATCCAGGAGCTAATGGAGGACCACAGCAGAACACCACCAGCTGCAGCTTCAGTATCTCTCTCTGGACCCCATCCATTCATGGCACTTGCTGCCAGGCCTGCTGCAACTTGGACCTCTAAATGGAAACGATCCTTGGCTCCATTTGTTGAGAAAGGTATAGTTTTATCAAGGCCTTGCAATAATGCATAGCCAGAACTGAGACTTACATGCCCAAATCCCCAAGTTCAACATTTCCCTCCCATCCCTGCCCCCCCACCCTACAAGGTTCAACAAGATGTTTTGAGAATGGTCACTTAAGTGTAGGTTGGTATGCAGCTGCCTTCTTCTCCCAGCCGGGTGACCTTGAAACTGCCTTCTGGGGAGATACAGCAAGCGGGGTGGGGAGTCCAGCTCTCCCCAAGCAGCAGCCACTTTCGTTTTCCCCCAAGCAGCCCCCCTCCCATCCACCCTCCCCATAGTTCATGGCAGACTGTCACTACATGGTATCGAAGCACAAGCGAGAGTGAGATGGCAGCTGACATGTGTGTTCTGCCCCATGCAGGATAGTGGCCCCAGGATAGTGGCCCCTGCACTAGAAGTCTCAAGTGAAGTCATGGCCACTCTCCCTCTTGGCCCTGGCTTGCTGCTACTGAAGGACCCGAAAGGCAGATAAGCTGCTTTCTCATACATCCATGCCACTATTCAACCAGGTCTCAATTAGACAGGCCAGGTCTCTACACTTGTCCACCCCCATAGACCTGAACTTTACCAGCAGCAGGAGGAGACCGAGGCACCCAATGATGTGGTCATCTGGGCTCAGGACCTGGGCCACTGGCTTAGAAGGGACAAGCCTGTTTTGTAGAAACCAGCAACTTAAGAAGCCCTAGTTGGTTGGTCCCCTTATCCCCCATTCTCCCACTGTGGGACACCGGAGGCACTCTCTGGCTTGTCTCCAACCTGATCCTGGCATACTGAATCAACTGATCTTCTGATCCAGCTTCCAAAGAGATCTGAAGAGATCTCAGAGTTGAACCCCAGAGCAGTGGCCCTCCAATCTCCTGATCCTCATTGTTAGTGCTTTCATACACATACAGTATTTTATGTATGCGTGCATTTTAATTTTATCGGGTTAATTTCAAAATGAAAAAGAAACTTCTAACAAACTGCAGCCAAAGACTTCAGTTTTATTAAGGGTTCTGTAAATATTTTCCAATAACAAAATGTGAGAGTGATTTAAAGTATCCTTTTTTAATAAGCAAGTTAACGCAGCAGCTGTATTTCCAGGCAAAAGGCAGGGTGAACTGAAAGGAAACAGAGATGCTCGCTTAGCAATTTCTCCTGGGTCAAAGGCCACACCTCAGCCTCCCCCCTTGGCAACAGCCGCACAGATGGCCTCCTGGGGGGACAGTGATGTTCACTGGGGACCCCCGTTTCATTCTCTTTTCAGGGGGAGGTGTCAAGAATCGCAGCAGGAGTGGGTTGCTTCCCAGATGCATGTTCATCGGAGCAAAAGGCCCACCACCAAAACTCTGCCATTTTACTGCCACAACTTGGTGAACTTTGGGCTGCCAATGGGGTGGGGGCCTTTGGGGCTGCCTTGCCTGAACCCGTGTCCAGCCTGGGCATGCCTGACCGGAGATGTGGATGTCAGATCCCTCACGCATGCCTGTGGCTGTTCCCAGGAAAGGAGGGGAGGGGTCTCACAATGAAAGCAAGGCCTGTACTGCAAGTATGCATTTATCTGCCCTGCAAGTGGGAGGCCATAAAAGAGGATGGAAGCACGACTATCATTTGCACTTACTTCAACCCACTTCAGCAACTTCTCATAAGAATGGCCATCGGCTTTAAAGGGCGCTGAACTCAGGAGCTCGGCTACAAACTCCTTCGCCGTGATCTGCAGGTGCTGTAAGAAATGAGGGGACTCAAACTCCAGAGCCAGAGCCAGAGCCTTGCCAGGCTGAACGGCGCTAAAAGAGCCCTTGGGAAGGAGCGGCTCGAATGCCGGAAAGGGCAAAGCTCGCTCGCCAGCCTAGCCAAAGCATCTCTGGGCTGAAGGCAGCAGATCCCTTCTTACCCACAACCGCCGGACCAGAAGCTCCACTTTGGCAGTGGTTTCTTTAGGATCCTTCTGTCTTATAGAATCCAAGATGACATCCGTGAGGAAACCATGGCACTTCTGGGCATAAAAAATTTCTTCTTGTGTCAATGGAAAGCTCAGAAAAACGACATCTGCAAGAGGAAAGAGACTGAGACCCTCAACTCCTGCCTTTCTACCCAGCTCTGAGCTCTGCCTTCTTCACCCCTTTCAGCCTTTGAGCTGGGAACGAAGCCCATGGCATCCTTCCTCCTCTCCTGGAGCAGGGAGGGCGGCTTCCGTCCACTCCCTTCACTCAGAATAACTGCGCCCCAGGCGAGCTGCTATTCCAGGCAACATGCTCAAAGGACAGGGGCACAAGTGGGATCCAAATGATCAGTTGCTGCTGATAACTTCAATAGCAATAGCACTTAGACTTATATACCGCTTCATAGTGCTTTACAGCCCTCTCTAAGCGGTTTTACAGAGTTAGCATATTGCCCCCAACAATCTGGGTCCTCATTTTACCCACCTCGGAAGGATGGAAGGCTGAGTCAACCTTGAGCCGATGAGATCTGAACCGCCGAACTGCAGCTAGCAGCCAGCTGAAGTAGCCTGCAGTGCTGCACTCTAACCACTGCGCCACCTAGGCTCTTTTAACTTCAGGTTGGGGGAAAAAGGCTGAAATGGGACAATAACCCAAGAGATCATCAGGACCGAATGTCTGGATCATTCCTGGAATGTGTCTGGGAAAATGTGTCCTGCCATCCTCCTGATCTTTTGACCCTTCTCAGAATGGACTCACGACGTAACAACCAGCAAGTCCAAAGCATAGTAGCATGAGATTTTAGAGTGACGTCTTGCTGGGGGGGGGGGCAGGAAATGAGATTTCCAAATTTCTTTTTGGATGTTAAGTGTGTACAGCCTGCCCTAGGACGTTACCCACCCACGCAACTGCAGTCAAGGGCCTACCTTTGTCCACTGGGGGTGCCAGGGCACAGGCCAGAGTAAGGTCTTCAGCGCCCGTGCTGTAGAGAATGCTGCCTTCGTGAAAAACGCAGGAACCGTCGCCCGGCACAATGGGAGGGTGCTCAACCTTAAGAATCAAGCCCCTCACATCAAGGGCTTGGCAAGGAACAGTTTCTTCAAGGGCTGTTCCTGCAGAGCATGAACAAAATAATTCCATGGGTGGTTTGAGCAAGGCACTATCTCTCTGACTCCAGCACAAAATCTCAGCCATTGCATTTTGCATTCCCCCACTGTGGGGGCCTAACCAGGTTAATCCCATTTCACTCTGCTTCTGCAACAAGATTTTTAAAAGCTAACAGCTAACAATTCCTAAAATATTTCACAGATAGGTCCCCTGATGGCTTACACTTACTAAAATATACATGGAAGTAACATTGATATTACAATTAAAAAATACTTTAAAAGCCTACCAGTAATTTGTTTACAGAAGCAGAAAGCCAGAAAACAATAAAAGCCTCTTTCCTAGTGGTGTGCTAAGAAGGAAAAGTGAAATTCCTGGGACCAAAGTTTGCAGTTGTGACATGCAAGGCTTTTTTCTTGGAAACCATCTGGTCTACTTTTGCAGCAAGCGTGAGGCATTCAGAAGGATCCTCGAAGGGAACGGTTGGAAGGAGAGAAGCAGCAGATGGACAGCAGATCCTGAAAAAGGACCATGGACATTTCCATGCAGGACAGTGGCAGCAACTCTCCAAATGCAGGAAGGAGCCCAGTTCTCCAGAAATCAAAGGCAGAGCAGATCATCTGCACCACTAGAACCCAGGGACAGTTTCCAGGCTCTTCTAGATGAAGCAGGTTGTGAGGGTTCGGGGAAGAGAAGCAGACAGGAGGATGGGGGGGGGGGAGAATCCTGAAGTCACAATCTCAAATAAGACTTGTGCACTACAGAAACTAGGTGTGTTACTGACATTAGTCTTCTAAACATGCTCAGTGAAAAACCAGAAAAAATACTGGCCTTTGTGGTGGTAGACACTTATGTTCAGAACATGAGAATTAAAAACCCCAAGAGGAGCTTCAACACTGTGGTAAATATGATTCAATGAGCGTAATGCAGACACGACGGAATGTTACCTATCACTGATAGGAACGGAGGGAAACCATGGATTCAAAAGAATAGCAATCGAAGAAAAGAGCAGTTGCACTGCATATTAAAAATGTGTGTTGTTCTTTGGAAATCCAAGTGAATCAACTTGGCAATGCCACAGATAGAATCTGATGGAAAACAAGTGGAAGAATAAATAAAAGCAGTATCAACCTTGCAATCTGCTATCACCCACCCACCCACCCACCCATGGAAATATGGATTGTAACAGGCAAATGAAGATTCTTCATCTTAAGTGATATAGATTTAATTGCTCTGACAGCTGCTGGGACACAAACTCTGCCAAGCATGAGCCTTCCAGGAAATTCCTCAGTTGTTTTGCTGATAGAATTAATTGCTTAATTAATTAACTGCTCATAGAATTATTTCAGGAACCCTTGGTTTATTATCCAACTTTTCTTCTACTAGAAAGCTCTTTTTCACTTTCACTTAGAAACTGCCTTCCATTCTTTTGTCCTCGTTTTAGAATGATGGAAAGATGTCTTCATCTTCTTCTGCATCCTTTTAGAAACGGGAGGACTATGTGAGGCCGCTCCCTTTGGTATTATTTTCTGAAGGCTAAATATACCCAACTCCTCCCATCTCAATCGTCCTCAGTGCCCTTCCCTGAGCAGGTTCCTTAGATCTTCTTAAAAGTGTGGTACCCAGATCTGAACACGATATTTGACCAGAGCAGAATACAGTAGAATGACTAATTCTTGAAATTCGGAAATTTTAGATTAAAGTCCATTCATCTGTATTACACTTTATTACACTGCCAACTCTTACTCAGTTGGCAATCAACTACTATCCAAAGATCATTTTTACAACTACTGTACTAAGTCAGGTTATACTGTACTATACTGTACTAAGTCCTGGCACCTGCATATTTGAGTTGTGTTTGCTAAGCAAAGACTTGTTTCTATTAAATTTCACTATTTTACTTATAGCTCATTTCTCTAACCTAACTACATTGTTTCAAATCTTATTTCTGTTGTCTAGTGTGACAATAAGTTGTCTACTTATTTCTCACCCAGCAGCATCTGCCGGGAAGGAGGGAGGTCAACAACAAAGGCAAGATGGTGGCCATGACAGTGTCCAAAGGGCCAAGGACACCTCCATGATTGCCCACCCACCCCCGGCTTCGTGGCACAAGATTCCCCAAACCAAAGACAGAAGGAAAGCAGCCAGCCTGCTTCAGGGGAGGAGCCAAGGATCTGTCCCGGGTCGGCAATGCCATCTATCAGTCGGCAAGACGGCTTCCATCTAAAGGCCATTCCGCCAAACGACTGTGATGGAGATGCCTGGATTATGGTTGCTTCACTTTCTTCAGTCAGTATCAGTGGTGGGATTCAAATTTTTTTTACTACCGGTTCTGTGGGCACGGCTTGGTGGGCGTGGCTTGGTGGTCATGTGATTGGGTGGGCATGGCTGGGTGGGCGTGTGACTGGGTGGGCGTGGCCAACTTGATGTCACTCACGTCAAAGGGTGCCTTGCCTGGCCTCTCCTCGCCTCAAAGGCCTCAACGAGATACAATTTCCCAGTCTATTTATTTACTACTACTGAACATCCAAAATACACTATTTAATCCTATGTATATATGCCATATGTGTACATACATATTACATAGTATAGTGTGTGTATAGGCACACAAAAAGATACATTATCTACTATATATACTGTATGTATATGTACACACACACACAGCTCTTCTAAAACTACACATTCAACCTCACTTACTGCATTTGGAAAAACACATCCAGAGTCCACTTTCTGCCACACATTTAACTATAACTTCTGTACATTTGAACATTACACATGCCTTCAGATTTACTTCCCTAGCCTGCACATGACCGTTAGACCCAGGAGATGTCATGGATTGAGTAAAATGTGGCAAAACTCACTTAACAACACTCTTGCTTAGCAACCAAAATTTTGGCCTCAATTGTGGTCATAAGTGAAGGACTATCTCTGCCTTCCTCTGTATGGCAGCCTTGTCTTAGTAAACTCCTTCCCTTTTCTGGCAATTTTTCTCTCTGTTAGAGGCACCAAAATAATCCAGATGATATAAGGTCTCCTGATGGAGCAGGGGGTAGGACTAGATGGCCTCCAAGGTCCCTTCTAACCCTGCTATTCTATGATTCTGATGTCAACTTGCAAAGATTTCAAGTTGCCATGAAATGGAGCGGGGAGAGCTGAAGGAGGGGCTGACTGCTCTAACTGAAACTACATTCCACAAATGTTTCTTTTACTGATTGTGTCCTAGGCTACCGGAGTCAGAAGGAGGGGTGTGGGTTTTATAACCCGCCAACATGATTCATTGGAGAATGTGATTTATGACATGTCCAATGAGAAGGGGGGAAACAGGGTCATGAGGGCGTGCAGCCTGGGTGAACTCAGTTCTGACTGCATCGGAGTATTGCTGGAATGGCGCTCCTAATAAAGCTATATATTTCTTTTGGACTTTGGCTCATGGCTCATGAATTAATTAGGGCGTCTCTCGGAAACTTCACATCTGTAAGGATCTCCTGCTGGAGCAGGGGGTTGGACTAGATGACCTCTGAGATCCCTTCCAGCCCTAGATTGCTGTGCTGTTTCAAAGAGTCTTCTGAAGCCAGAGTTTGTGGTCCTTCCTTCCTCTCCTTTTTTTTCCTCTCTCCCTCCCTCCATGTATCTTATCTATCTATCCATCAATCTATATCTCATTCACTTTCTCCTCCCTCCCTCTCTTCTTCTTTCTTCTTTCTTTCCCTTCCTTCCTTCCATCCCTCTTTCTTTCTTGTCTATCCCTTTTCTTCCTTTCTCTTTTTTTTCTCTCTCTCCCTTTTTCTTTTTCTTTTCTTTCTTGTCTCTCCCTTCTCTCTCTCTCTCTTTTTCTTTCTTTCTTTCTTTCTCTCTCTGTCTCTCTCTTTCTATCCCTTCCCTTCCTCCTTCCCTCTCTCCTTCTAAAGCTAAGAGACCCACCTGAAACAAAAACTCCTTTGGATGAAACCGGCCATTACTATCTGGCTTATTCAACCCAACCCAACCCAACACACCCACCCACCCACCCACACACACGGTCTTTGCTTCCAAACCCGCAGCAGCGGAGGAGGGGCCGGCGCGCACGTGGCAGCCAGGAAGAACAAAAGCTGAGATGTTTGCAGTGGACGTAAAAATTTATTTAAGCTGCCTTAAAGCGGTTCAGTGCGTTTTGCCCCATTTCCCTGGAGGCAGGTAAGGGGAGCTTGGCAGCAGCTGAATCTTGACATGGAGGGTGTTACGTATGATAATGAGGAGTGAAGCCAAGGGACGTAGGCTTCACTCCGGTCCATCTTCCAGGTGGGAAATAATACTTAAAATTCATTGGACCGCCTCTCCGGCAGGAAAATAGGTTAAATCTCATTGGTTGAGCTGTCCGACAGCTCCCTTTAAAAGGGGAAGCTGTTGGACAGGCAGAGGCTATGTTTTTACTGATCTATGCATTAAAGAGCTGTTGTCACTAAAATCTGAGTCCTGCCTCTTCAATCACCTAACTTAACACTGGCGACGAGGATGGGATTCGAAGAGAACAAAAGACAAAGGAGCTGAATTGAGCCGGGCATCCACGCAGCAAGTTGAGACTCTGCATCGGCCTCCCAAGATGACCACGCACGCCCCACCAGCTCCATTCAACCCAGCTATGGAGAATTGGAAATCATATATGCTCCGATTCAATTGCTTCATGGAAGCAAATGCTCTATCGGGTCTATTAGACAATAGGAAGAGGGCGCTTTTCCTAAGTTACTGCGGACCCAAAGTCCTCAAAGGGAAGGGAAATAATACTTTAAATTCATTGGACCGCCTCTCTGGCGGGAAAATAGGTTAAATCTCATTGGTTGAGCTGTCCGACAGCTCCCTTTAAAAGGGGAAGCTGTCGGACAGGCAGAGGCTATGTTTTTACCGATCTATGCATTAAAGAGCTGTTGTCACTAAAACCCGAAGTAGCAGAACTTTTGCAAAACTCGATTTAGCCCAAGCGTATCAGCAGCTACCGGTGGACGATGCCACTGCAGAGGCACAAACAATTGTGACACATAGAGGGGCATTTAAATGTCGCCGGCTGCAATTTGGCGTAAGTGTGGCACCAGGACTGTTTCAAAGCATAATGGAACGCCTCCCACAGGGCATTCCGGGGGTGGTACCATACTTTGAAGATGTTCTAGTATCCGCAGCCAACAAAGAAGAACTCACCAACCGACTAAGAATAGTTCTGAGTCTATTTCAAGAGGTCAGGCTTAAAGTAAAAAAGTAAAAATGCCAGATGGCTGTACCAAGAGTTGAATTTTTAGGATATTTAATTGACGGCTCGGGAATACACCCCACCAAAAGCAAAGTCAAGGCTATTAAGGAAGCCCCCACACCAAAAAATCAGACAGAGCTCCAGGCATTCCTGGGCCTGTTAAACTTTTATAGTATTTTTCTGTCACAGAAGGCGACAGTGGCTGAGCCGTTACACCGGTTATTAGACAAGAAAGCGAAATGGACCTGGGGACGCAAAGAAGCCACCGCCTTCGCTGAAGTCAAGAGACTCTTGTCCTCGGATAACGTCCTAATGCAATATAATGAGACTTTGCCCCTCATCCTGACATGCGACGCCTCTCCATTTGGCGTCGGGGCCGTCCTTAGCCACCGGATGTCAAATGGAACCGAGGCTCCAATTGCATTCCACTCCAGAACTTTATCAGCAGCAGAACGGAACTACAGCCAGCTGGATAAAGAGGCGCTGGCTGCTGTAGTGGTGGTCAAGCGTTTTCATGAGTATCTATATGGGAGACACTTTGAACTAATCACTGACCACAAACCGCTTCTGGGTCTCCTTGGGGGGGACCGCCCCACTCCGAACATTTTATCACCACGAATGAGAGGGACGATTTTCATGGCGGCATACAAATACCGGCTAATTCATTGCCCGGGCAAAGCCCTGGGCCATGCTGATGCCTGCTTCCAGACATCGTGGAAGACCCTGCCCCCATCGCACCCGTACTCCTCATTGAGGACTTTGTGTCTGGCCCTGTCACAGTGGCCGTAATAGCAGAACATTCAGCCAACGACAAAACTTTGGCACAAGTTTTAAACTGGGTGTGGAGGGGGTGGCCTACGGGACCAGTGGGGGGTGAGCTAAAACCATTTCAGATGCGACAACACAAATTGTTGGCCCAAAAGGGGTGTTTACTGTGGGGGGACCAAGTCGTTGTACCCTATAAATTAAGGAAACAAGTGCTTGGGGCTGTACACATAGGGCATCCTGGCATTGTCAGAATGAAGGCACTGGCCAGGAGCTATGTATGGTGGCCTAATATGGACAGGGACATAACCGAATGAGTTATGTCCACCATGTCAAGAGTCCAGACCAGCACATCCCACTGCACCGGCGGACGAATGGGAGACTCCCAGAGCACCCTGGTCACGAGTGCACATTGATTTTGCAGGACCGGTCCAAGGCCAAACATTCTTAATAATCGTGGATGCATACTCGAAATGGCTCGAAGTAATACTTACGACCTCTACAACGCAGAAGCGGTCATTAAAGTATTACGGAGACTTTTCTCCACCCACGGGCTACTGGACGTTTTGGTATCAGACAATGGGCCTCAATTCACTGTGGTTCAACTCAAAACATTCTTAGCAGAGCTAGGGATCAGACATGCCAGGGTCGCACCATTCCATCCATCGGGTAATGGTCAAGCGGAGAGAATGGTGCGTTCAACCAAAGAAGCCCTATTACGAATGGGCCCAGGGGACTGGCAAGCTAAGATAGACAAATTCCTTCTGGTACAGCACATCACATCTAGCGCTACCACAAACCGAAGCCCGGCAGAATTACTAATGGGCCGCAAGCTAAGGTCACAATTAGATAGATTAAACCCAAACTACAATGCAGAGGCACCCCACTGATTCGACCAGCCAGCACCGGTCATTTAGTATAGGGGACCTAGTGTATGCCCACAACTACACAGGGGGTGCTTCATGGGTCCCTGCCAAAGTGGTAGCCATTACAGGTCCCCGCTCGTATAGAATGGAGCTAGAGGACAGTAAAATATGGAGAAGGCACATAGACCAACTCAGGGGACAGATAGGAAACTCTGTCCTAAGACAACCAGAGGAAAATCCGACTCAAACAATCAAAACTTATTTTTATAAAAAATTATTAAAAAAAAAAAAACCTCCTATAGACATCGTTCCTCGACTTGAAACTCTCCCTACAATAGACTCAAACCCAGATTGGCAATGCATACATGTACCTGAGGAACTGGGAATCCAGCAAAGGGTTCTCGGAAGAACAATTCCGGCAGAGTCAGCCACACCCCAGGAGAACTTCCAGGCGATTCCATTGGCTGACTCCAGAGCGGCAGCAGACCTGACTACCCAGGCCACCGCCACCGCTGATACAACTGAGCTGCGCAGGTCAGGTAGAACCCATCATTGCCCCGCCTACCTGCGTGACTACATCGCTGAGCATCGTTGAGCATCGCTGATTGGTCAACCCTCTTTCCTAGAGGGGAGGGGTGTTACATATGATAATGAGGAGTGAAGCCAAGGGACGTAGGCTTCACTCCGGTCCGCCTTCCAGGCGGGAAATAATACTTTAAATTCATTGGACCGCCTCTCTGGCGGGAAAATAGGTTAAATCTCATTGGTTGAGCTGTCTGACAGCTCCCTTTAAAAGGGGAAGCTGTCGGACAGGCAGAGGCTATGTTTTTACCGATCTATGCATTAAAGAGCTGTTGTCACTAAAATCCGAGTCCTGCCTCTTCAATCACCCAACTTAACAGAGGGTTTATTCAAAAAGAAAATAAGAGAGACCGAAAAAAGAAAAATAAATCCCCACAAAAGGCTGCAAGACGGGCGGTGAGGGAGAAGACATCCAGGCAGGCTGTGACATTGGGGAGGGAAAGAACGAGAGATGGGAAAAGCTGAGCTTCTTGCAGCTGGGACTGGGATGCGATCTCCCTACCTCTCGACAAAGCGAGGAGTGGCTGTGGCTGTGAGGGATAGGGAGGGGCGAGGCTTCAGCCAATTCCCCAAACTGAACAAAAAATTAACTGGCTGAAGAATCCCACCACTGCCTACACCATTTCTAACAGATGTCCGGTCTTTTCTTGAAAGCTTCCAGTGATGAAGCTTCCACAACTTCTGAAGGCAAGCTGTTTCATGGGTTGATTGCTCTCACAGGCAGAAAATGTGAAAGAAGCAGTTCAGTTTTGTCGTATATGCCCTGTGAAAGCTCGCTAGATTTCAATCTGGATTTATTCAACCTTGGAGCAGATTTTCCCGTGGGCAATGCAACAGGGGTAGGAGAGGGGGGTCACACAGTCCCTATACATGTGAGACAGAGCAACTTACCAAAAATTATGCGAGCGGCCAAGGCAGGCAATGGAGGCAAACAGGGAGTGAGGAAAACAGGGGCAATGGGGGCAAATGGAGGCAGTGGAGGCAAATGGGGAGGGAGGCAAATGGGGAGGGAGGCAAACAGGGAGGGAGGCAAATGGGGGCAATGGAGGCAAATGGAGGCAGCGGAGGCAAACGGGGAGGGAGGCAAACAGGGAGAGAGGCAAATGGGGGCAATGGAGGCAGCGGAGGCAAATGGGGACGACGGAGGCAAATAGAGGCAGCGGAGGCAAACAGGGAGGGAGGCAAACGGGCAACGGAGGCAAACAGGGAGGGAGGCAAACGAGGGCGACTGAGGCAAATGGAGGCAAACGGGTGAAGAACAGCTGAGCCGCGGGCATGAGGATGAGCATGAAGGAAGGCAAACTGGTGAAGAGCAATTAGGCCACGTCCGTGAGGATGAGCACGAAGGCAGGCGAGGCGCAAAAAGGAGTGAGTGGGAGGGGAGGGGCAGGGCCAGTCAGTGGTGTGATTTGCCGGTTTGCTGAACTGCGCATAATAGTTACTACCGGTTCAGGAGAACCGGTCCGAACCGGCTGAATACCACCTCTGGTCAATATGTCCCTGCGTCTCTCGGGAGCTTGCCTCGCCTCAGTGGAGCCAGGACTGATGCTGAACCCACTTTGGTAACACCTGCAATGTTGTTTGCCAGTCCTCATAAAAATGACAAATGAAAGTGTTGTAAAGCATCCAGGAGAGATCTGGATAGCATCTCACTTGATCTTTCCAATTTCATGAGGAACTGCTGGCAGCAGAGCATTCTCTCTGAGAGGGATCCCAACCCAGATGTTCATTCATTGGGGATCCCACTTCAGCCTAAGGAACACAGCTCAGATTATTTTTGAGAATAATTTGTGAGAACAATTAATCCATGGAACAGCTTGCGTCCTGAAGTTGTAGGTGCTCCATTGCTGGAGGTTTTCAAGAAAGAATTGGACAAGTGTTTGTCTGTAACATCTTCTGGAGCTGAAGACAAGGTTAGGAGAAACCCACAGGGGAATTAATTATGACCTTCTCAAAACAAGAAGGGTGAAATTAAACACACACATCCCAAAGAGGCTTTGTAATGAAATAGTTGGTAATGGTGCAGGCTTCTTCTTATGAATTCAAATTCTCTTCAGGGAAAGTTTAATAACAGAAAACAAAAGTCCTTTTTCCACCCCAGGGCTTCCTTATGATGCAGTCAGAAGCCGTGTGGGAATTGAATGAAGGAGCACCCGAATGGTTGTTGACATAAATATCGGTCATGCTATTCCCTTTCGGGATAAGGATGCTTTGTGAAGCATAGAGAAACTGTAAGAAGCTTCAGTAGAGAGAAAACAAACTCCTGTAAAATACAGATTATATGAACACAATTCACTATCCCTCTCTACTTCTCTAGCCTTCCTTATGTCTACGGAGTCTCCGTGCTGCTTCGTGCTTTAAACTTCTTACTCATTTTGTTCTTTAAACTTCTTACTCATCTTTCAGAGCCTCTCATCAACTCCATCTAACCATTAATTTTTGGTCTTTACCTTACTTTCAACCCAGGGGTGAAATTCAGCAGGTTCTGACAGGTTCTGGAGAACCGGTAGTGGAAATTTTGAGTAGTTCGGAGAACCGGCAAATACCACCTATGGCTGGCCCCAGAGTGGGGTGTTAATGGGGATTTTGCAATATCCTTCCCCTGGAGTGGGATGGGAATGGAGATTTTGCAGTATCCTTCCCCTGCCACGCCCACCAAGCCACGCCCACAGAACCGGTAGGGAAAAATTTTGAATTTCACCCCTGTTTCAACTCAATCATTCTCCTTTCATATATTTATTTTGCAAGGCAATCATTATTCATTCACAAGATGGCAGCAAAGCGTTTGAGTTTCATGTATCCTTGGCTTCTTGTTCCACTGTTTACTAGACTTACAAGCTGACCCCTTGATGAAACAAACAAAACCCTAAAAAACATACATAGCAACCCAAAGAATCGAGTTTTTTAGCTGTAGTTGTGAAACTGGTGTGTGTGTGTGTGTGTGTGTGTGTGTGTGTGTGTGTGTGTGGGTGTGTGTGTCTGTTAGAGCACATGCTCTGCACATTGACTGGATGACAGCTTACAAAGGAAGGAAAGGCTGCCAGTCCCCACTGCAGCCAGGAGAGGACGGAGGGCAGGTGAAGAGATCTGGGCCGGACAGGGCAGCCCCACCACAAACCCAAAAATCAACTGGAGCCACCCGATGGCCATGACAGCACCCGGGACTTGGTCCGCACCCCTGGCGCACATTGAGGCACCTTCCATTGCCCACCTGCATGTCTTTAAGTGGGACATTGGAGCAGACCAGCTCTGGAGTGCCGCACCTTGGGAGACAACCTCTCTGCCTTGGAGACCAAAATCAGTTCCTTTAGCTAAATTCTCTCTCACCCTCCTAGTCTGTATTAAGCAGCCACCTCTCTTCTCCCCCCACACGAAACCACAATCAGTTTCATTTTCCTGCTGGGAGAAAACGGATGCAGAATCTCTGGGTTCTGCCTTCTCAACCTCACTTTTTCCAACAGATCATCTTCGGCTTTCTAAGTACCAAAGGTCATTTTTTTTAATATTACATCTTTAAAAAACAACGTCTGTCTGTCTGTCAATCTATCTATCATCTCTCTCTCTCTCTCTTTTCTGTTATTTGTTAAATTTATTTGCCACCTATCTCGCCCACCTATTTTACGTGGCTTACAACAATAAAAAGAAACAAATGAAAAGAGTGTAAAGAGTACAAAAGTAAAATATTAGAATAAAATAAACAATAAAAAAGAACACAACGAGAATACATTAATATGACAACAAAAAGATGTAGAGAGCGGGGGGGGAGGTGGAATCGGCCATCAATCAATTTAAGATAACCGTCCAATGAAGAAACGCAGAAGCATGGAAGTCAACCACTGGCTTAGGGGATGTGCCATGGAGAGAACTCCAAATTCCTAGACCTCCTCTACAATATCTGCATGGGGGCTTCTGGCAGGGGATGGCTACACCTCACAATAACTGGAAAGAACATCTTTGGAAACCAACTGGCTCCCCTTATCCACAGGGCTTTAAACTAACACTGGAGAAGGAGGGAGACGAACTTTTGGAAGGTAATTCCAAGCATAAACCTCATGGCAATCAACCAAGTGGCAAGGAAGAAAGGGAATACAGACAAAAACAGGAGATAAGTCAAAAAGGACTCAAATGCCTATATACTAACACCAAAGTATGAAGAACTAAAAGCTGAGCTGGAAGTCCCAGTACATGAGGGCAGATATGGCATCGTTGCCCTTACCGAAACTTGGTGGGATGTAACTCACGACTGGAGCATACCACTAGAAGGATTTAAATTGTTCAAAAGAAACAAGATGTAACAAAAGAGGAAGTGGAGTTGCATTATGTATAAAAAATCGCTACACCTCTACAGAAATGCAAAGCAAAGGATGAAAGCCTCCTAGAATGCATTTGGGTTACTCTAAAAGGAAAAAGGAATGACATTGCCATAGGTGTAGACTGCAGGCCACCCAACCAAACAGAGGAAATGGATGAACATTTGCTAATCAGTTAGCTAAGGTGTGCAGAAAGCATTTAATTATCCTGACATCAACTGGGAGAGAAACTCTGCACTAAGTGGGAGATCAAACAGATTCCTGACGAATGTAGCGGACAACTTTGTCACCCAAAAGGTAAAGGAGGGAATTAGAGGGTCAGCTATATTGAACTTAATTCTCACTAACAGATGAAATGATAGAAGGGGTTGAAGTTGTGGGAACTTTGGGGGAGAGTGACCATGTCATATTGGAATTCAACCTAGTGCAGTCACACAAGCAATAGAACAAAGTCAAACTAGTGTCTTAGACTTACTCTGATTTCATCAAAATTGGAGCTTGGAAAGGATTCCATGGATGAAAATCTTTAAGGGAAAAACAACTCCAGAAACTGGGGAAACTCTGGAAAAATGAGATTATAAAAGCCTAATCTAGCACAATACCATTCAAAAAGAAAAACAAGAAACCCCTGATGTAACCAGTGTAGTTGCACGTGGAACTCTCTGATAAACTGTATGACAAAAAGGATAAGTATAAAAAAACGGAAAGATGGACATATAACTAAAGCAGAATATCAGCATATAGCCGCAAAGATGAAGTCAGGAAAGCTAAGGCTCAGAATGAACTAAGACTTTCAACAAATGTCAAAAATAATTTTTAAAAGTTTCTTTCAACATGTAAAAAAGAAGAAAAAAGTCAATTGGTCCACTAAAGAGAGATGGCAAGAACATGACAGGCAGCAGGGAGAAAGTTGAACTGCTTAATTCATTCTTTACATTTTTCTTTACATAAAAGGAAAAAAGAGTCCAACCTACCAAAAGCAGAACCGTAAAAGACAAATTAGGAATACAGGTCAAAATAGGCAACATGGTAAGACAACACCTGTCTAGTCCAGAACAAGTTCAAATTGCAGGACCAGATGGATTACATCCCAAAGTTCTGAAGGCACTGGCAGCTGTGATCTTGGAACCATGGAACCATATTTTTCACAATTCCTGGAACACCGGGGAACTACCAGAGGACTGGAAAAGAGCTTTAACTACTCCAAGGATCATGACTATCTTATCAAGAAGTTGACCACTAAGCCTCCTCCTGAACAGGATGCAATTAAAAATACAAGGCTCAGGGACAAAATAAATATTTTCAAGCTCTACCTACAATTTCTAAGGAACCCCTGATTTTTAGAATAAATAAGCCTGGAGAGCAGTCCCTTATCCCCAATCAAACCCAGAAGTCATTTACAAGCAGCAAGTGAAAGAGTTCCATTTACCCTTCTCTTTCTGGCCACTCTGTTCCTGAGAGCTGGACACCTCCTCCAAACTGCTTGGCTCATCCGCCTTTGCCAGCCAGCCCTGGGGAGGCAGGGGTCCCTGCTTGCACAGTCCAGCCTTGGACAGATTTCCTGGTGCTCTTGGTGCCCCTTGTACGTCCACCTCATTACTGGATAGCTCAGAGCTGGAGATTCTGGAGCAGCTGGAAGGAGGGGTCCTCACGGACAATGCTCTCCATTTAGATTCTTCACCAGATCCTGGTCCCTGGGGAGCCCCACAGCATCTGCAGTGAGCCATATCCCAGCCTTGCACCAGAGAAATGAGCTTCTGAATGGGGGGGTCACTGTTCTCCAGGGGTTTGGTTAAGCTGCCTTTTGCTCCTCTTTTCTTGTGGGGGCTTCCTTCCTGTCGGAAAAGGCAGGAGTTTCCCCAGTCATCAGAGGACTTGGACATTTCCCAGGGATGTTTTCGCTTTGCTCCCTTAATGGAGGAAATGCTGGTGTACTTGGTGTTCTCTCTATCACTCCCATCCATAGATTGTGGTTCTCTAGCTATATTCCAATTATTGGCACACTGATCTAAATCCACAGCAAAATGTAGATGCTTCAAAAAAGGAAGAGAAAAAAATCCATTAAAGCATAATTAATAATGTATTAATTGTATTATAGCAAGAGCTGCGGTGGCGCAGTGGTTAGAGTGCAGTACTGCAGGCTACTTCTGCTGACTGCCAGCTGCCTGCAATTTGGCAGTTCGAATCTCACCAGGCTCAAGGTTGACTCAGCCTTCCATCCTTCCGAGGTGGGTCAAATGAGGACCCATTTTGTTGGGGGCAATATGCTGACTCTGTAAACGGCTTAGAGAGGGCTGGAAAGTACTGTGAAGCGGTATATAAGTCTAAGTGCTATTGCTATTGCTCTTCTTCCTTATATAAATCCAAAGATGATTTCTGCTGAGTGTATCTGCCATCAGAGAATCCATTTTTTCCAATGTAAACTATCCATTTGTAGCCTTCTAAAAAAAATATACCTACTCCAAACAGGAGTAGGTAGTGATAGAGATATTTTGCAGTCCTATAAACTAAGGAAGTTGGACTCCATAGGCTTGCACTGGTTTAATATTTTATTATATTCTGAAATAACCACTAGAGCAAAAAAATAAGACATTATAGAATTTGTAGTTAAAAGACAAAGTAACCAAGTAGAGCTAAAAGCAGCAGTGTTGCTCCAATAAGAAAGACTGAAAGGCCATACAGGTTGTCCTCAATTTACAACCACGAGAACGACTGGAAAGTCTGAGGTCACTGTAGTCTAAGTTGAGGCGCCCACATGACTGAACCTGCTTTTTTGACATTTTTCACTGGGGTCATGAAGCAAATCGCCACAGTTGTTAAGCAAACCAGTTCTTCTGAATGGGGGACTTTTTTTTGCCAGAAACCATAAAAAAACACCAGAAGACAGCAAGAAATATTGCAAAATGTGATCACATGACAACGGGATGCTGACTTGGTCATAAAGGCGAGCCAGTTACCAAGCGCCTGACATGTAGCCACGTGACAGTTTGCCACAGCTGGAAGCGCTGCAGGGCTCATAAAGCCCCCACTCAGAGGCCGTAGTAAAAGGCTGGTCTTACGTTGAGGACTCCCTATCTATGAATATTATTAACGCTGATGGGAAGCGTAGAAACTTGCTCTGTCTTGCTGTCCATTATACTGCTATGTTTTGATTAGGAAAAAACCCTGTTTCTCCCTCTGTTTGTTTTCTGAGCCTGGCATTAACTTTTCTTTTGACCCATGTGTAAAGTGGCAGACTTTTTCACCCTATCGTTGGAAGGATACTTTTTTCTGCAGTGCTCAAAAATGAGGAAGAAGAAAACCAGCATGACAGTAGTAATAATAATAGCAGAATAAAAGAGAAAGAGCTGGAAAAAAAATCACAAAATACAAATAGAAATGGAATGACTGTGGCAAAAGAAAGCAAAGGTAGTACCAATGAACAGAGGCTTCTTGGGTGCAATCTCAGAAATCTGGAGCACCTCTTGACAAAATCCCCATCAGTCAATTGCAAAAGGCAGCTTTGACTTGGAACTGCTGACATCCTGTGACAACACTTTTAACAATATCAAAGAACATCTGTCTATTCCAGGTCCTTGGCTCAACAGCTGGATAAAAAATGCCAAATCTAAACATCTGGATGACTATGTGACCAATCAAAACAATAGTAATAATAAAAAAATAACATTACATCTCGAAGGACTTCGTTGGATCCGGTATCCTTCTCTGATATTGACTCAAGGTTTCTGACCGGATAAGCTACATGTTGAACTTCCTGCTGTTGTACCCATAACCTGGAACACAAACGATTTATATCTTTTTTAGGAAACACTCTCTATGCCTCAATGATATTGGTCATCGTTAAAATTCTCCTATTAAGAGTTAGAAGTCAAGAACAGGAGAAAGCTATGTGGATATTTTTTTCCCTTTTCTCTAAGGCGCAGGAGAAAAAGATTTTGAGGAGCAACCGACACTTTTAAATTCTTGGCCAAAGCGCAAGCTAACCAACTTTTGCATTTTGTTCAAATGTCCTCTTACCCCACCCTGGTGGCTTAAAACTGCCCCCTCCACCCAGGGATCCTGCATTCCAAAGGGAGGGGCTTCTCCAAGACAGCCCAGCCTTTCCTCGGAGGGGGGGTGTCGG
>QLTV01000331.1:1456432-1467671 GCA_003457575.1 Thermophis baileyi
ACAGGGGTGGAAATAGAAAAGAAAAAAAAGAACGAAAGAGGGAAGGAAGGAAGGAAGGAAGTAAAATAGAGGGAGAGTGAGAGGGAAGGAAGGAAGGAAGGAAGGAAGGAAGGAAGGAAGGAAGGAAGGAAGGAAGGAAGGAAAGAAAGAAAGAGGATGTATCTTTGCTATGCCTGGAAGCTGCCTACAAAAGGCTCAGTATTGATCCCAGGGTCTTCTGTTTGACAGCAGTCCATCTGGCTTCAGTTTTATAAATGATCTAGATGAGAGGATAAAAGGGGTACTCATTCAATTTGCAAATGTCACCAAACTGGGAGGAATAGCCAACACTCCAGAAGACAGCCTCAAGATTCAAAAGGATCTTGACAGACTTGAGCATTGCACCCTATCCAACAAGATGCAGTTCAGTGGTGAGGAAACTCAGGTCCTGCACCTAGGCAGGAAAAACCAAATGCACAGGTATAGAATAGCAGGTACCTGCCTCAATAGTAATACTTAGGAGGGGGATCTAGGAGTCTGAGTGGATCACCACTTCCTACGAGTTAGCTGCCAAAAAAGCCAACACAGTTCTAGGATGCATCAATAGAGGAACGGCATCAAGATCATGAGAAATGATAGTGCTGTTCTACACTGCGCTAGTGAAACCACACCTAGAATACTGCATCCAGTTTTGGTCACCACAATACAAAAAAGACTCTAGAAGGAATGCAGAGAAGAGCAACAAAGATGATTAGGAGGCTGGAGGGTAAGTCATATAATAAACACCTAAGGGAATTGGGTATATTTAGCCAAATGAAGAGAAGGCTGAGGGGAGACACCAATCCTCTGCGAGCTGCACTGGCTTCCTATTGGTCTCCGGGCACAATTCAAGGTGTTGGTTATTACCTTTAAAGCCCTATATGGCTCAGGACCAGGTTATCTTCGAGGCCGCCTTCTGCCACATAGCTCCCAGCGACCGGTAAGCTCCCCCAGGGTTGGGCTCCTCTAGGTCCTGTCAGCTAAAGAGTGCCGGCTGGCGGGCCTGTTTCAAGTTGGTAAGTTGAAATGCTGTTTTATGTCGGCCATGATTGATATACATGAGTTTTAAATTGTTTTAATGTTTAATGTTTTATAATTGTTTATGATGTTTTATAATGTTTTCTTTTTTTATGATGTTTTTTAATGTTTATTTGCTGTTGTTAAGCCGCCCAGAGTCCTTTGGGAGTTGGGCGGCATACAAATAAAATAAAATAAATAAATAAATAAATAAATAAATAAATAAATAAATAAATAAATAAATAAATAAATAAATAAATAAATAGCGATCTTCCAATACTTGAGGGGCTGTCACAGGGAAGAGGACATTAATTTACTCTCCAGAGCACCTGAGGGCAGGACAAAAAGCAGCGGGTGGAAGCTTGGCAGGTGGAGATTCAACCTGGAAATGAGGAATTTTCTGATGGCAAGAACGATTCTCTAACGCAATCTTTTAAAGCACTGCTGTTTTCCTTGGGTTAGGGTGTTTGTGTATCCCTGGATGGCTGGTTGTTGCGCAGTTTGTCTGGAAGTTCTTTTGGTGGTTTTCTCATTTTAAGTATAAGCTACCCAGAGCCATGATGAAGTCAGGCAGCAGGAGGGAGGCCTGGTCCAAGCACAAGACTGCCTTCAGTTCAGCTGCTCCTTCTTCTGCTGCTGCAGGGGGATTCCTGCACTGCCCCCGTTATTCTTTGGGGCACAGAGCATCTGCCCTGCGGCTCTGCCACTTCAGCCTCCCCTGGCTGTGCCCAAGTGCAAAGTCCTTCACAAGACAAATGCACTTTCCAAGATTTGGGATAAATGATCTTCATGTTCACTAGTGTTATTTCTGAAACAATGTTTAGCTTTGTTGTCCTGATTTATTGCTGCAAATTGTTAATTAGCAACATTTAATGACATCATAGGGGACATAATGAAGTAGGAACAACCTAAGAGAAATTGGCAAACACAAATTGCTAAAGTTTTAGAGAAAATAGAACTTTGGGGAGGAAATAATTAAAGCCTTATTCTACAAAGAACATGGTTGAGAGAGGCAGCCATTCGGTGCACTATCTTAAGGTAAAACTGCTCTTTAGCTATCCCAGATATAATATGCATCAAACAGTAATTAACGTACTTAAATTCAGATGGTAAATACAACTTGCCAAGTCTTAAGAAGTTGAGAACATGTCGAAACATTTTTCCATCTCCATGAATGAGGAGACTCTGGCCATAAGCAATCCAATATACCTTTTTGCAATTTGACAACAACTCTGGAAACTAAAAAGAAAAAAAAGGTAAGAGATTTCAAATCAGCTCTTCCCATAAGCTTTCTCTCAAACTGAAAAGACTATTTTCCTTACAACCCCCCCTCACCCCCCCTCAGATTTGTATTCTAAAGAACTAGATAGCTCACAATGACAGAATAATATCAGGTGCAAAGGGGAACCACAAATGACTAGCGTTGTTAGCATAAAATCAACATGTGGCGTGGAGGCTGTCCGCTTTGCCTGGCCTGCAGGTGGCCTAAATTCCTCATCCCCGCAAAGCCTGGGCTTCATCATCCCATGTTCCAGAGGGGAAACGGTCACCGGAGTTTGCTGCAGTAAAAATGTCTTTTGCTCACTTTTACCATGACATATATATTTTGTAAAAAAATCAGATGCATTGATTGTCCTGAGTCTCGGGTCATGGAAAAAATGCTTTTATCAGTTTGGTTAGTCTTTAAAAGACTAAAACTGCAATGCCACAGAAGCCCAAAGTAGTCTTCAAGTTACGACCGTAATGAAGGCTGCCCATTAGGGCTGAAAATTGGGACAAACATTAAATGAACTACGTCAAGACAAGTAACAACCAGCATCCCCGCTCCCCCCCGCCCCCGTGAATCCCTTAAATGAACGTGTGGGTCATTAAGTGGAGCTCAGAGGTGGGGGAGATCCTGGGAGGCCTAGTGCAGGCACAGGTCTACCTGCCCGGGCTCCCCAAGGCCTCTCTCACCCCCAGGATACCCCATGGTCCACTTTCTGTCCCCAGGGGGGCTCGCACACATGTCTGCTGTGCAGTTGGCTATCTTGCCAGCAAGAGACAAGGGGAAAGGAAAACGCGGGGTGCCCCTGCCTTTCCAGGTTCTGCCACTGCCCTTCCTCCTGGCCAGAGGCCCCTGCCTTCCTGGGGCAAAACAAGGCCTGTCAGACGGCCAGGTCATTGGGGCAAGAAGCTCCGAAAGCAGCTGCCATTTCCACAAGGAATTGCTGGAGCACTGAAAATGGCGGCCTCTCTCCCAGAAGGCCTGGGAAGCAGACCCAATGCGCTGTGGGGTCGTCAGGGCGGGATGGAGGGCAAGAGAGGCGGGGGTGCTGCAGCATTCCCATGGTCGGTCGTAAGAGCAAATGACCATGGGGGCCATTGTAACTTTGAAACAGGGTCATACAGTATGTAATTTTGGGGTGTCTGTCATAACTCTGAACATTTATTAAGTGACCTGTCATATCTTGAGGACTGCCTGTACTAAGGGATCCAGATGTTCCTTGGTTCCCCTATCCTCAGATATAATAATTTTAAAATGCCACAATCTCAAGCAAAGTGCCCAAATCCTGTGCCATCATGCTAGATTAGCTCTAAAAGTTGGAAAAAAATGTGGATTGGAAAGTTACTGTCATCTTCCAAGAGAGACTAAGGACACTGCCAGGCCCCCATCAGCAGAAGAGCCACTGGCACAAGACTGGCTGAAGTTCACCCTCCAAGCCCTGCCCAGCCTCACTCCCAAGGCTAGCAGGAGGAAGGCACAGCCCTTCCCAATTGTAATAGAGCAGCAGTCAACCTTTCTGGCACCAGGGACCAGTTTCGTGGAAAACAATATTTCCCCGGACTTGTGGAGGGGGGATGGTTGTGGCGGTGGTCAGAGTGCAGTACTGCAGGCTACTTCAGCTGACTGCTAGCTGCAGTTCAGCGGTTCAAATCTCACCGGCTCAAGGTTGACTCAGCCTTCCATCCTTCTGAGGTGGGTAAAATGAGGACCCAGATTGTTGGGGGCAATATGCTAACTCTGTAAACCGCTTAGAGAGGGCTGTAAAGCACTATGAAGCGGTATATAGGTCTAACTGCTATTGCTATTGCTAACTGCTATGGTTTTGCATGCAACCTAGATCCTGTGCCTGCACAGAGGAAGTTTCACTCGCTCGTCTACTGCTTGCACGGCCCAATTCCTGACAGGCCATGGAATGGTCCCAGTCCAGGGCCCGGGGTTGGGGACCCCTGTAATAGAGGACCAATGAAAGGCAGCCATTTGTGGCTTGCTTTCCCCTCCCTCTGAGAATCCCCTGCCAGCAGGAAAACCGCCAACCAATTGCTCTCCTTAAAAGGGGGAAGGACAGGGCTGGGCAGGCTTGGGAGGATCTTTGGGCAGAGACTTCTCTCAGGTTGCCCAACTCACAGGTCAACCGTGTCAAGGAGGGAACATCATGGACTTTCCTTCCCACTTCATCCAGTAATCCTCCTGCATGCCTTTGGCAGTCAGGATAGAAGGAGAGGGGGGGGGGGAAGCAGAGCTAGGAAAAAGGAGCACCCTCTGAATAACGGAAGTGGCAAGTAACCTCCAATCTTTTGCACAGGAGACAAAATGGCTCAAAGCCCTGAAAGCAATAGAAAGTCCAGTTTGGTGTCAGCAAAAAAAGAAAACAAACAAAACAAAACAAAACAAAACAAAACTGCAGGGCACTTCTTGGGGGGAGAACTGGCATCATCCAGCTCTTTCAAAGGAATGCTACACCTGGGTTTCCAGAAAGCCTCCTTGTGACCGACAAGCCCTTTGGGAACTCCAGTCAAACATTTTGCCTGGAGATGCATCCACAGAAACCCGCTGCCTGCTCTCTCCTGCACTCCAAGCCCAAATGGCTGTGGAAGGCGGAAAAGGTCAGTGAGAGGTAAGCAGATGAACCCACTATATGGCCAACCACATTGCTGAAGGTGAGGCCCATGATAAAAATTGGGTTGGAAGGGGAGAGAAATCCCTGGACTTTAAGCTGGCTCAAGTCTGGGCTGGGGACGGGACAAAGGCCGTATCATGAGAAGAATCCCAGGGCTTGTTTGTGCGGCGGTTAGGGGGATGCGAGGATGAGCTCTCTAAGGTAGTTTCCCACGGTCACCAGCATTCAGGAGAGGGAATGGATGACACTGGATTCTCTCACACATCCCAGCCTGCATTTCTCCAGGAGAAGCACAACAAAAATCATGAGAGGTCAATTTTCAAGTTCTCTGTGCGATCTGCCATATGTATTCTGAGCTTAGTTACACAACATGCTTTCTCTACATCTCTTTAGAACAAGCAGTCTAAATGCCCCAAAGGTGCTTTTTCAAGAGGCAACTGGACTTTCTTGTTTTTCTTTAAAGACGTTTCGCTTCTCATCCAAGAACACAGTACAACGCAGTCCTTTCAGCCGCTCCAAGAAGGCTCCACACCCATTTGCACTACTCAGGTGACCCTGAGGACACAGACAAACCTCTAAGTAACCTCAACGACTCTCTAAAACAGTGGTTCTCAACCTTTCTAATGGCGTGACCCCCTCCCCGCCCCCTCCCCGCGCGGGACGAGGTGACAAAGGGGGCGTGGCACCAGGGGCAAAATGCTCCGGGTCCGGGCTTGCCTGCCGGTTGCCGGACAGCTGATAGCATCGGAAGCGGGAGACTTCGCCCGGACGCCGCCATTTGGGTTCTTTTACCCTCTGCGCCTGCGCCCAGCATTCTGCGCATGCGCCGACGCGCGTGCGTGTTGCCAGTCACCAAGATGGCGGGCTAACGCGCGCTTAGGCGACCCCTGTGAAATGGTCGTTCGACCCCCAAAGGGGTCGCGACCCACAGGTTGAGAACCGCTGCTCTAAAAGAATGCAAGAAATATAAATCCTTCCCTTCCCCACCATCCAGTCAGAGCTGAAGAAGCTTCTTGGATGAGAAGCGAAACGTCTTCAAAGAAAAACAAGAAAGTCCAGTTGCCTCTTGAAAAAGCACCTTTGGGACAACCTTGACCTGGAGGACGGAGAATCTCCAGAGACATTTAGCTAAGCAGCCTAAATATTGGCCACTCTAGAGCAAGCAACATAAAGATACTTAATAATTATACCTTTAATAACGTTTGCAAATAGGTGGCATACCAGTGGCTTCCTACATAGACTTTGACAATATGATGGAGGGAAAAAGCTGTTATTTCTGCTGCCCACTCTGCATCTACAAAACACAATCCAAATGGCAGGAGGTCTACTTTTATACTTTTGCAACACAAAGGAATGGATTCATGGAGGAATGAAATATGCCCAGCCACCTGAACCACACAATTTCCTTATAAATGATTGGATCAGGGAAGGAAATCAGAGAAAATTCGTTACTGGCTCAAACCATTTTGCAATCTACAACCATTCTAAGATCCACTTCACAAGTTCCATTACCAAGCCAGAGATGCCTTGACCTATATGCTAGATCATTTTATGTGGGAATTCTCAACTACGTTGTACAGGTCAACAACTAAGTGTGTGAGCTGAATCTGTACAATACATTAACCTAAAACAGGACTGGACAATGTCAGTGTGTCCAATGAAGAAAAGCCCTTCTGGTCAATGGCACTCCCTTCCGAGTAAATGCACGTAGGGGGACAACTTGGTAACAGACCCTAAAAAAGGCCTAAGCAACTTTTTTAATTTTCTTCTCCCACTAAGAGAAAACATCAATTATTCTATCACGTATTCATCCTTAAAAAAGTAAAGTCTCCTTCAAGTTCAGCTTGCCCCCCCCCCCCCCGATGACTGTCCCCCCCTCTTCTGCAACAACACAGGCGGCATTTTGTTTGCCGCAGCCTTTTTCGCAGGTTTTTTTTCCTTACCCAGATCTTTAACTTGTGAATGTTACAACACAGTTTCACGTACATAATATATCTCAAGGGAGGCACGACTTACTTTTTATCAGGGAATCTGTGGGCGTCTTCGGGTTTAGAAATCTTTTTAAAGCGTCCTTCATTGGCTCATAGATGAGATCCATTTGATCCAAATACGTGCAAAGGTGTGGAAGTTCAGACATATTTCGTGTAAGTGGAAGTCTGCAAGTTCCTAACCAATTCCTTTGCATAGAAAAAGAGAAAGACTTGCCAGAAATGTAGATATTTTTTATCATTCCTATTTTAAGGCAGCTACTGGATTATTTCTTTCCATTCTTTCATCTTTATACGGACTTCTTACCTACTGCTTTTCTTCTTCATATACATATATCAGATTTCCTCACTCTACTTTAAAAAAGATACAGCTCCTCTTTATCATATGCATATTAATTTGCCATTAAACCTTGCTTAAGAGATACTGTTAGCAGTGTACTTTCACTTCATTACATAAAATATTGAACAGTTAGAAACCGAAGCTTCTGTGTCATAAGGTCAAAATATTGTTTGGCTCCATGCAGAAGCTAGGCCTTGTCTGTTAAAATAATAAAACGTAGAAAGCATAATTTAGGACCAAACAAGTTCCAACAAAAGAGTTCAGGACTGTTATGCAGCTGAGGATGGAACAGTGGAGTCCCTGGTGCTCTCTGAGCTTCATGGTTTGCTTGCAGACATTTCATTACCCAACTAGATAGCAACATCAGTGCAAGGGAGTGTGGGTTTTTCCCCCTGTATAGGTACAGCAATTTGCTATGCCAGTGTTGGGGAGGGTATTTCTCCTTGGTATTTCCATGATTAGGTTATTGTTTTCTGTTTGACTATCAATCAAGACGACTGACTGACATTCCCATAAAACCATCCAGTGGCCTTAAAGGAACCACCAAATGCTACACTTACTTAGAGGGCACCACAAAAACGCATTCTCTACAGGTTACTCCCACAATACAACTCTGTCTACTCAGTTCCATCCGACAGAGGCACCCTAGGATGAAATCAGCACCCCTCAAAGAAGTTAAAACTCCCAGGACCCGCATGGGATCCATGCGGGTCCTGGAAGCAGCCGGCTAGAAAATGGATCCAGAAGGAAAAACAACCGATTGCCAATTATTATTATTATTATTGTTATTTATAAAATTTGTATGCTGCCCAACTCCCGAAGGACTCTGGGCGGCTCACAGTATATAAAAAAGACAACAATAAAAACATATATATAAAAAAACAATTTAAAAAATCACTGCTCACAGCTCTCAGTGTAAAGTGGTTTGTCCGCTGCTACAGCCCCTCCTGCATTCTTTTCATGGAGAACAGAGCTCTATTTGCTCCCAACCAGCAACCTCCATTCAGATCCCAAGGAGACCCAGCCAGGAACCAAACTTTGCCACATCTGGACTGACCAGTCCTGCCCTCTCTACAGGATCTAATAATGATGCCCAGGTGAGGAGGCAACATGAGGCATGCCATCCTCTCAGCAGGTGCGGATTATACTTGGCAATCTATCCAACCTTTGGGAAAGCCTCATCCTAGCCGATGGTCCGGATATTCCTGGCCACAGACCAGCTTTATCCTTCTCTCTCCCATCCTGGGAATGGCTGTAAGAAAATGCAAAGGCCATAAATACTAATTGACTGGATGACCCAGGTGGTAATAAATGTGAGCAGGGAAATGCTATTTAAATTGAGAATTTTCCAATTATAAAATAAGAATTATTCTGGTACCATCCCATGGAGCTGCCTGGAGAACACTTCCTTCCCACCATTATGTTATAACGGAAGGTTGTGTTTGCATCCACACCTCAAATGTCTTTATTAGAAACTATAAACAAGCACGACCAAACTTCCCAAGGGACATACATGACATGCTGAAAAAGAACTCCGTTCCCTGAGATGTAGAGCTTATTCCCATCCAGGGTGCTCTCCATGTGCAGCTGCCCCAAAGCAGAGTCAGGGTACTTGACTAGGAGTCCCAGCACCATCGGGTACAAAGGGAGGAGGACTGATGGGTCCTGAACTCTCTGCTGCTGTGCCGTCGTGCTCCTCTCACAGCCTTGAGACTTAGAGGCTTCGCTGGAACACGAGCCTAAAGAAAAACACCCACGGAGACATTGACGTTAACATGGCTGACTGCGCCGTATGCTTCTCTGTGCTGGAGTAACGATCCGAGCTGCGTTCCACTTCAAAACCAAAGCAGATCAACAACTCAATATTAGCAACACAAGCAAATGCATTTCTTAAAAGGTTCACTCTTCCTTCAGAACTACGGCATTCAACTTCTTTGCCCAATGGTTTGGAAGTGCCAAACCATTTTGTTCTGGACTTGGGGCAAAAGTTCAGAGTGTTTTCAGAGCCAAATAGCAGAAATGAGTTAAAGCTCAGAACGTTTTGCATGTCCTGCATTCTGAGCCCCCAAGCAGGCTTGCAGATGCTCAAAGCTTCCTAATCAATTAATTATTGTAATCAGAAGGACAGATGCCAGTCATGGGCAGGGCACAGGAGGGATCAACCCAGAGGAGCACTGAGTGCGAGGGCCACCTGGTTTTGTGTTGTTGGACAGTCATAAAATACATATTTTAAGATGAGCAACAATAAAGCAAGTAGGCTAAAGAGTAGAAACAGAAGATACTGGTATTGTGAAGGCCAAGTAGTGTGGGATTCCTTAATGGTATTCAAAAGAATAGTATTTTCTGAAAAAGGACAGCTCTAGTTTGACATGGTATTCTAAATATTATAATTTGTAATCATTTTTGGAGTTTCCTAGAAGGGGTAAATCAGTCTAAAAGTGCAGGAAAGTTATTATCTGCTTCATTTGGCCATTTAACAAAAAAGAATAATTGCGTACAAACGTACGCACAATATACTTCAATTTTAGTAACAAATAACTCAAAATCTTTATTACAGGTTAAATTCTGTACAATTTCATAATGAATATGACCAAGCTATCATTACTTTCAGTCTGTAATTAAAGAAAGCCCAAGTAATCCCTTTTACATGGAAATCAGTCAACCCAGAACTTAAATTGTTGCAAGAACTACACCTGGGTTATTCCTGAAGACCTTCACGGCTTCTATGACCTTGGGAATGCCCAAGGCTTCCGCTTCCGCTTCCAGAGCATCCAAGCTGGAGAAGTTATCAGGCAAAAGAATCTTCTCTGAGCGAAGAAAATTTGCTAGTTGTTTAAAAAAATGCACACCAGAAAGTAAGCAACCTGAAGGGCTAGCAGGGTGTTTTTGCCATCACATTTTATATGCATATATTTCGAATGACTTTTGGGGAAAGCAAAACTGGGGAATCCTAGCAACAGATGGACAGAGCCAGCCAGCCAGAAAGAAAGGAAGGAAGAAAGAGATGGACATGGAAACAATAGAGAGAAAATGGATAGGAAGAAACAGAATTTGAATTTGAAACATAGCCTAGGCTAGTAACTATAACAATAATTCTAGGATAACAATGCAAATTATAGACTTGGTAACCCAGCAGATGAGGGCTCCTTGATACTCTCTGAGTTTGCTTGTTTTCTTCCTTACTCAAATAGGTCACATCATCAGTGAGCACTACAAGGAAACAACCAAGCTCAGAGAGCATTGCGGACCCCTCATTTCAACATTGAGATACAAATATTCTCCTTTATCAACACCAGCATATCTTAATAGTGAGACACAGAGAAAGATCCAACAAACACTGTTTTTGTGCAAGCAACAATTTCTTTAAAGGAACTGAGAAATAGCAGCTCCGGGTGCCCTGGGTCAAAAGAGGCCAGGGAGCTGCTGTGCCTTTCTTGCATTGTTTGTTTTCTCGGGGAAAGGAACTAGTCAAACGAGGGGGGGGGGCAGGAAAAGTTGCAAGATTTGCCCCCATTTCCTCATTATGCTTCACAGTTCTTCATTTCAGGGAACAGGGAGAACAGGGAAGCTTTGCACTGGGCAGAGAGAGAGAGAGAGAGAGAGAGAGAGAGAGAGAGAGAGAGAGATTCAGGATTCTGCCATAAAGTACTCCCTTCCTTGTGCAGGCACTAGACGCTTTTCAGATGTTTGCGGTTCAAGGAGCTTCTTGCCCACTGCTGGAAGATGCTTTTATTTATTTATTTATTTATTTATTTATTTATTCGCTTTTTATCCCGTCCTTATTACTTCATAGGGGGCGAACGCACCAGAAATACCTGTTCCACCCGCTCTTGCGCGTGGCGTCCGCCCCAATTCCCTCTGCACCTCCGGGGGCCGCCCCGCTCAGCCAACGGCCCCCTCCGCCTCCCCCTCCCCCTCCCCGGGGCGGGTCCCCCCGTCGGCCGCCCTTTACCGATGAAGCGGAACTCGCCGCTCTCGCACTCGATCAGCGC
>QLTV01000331.1:1468511-1482580 GCA_003457575.1 Thermophis baileyi
CGGGTGCCTCCATGGGGAGTGGGAGGCCTTTCAGCCCCCAGTCAGGAACCCACCCGAAAACAGGAATCGCCGCAGCAAAAAGCACTTATTCAGGGAGGAGGTCGAGTTTTTTCTTTATAGGGTACAGAAATAAATGATAGATTTGATGCATGCAATTGATGAAAGCATAAAAGGCATTGATCAAATTCTTTGTGTGTCCAATCACACCTGGCCAATAAAAAATTCTATTCTATTCTATCACATGTGCGAATTAAACAATAGAAAACATGGATTCTAGATAACATTTCAGAAGTGGCAAATTTATGTTGCACTACTCTTTCCCAGCTGTGTTTGTATCTTTCTTAAAAAGTGTAAGTGCATTCAGGGACTTTCAGAATACACTCTCTATTGTTTAATACTGAAATGACAAGTTCCTGCATACCAAAAGAAATGGCCTTGGCCAAGAAGAAGAAAACATGTTTTCTAAAGAGGCTAAAAAAGAGGCCAGAGTTGCCATGTTAAAAGTGCTAATATCACCCTTAAAAAGCTAATAATGAACATTAAAATTCTAGGTAACACGACTAGATCATGGAATGGGAAGCCTGCACATTAGTGCTTGTTTGTTTTTTTATTAAATTTGTTTGCCACCCATCTCACTTAAATTGTTATTATCTGTTCATAATAATGTGAAGGCACATCATACACCTCAAGTTCTTCCCCAAAACCAAACAAGGTCTTGGTGTAGCACAAGCAGTGTGGCCTTTTGCAAGTGACAGCTGGAAGACTTTTTGGTAGGGCACCCAGTGTGCAAATAGTAATAGCAATAGAACTTAGCAATAGAACTTCACAGGGCTTTACAGCAGCGGTGGGTTGCTCCTGGTTCGGCCCGGTTCTTAGAACGGGGAGCGGCGGCGGGAGGCTCCCCGCGAGCCGGTAGTAACGGGTTTTAGAACCCACTACTGCTATACAGCCCTCTCTAAGTTGTTTACAGAGTCCACCTATTGCCCCCAACAATCTGGGCCCTCATTTTACCCACCTCGGGAGGATGGAAGGCGGAGCCAACCTGGAGCTGCTCAGAAACTCCTGGAGTGAGCAGCAAGTTAGCCTGCAATACTGCATTCTAACCACTGCACAACATGGATGCATGCATGGATGGATGGATGGAAGGAAAGAAGGAAGGGGAAAAAGGAAGAGTAATAGCGATAGCACTTAGACTTATACACACCACTTTTCAGATCTTGATGCTTCCTGATCTCCAATTATTTTTCTCCTATTTTACTATCCCCTGATACAGCCACATCCATTATCCACACTTTCTTCTTTTCAACCACAGTTAAGTCTGGTGTGTTGAGTCAAGATTTTATTAGTCTGTATTCAGAAATCGCACAATATTATAACCTCACTTTTGACTTTTCAACTTTTATGTTTCCACTTTTCCATCTCTGCAATCTTCTTGCACAGGCTTAATATGTGATCTACTTGTTTCTTCTGCCTCTTTGCCCAATTTGCACTTTGAATCGACAATTTTTCAATTCTGGCTTTGATTGCATTAGTTCAAATAGCTTACTCTTGAACAGCCAAAATCAAGTTTTCAGATTCCTTTTTTAATGTTCCAGTTGTAAATCATTGCCAGGCTGCATCCACTTTCTCCTCCATTGTTTGTAGAAATTGACCATGTTGTGTAATTCTTTTCCTTGCCACCATTCTGTTCATATTTTTATTACATTATTTCAATGTTCAGGTTTTGTTTCCTGCACATTCCGCAAGTTCCAATTTTAAACTTGCATCCCTGTTATCCTTGGCTGTCTTTTATGGAAGGCCTGCCTTTCATCTTCGACAGTTGATTTGACTTGCAGTAAACCTCTGCCTCCATTTCTGCAGGGCTTCTATCAATATCGCTACAGGGATGTAGTGCGTAATGAATTGTTATGTTGGTTGCACAGTCAGATGTTTTGACTGGATTTGCCATTTTTCTTTACCTATCAAGGTCCTCTGATCCTCCAAGTTATCAATTAATGATTTGTGTTGGCAATTCCCTTCCTATTCAAAATCTGCAGATAAAAATACTCTAACAAAAGTAACACTTAACTCTTGTTTATGGATTTGAGATGGGCGGCCATATAAATTGAATGAATGAATGAAAGCACAGTATCCTTCACAAAACTGGAAAGCACTGCAAGTATTTATTTTCAAATTTAGCATTTTTAAACCCTAAAAGAAAAGGTTGTAATTTCTTTTCTTTTATGCACTGGAATAGTTTTAGGCAGACTGGATTTTTTTCAATCTCTTCTGCTTTGGTGGATGAAGTTGTAAACTATTCATTTGGCCCAACTGCAACTTCAATCCATGCTCCAAAAGTTGGTTAAATACTCAGTGTAAGCTAACACTGAAAATAAAAACAGGACTCTGGCAGATGCTTTCCAAAAATCGTCCATGTTGCTACAGCAGCAACAGCAGCAGCAACCCCATCTTCTCATGCTCATTCAGGGCAGGTTAAAGCTCAGCCCTTTTGACTCAATGGTTTATGTCAAGCAGGGGAATTGTGGATGCCTTCTGCTATACAATTAGAGGAATGTATAGGAATGTTAATGTGGATGCTTGGTTTCGTGCTTTTTTGTGTGTGTCTCTGTGCGTATGCATGCACATGCTTAGGTGTTTCAATACAATTGAATAAAAAGTAAAAAAAAAAAAGCATACTTGTCAGGTTAAGGGAGATCACCACTCATCCACTATGAAATGAACATGGTGGGTGCCATGTTTCAAGTGCAGTGGACAAAATCCAAGGCTCAGCAGATGCAGGACATCTAAGGCAGAGGTGTCAAGCTTGGTGGCCAACGGGCCAGATGAGTCACATGCAGGCCACGCCCACCCCAGCTCCACAAAGGGGAAAAATGTCACAAAACGTCACTTGACGGCGCAAGTTTGACACCCGTGATCTAAGGGAAAGATGGTGGTCTTTGGGAGAGACCATGCTCAGCTGGGACAGAATGTGAGATCAGACTTGAAGAACTGCCCTGAAGGGAGGGGAGAGGAAGAAGGGAAAGTGAGGCCTGCTTGATCCAGAGCTGGATTAGATGACAAACTTCAAAAAGAATATGGAGCAGAAGGCCAGTCCCGGAATGCTCTGCCCTGCTGTATTCAAGGCTTGTGGCTCTGCTGACTAAATCTTAATAGCAAGTCAATCAGCCATTCACCACAGAAAAGCAGACCTAGAATAGAAGGGAACTGGAGGTGCCCTTTGGAAACAGAATGTGACTGACTGATCTCTGTGAGGAGCCAAAAGGGAAGATGTCTTTGAACTACCTATGAATATGGGAACAGTCTGGAGGAGGAAACAAGGCAATTGCCCCAAATCTCCTTTTCCCACGCCTGTTGGAGTGAGTTTGGACTAGATGTTTTGAGCCGGAGAGGCTACCAACAAGAGAGGCATGGCCAGGAGGGTTCCTGTCAGCAAGGCTGTAAGCTTTGGAAGGTTTGTTGGGGGTGTTACTTGGAACCCTGACAGAGGCCTTGTCCAGGTGTGCCACCCATGTGGTGAATCCCAGCGGGCATGGGGACTCATAACTGCAGTGTAGGTGAAATGGCTTCGGAGCGCATAGGACAGTGATGGCGAACCTATGGCACGCGATGGCGAACCTATGGCACGCGTGCCACAACTGGCACGCGGAGCCATATCTGAGGGCACGCGAGGCGTTGCCCAATGTCAGCTCCGCTGATTTTCTGCCTTCTTTTCGGCCGTTTTCGCTCTCCCCAGGCTTCAGGAAAGGGTCCAAGACACGTACAGCATAAATACCAGGAGCCCCCAGAAGGAAAAGGTACAGCTTTTATTTTGTGTAGCAGAACACAAAACAAATCCAGTTCTTCCAAACTCTAGCCTGTGAAATTAAAAAACAACAAAATGAGGGGCAGCAGGTTTGAAGCGTAGGCAGCTTCCGAGGCAGGAAGGAAAACAAACCCTTTGGCTGTAGGACCTCCTGAGCCTGTAAGATTTGCAAGAATTGGGCAATGACCGCTCCCACCCTCTGGAGCTGAAGCAGCAACTGATTTGGCCAGGGCTGTCCTGGGACAGGAAGAAGCCCAGGCTGGACCACCAGGGACCAGAAGATCTCCCTACTTCAGAGTGTCCCCCCTCACTCTGACACTGACACGCCCAGTCCGAGAAATAATGGCAGCCTCAGTGCAGCCAGGCAGCCATTCTGCCAGCTGCAGAAACTCCTGGGATTAGCCAGCCTCCCATCAGCCCATGCCATGCCATGCCATCCAGGGACAGTGGGATAAAAATGTGTGAAGAGCTATCAACAGTTCACTAAGGAAGGCCCTTGGAAAAGTACCCTAGTGAACTGGAGGCATTGCAATTGCAATTGATGTGGGAAGAAGTCAGCAGAAGGCTGCAGCTCCCAGCCCTGGAGCCCCAAAGCCCAGGGAGCACCATGCTCATGCTTCCAGCTGGTACCTCAGTTGCAGGGATCAAGGGGGAAGCTCAAGGTCACACAATTCTTGTTCGTAGAATCAAAGCAAAGCAACTCTTGTAGGCCATCAAGAGTGCCTACTCCAGGTCAGTCCTGATGACACTGGCGATTATCTGCCGGTCCCACAGTCAGTTGACCTTTCCCCAACCTCTTTTGTGGAGAAACAATGGTTGAGAGAAGGCAAAAAGGTCCAGGGATCCTGGGCACACTTGAACCCGCCAGCTCCTTGGCTGCAGGTATCTGCAGCTCAAGGCACCAAGCTAGAGAGTTCCGAGGGGCATCGCAGCGCACACCAAAGGGAAACTGCAATCCAGTTGCAGTAGGTGTGGAAGGGAGGGAGGGGGGGCAATCAGATTTGATGCTGTCCCAGAAGCACAAGGGCGACCCAGCACCATTGGGGAGGGTACCCTCCACTTCGATATGACCATAGAAAGCTGCCCTGATGTCAGCCAGAAGCTATTGACCCGCCAAGGCCAGGGCTGGTTTATAGATCCCTGATTGCTGCCATTTCTTATTTTTTTAGAGCTCCAAAAACATCTTGGGAAAATATTGTTAGTTATGCTTGTAACAAAAAGCCACCATTGTCACAGCTCCTTCATGCTGTAGAATTCAATTATTTCAAGAAAGAAAACACTGATTCAATACCATTTGCTGGGATTGTCCTTTTGAAGAAAACCACTTATGGGCAACTTGCTTTTGCCATTGGTCTCCAAGACCTTAATTGCCAAAGCAACTGGGAAGCCTCCTGTTTCTTGCACCCAGAGCAAGAGAAGGCAGCCAGGCTGACTCGGGAGCCCCTTCTCTGGCTCTCAATGAAGGGGAGCAGGCTGGGAGCACCCTGAAGCCCTCCCCTTGGCTAGCAAGGCGAATGCAGGCCTAAACCTGCTGGTTCTGACGGCTCCTTTGCAGAAAGTGGCCTAGAAAATGTTAATCACTTGTGGGTTACATCCTGGAAGGCATCGGGATTCTGACTTGATGTGACCCGTTTGTCAGCCACCCCTTCTTCCCCCGGAGAAAGGCTGCAACCCGGAGGCGGAGCCCTCTCCCCCTAAAGATCTGAAGGGCAGCCCTTCCTTGCATCCCTTCCATGAACAGAACATGTGACTGAAAATATGTTGAGCGGAGAGAGGGAGGAAGGAGGTCTGGGCGGCCAGGAACCTACGTGCAAAGGGATGAGATCTTGCCGTATTGGAGGGCAGGACAGAAATGAAGAGTCCGAGTCACGGCCTGCAGAATCTGAGCGCTTCGCCAGGGCTTCTTGGATGCTCCGGGAACAAGAGCATCTACCCTCGTTGCAAGCACACCATGCCCTGAGCTAGATGTCAATGTTCACAATCTCCAGGAAAGCTGCAGGCTCTTCCTGGCTTCTCCTCCAAGGTTTCTACATGAGTTTACGTGTCTGGGACAAAAATGCAATCCAGCCTGGAACCTAATTGTACAGAAAAAAAAGAAAAATAACTTCCTGGGGCAAAGGCAGGAAGCTACTCTCATTTACTGAAGAAAAGCTTAATTTTTAAAAAGGAGTCTCGATGTGCCCCTCGTGGGGCTTGGTGGAGGCAAAAGGGGGTCTCGGTCGTAGAGTCAGACTTCGGCAGAAGCAAGAGGAGGAGGAAGAGGAGGAGCCTGAACGGCTTGAATCTGCTTCACTGGAACCTCCTTGGCTTTGGTGTCCTCCCCTCCCTAAGCTCCTCATTTCCTCTTCATCCTCTTCAAAGAGGATACCAAATGGTGCATCAGGTGCAGGAGAACGGTCCCTCCTCACCCAGCCACCGACAGCCAGGCTGCCCGGCAGCAGCTGGAAACCTCAGGGGCCACGATAAACACTGATCTTGTTAGTCTTCTCCAGGATGTCCACAATGTGGGCCTCAAAGTCTGCATCGTGCACTCCGGTTTTCCGGAACTCTCCAGCATAGCGGTTGTTCTCCCAGTAGTGGTGCCAGTTGCCGTGGCCATCTGCCCCGAACCCAAAGACGTTGACCTGTTGCCGGGAGAGGGAAAGAAGACCCACTCACTGGGGGAACTCCAGACAACCTAGACACCAGCTACATTTTCTACTGAAACAGGCCCAAAATTGATGGGATTAGGAAATGATTGACATTGTTTCCCTCGTTGGCTTCCCTATGTTGAACGTTGGTTTCTAACCTCCCCCACCCCCACCCAGAACAAGAAAAAATGTCTGACATCACATAAAGCAAGAATCTGAAGGAAAACTATTTCCTCTACTGCTGGCACCCAAAGGTCAGCCTCCATTTCTGACCCCCTCTTGACTATTTGACCAATACTCCCAATTCTCAGCCTTCTTCCAAAACAGGTTCTGAGTGGCATCCAAAGAATTCCCACTCACCAGGCCAACACACATGCACACAAGAAAGACAACTCTGAGTTCAAGCCTCATGGCGTCCGAAGGGACCTCAGAGATGATTTGGGTCAAGGTCACCTCCTTGACCAATGGCTGCCTGGCCTCTGCTTGAGCATCTCTAGTAACTCTCCTGACTCTTCTTTCCCATGGCTTTAGTGAACCATCCTGGTTCATTATCCCACCTTTCCTGCCCCTTTATCCAGACCCTTCACTGAAAGGTGACCAGCTCAAAGCCGGAGACAATATCAGTTGGGTGTTCAGGAGAGAGCCTACTCTTCTACTCTGCCTCCCATTTCTGAGAAGAACAGGTTGAAACTCAGCCCCCTTCCTGCACATCCCATATCTGAGGAAAAAATATAACTAAAACTCTGTTTTCAAAGTTCAAAATCAAAGTATATGCATCATTTAATCAGCAGGAGTGCTGCTGTTTCTCCCACTAGAACAACTTGCTTGGCCTACCAAAACTGACCTCATCGCAAACATGCAGGGCGAATAACAGCACCAGCATGCCTGTGGAGGGATAGCGGCCATGATGCTCTGTCCACCGGTCATGGATATATTTGAAGAAGGCTGGATTGTAGATCTGAACCTAAAGGCAAGAAACCAAAGGAGTAGTCAAGAAGTGGCTTTTCGCTCAGCCAGCCCAATTTCAGGTATCTGGGTGAAGCCCCAGCAGAGATTCACAAGGCGCAACTAAGTCCGTTTTCAGGTTTGGTGGCACCTACTAGTCCAAATACTGCCTTACAGAAAAGGTTTACACACAAGATAAAAATAACATTACTAAACCAACATGTAAGTTGCCAAAATAATCCCAGCAATTAAAGCAGGATGTACAGTATGTGAGACTCAAGGACCATACCTGGTCTGGTAGGTCATGTGGAGTTCCCCAAAACAGGTGGGGCAGAGGCCCGTCGTGTGAAGCTTCATGGCATAAAATCAGAACGTCAAGGCTTAGGAGGTTTTTCCGCCCCCTGATCCTCCCCGTGCCCTCAAAAATATCAGAACGCCTTGGATCTCTGGCCCAACCCATTCAGGCAGGGCATGGAAGAGGCAGCAAGGGCAAACAGCCCTGGGCCAGACTTTCTGCAACCACCAAATACTTTAAAACAAGTAAAATCAAACATTCCCAGGGGCCACCCAGCTCTGCTAAATGCAGGGATATAAATTAAAGGATGATGGGCAAAATCTGCCCATGTGGTTTATCCGTCCCCCCTTCTCTCTGCTGAAGGGACGCAGTACAAACCAAGGGGCAGCTTGGGCAAGCTTTCTTCAGGTGGGCACTGGGAAGCTCAGAGGGGGGTCGGCGCTCTATCATTATTTTGTGTGTTTTCTCATATTCATTTCCTTAATTTTGAGTAAACCCTGGGGATACATACCGTACATAAACATACCGGTAGGGAATATATAAATGTTGAAAGAAATCGGTAAATAACCTGTACCTAACTTACCCTCTCTTTGTCCACCCGGAGGAACGGCTTCACCGGTGCGTAAGTGCTACAAGAGGCACAGGAGAGAAGAAGTAAGGCATCAACAAATGTGGCGTGAAACAAAGAAGGCTACCTGTGCTCCTCCTGCTCCCTTCCAGCTGCCAGAGGTAGCAGGGAGAGAGGGGGCCGGAAGATCTGGGCCACTTCAGAAGTAAAACAGGCAAAGGGGGCAGACGCCTTCCCCAGCCAGGATCAGCTGCTTCTGCCCCAGCACAGCAGCCAGATACCTAACCCTCCCCTGCCCCTCAGGGCACAGGGCCCATCAAGGACGTCAAGGAGAAGTTTGCTCAAAGGGATTCTGAGATAAGATGGGTGGCCTATACATTTTATAAATAAATAAGGCGAGCCCCAAAGCAGCAAAACCTTCCAGGTGGAAGGACTAGAGGGAACCGGAGCTTATCTGAGCTAGCCAGGCTTTCTCCAACAGAGGATCCCCTACATCAGCGGTTCTCAACCTGTGGGTCGCGACCCCTTTGGGGGTTGAACGACCTTTTCACAGGGGTTGCCGCGCGCGCTAGCCCGCCATCTTGGAAATGCTCCCAGTTCGGCCGTGCCTGCGGGTCGCCAGACAGCCGGTAGCCACGGAAGCAGGAGATTTCGCAGAACGCTTTGCGCATGCGCAGAGGGTAAAAGAACTCAAATGGCGGCGTCCGGGCGAAGTCTCCCGCTTCCGTGGCTACCGGCTGTCCAGCGACCCGCAGGCACGGCCAAACTGGGAGCATTTCACCCCTGGTGCCACGCCCCCTTTGTCACCTCATCGTGCGCAGGGAGCTGGCGGGGCGGGGGTCACAGCGGCGGGGCGGGGGTCGCGGCACTAAAAAGGTTGAGAACCACTGCCCTACGTGAAGGAGAGAAAACCCTGGGTGTCCTTAGTCCAAGGCACAAGAAGAGGCGTTAAAGAGAGGGGCTCTCTTGCTCTTCAGCCCTTCCTGGGCAGGGTCTGCATTACTTCTACTATTAGTACGGCTTGCCAAGCAGCTCTGGGCAGCTTATCGGGGACTTTGCAATATAAAATAAGATAACTAAATGCACCATGTCAGGACAAACCAGATCTCCAATAACTCATACAATATCTGGACCTGGGACCTGGGAGAAAAACAGGTCTTTGGGTCCTTCTTAAAGGGCATCAGTGTTGGTACCATTGGAATCCTGGGGTGGACGCTGCTCAATGGGGCACATGCTGACAGAGAAGGCACAACTTTGGGGTCCCATAAGAGACACAGAGCATGCCATCAGTATCGGGTCTTGCAGGATGGCAGAGAACTGGAGAACTCCCTCCAATACGCTGCTCCTGTGCCGGGCAGGGCTTCCTGGGTGACCACTAGTACCATGAATTGCCCCTGGAAGCCTGCAGCACATGGCAGGGCAACGATCCAGGGGTGTTTGCTGCTTGGACTGCACATTCTGGGCCAGGTGCAGCTTCCGAGTCACCTTCAAGGGCAGCCCTACGTAGAAAGCAATATTCCAAGCCAGAGGTGACTTGGGCAGCATGGGGTACACGCACAGGGTAGCTGAAGCCACTTTGGCCACAGTACCTCAGGTGGAATAACTGCCAGCCAAGGCAGCACCACGGCAGCTACAGTAAATCAGCTCTCCTTTGGAAAGGGATGAAAAGGAGAGGGGTAGACCCTTCCCCCAAAGATCCAGCTCCCCACTCCTCCTCAAATCAACTTCCCTCAGCGATACCGTACGTACAATCGGATCTGGCCTGTTGAGAGGGCGCTGGCGATCCACAGCAGGTCCAAGGCTTTGAAGGGCACCAGGACAAAGCTGACATTGGCAGGCAAGTTCTTGGCACTCTCGGGGTACATGAAATGGTGTGTTGTCCTGCTCCCAACATCTGCCTCAAAGCCCACTGTAGGTGCCTGGTTCATTCTGTAGGAGGGAAAAGGATGTTTCTTCACGCCTTGATTCTTAAAGGAAGAAGAAGGATTCCCCCTCCCCCACGAGGCTGCCCACTTCTTCTGCAGAGGGTTAGGGCTCTTTTTTGTCCCCAAGACCATGCACAGCAATGTCATAACACGTCGCTAAACGGATCAGGGCTGGGATTTTCCGCCTTCCCACACATTGAGAGGTTTGGCTTTAAAATTTAGCTAAGTATGTCCCAAAGGTGCTTTTTCAAAAGGCAACTGGACTTCGTTGGTTTTTTTCTCTTTGAAAATGTTTCAACTCTCATCCACGAGTACTTCTTCAGTGAACCCAAAAAGCTTCTTGGATGAGAGGCGAAACATTTTCAAGGAAAAACAAAACAAAAAAGTCCAGTTGCCTTTTGAAAAAGCACCTTTGGGACAACCATGAGAATCTCCATAGACATTTAGCTAGGAATGTTTTCCCCACGATTGCCTAAAAAAAAGAAAAAAAAGGAACATGTCACACTTTGGTGGTCAGTCTTAACCCTGAAATAACCTTATTTCATGTTTTAATCAAGTAATTTCTTGAAAAGAATGGCCCCAATGGTTCTCCAACATAATTATTAATGGCTTGGATGAGGAACTGGAAGGGGAATGCTTATCACATTTTCAAATGAATTTCACACTGAAATTCAATGTAGAGAAAAAGTCTTACACTTAGGCAAGAAAAACCAAAAGTACACATATAGACTGGGTGAAAAAAGGCTTAATAGCAGTAACTGTGAGAGGGATCCTGGAGTCTTAGTGGACAACCAATTAAATAGGAGACAACCGTGTGCAGCGGCAGCCAAAAAAGCCAATGCAATCCTAAATTGCATTAACAGAGGGATACAATCAGGATCAAGTGAGGTACTAATACCACTCTATAAAGCCTTAGTAAGACCATACCTAGAGTACTGCATCCAGTTTTGGTCACCACACTATCAAAAAGATGTTGAGACTCTAGAAAAAGTGCAGAGAAGAGCAGCCAAGATGATTAGGGGACTGGAGACTAAAACATATGAAGAATGGTCACAGGAACTGGGCCTGGCTAGTCTAGTGAAGAGAAGGATCAGGGGAGACAGGATAGCAGTCTTCCAGTATTTGAGGGGATGCCACAGAGAGGAGGGGGTCAAGCTATTTTCCAAGGCACCTGAAGGCCAGACAAGGAATAATGGAAGTAATATAAAATTGGGTGAGACACTTAATTCCTTAGAAGACAGAAATAAAATTGATTCTGATGGCTGGAAAATGGGATAAAAGTCACTGACTGAAATTTAAGAGAAACAAGTACAAAGTTCTTTACTTGGAACCATGGCTGATGATAAACTGAATGTTTCATGTTGAAACAAATTACACCACCCAAAGAGGCTGAGAAGAACATCTAAAGGCTCCAAAGAGCTAGGAAAGAAAGCAAAAGTGTGTGAGGCACAGGAGATGCCTTCATCTGTTCTTCCAATGGTTGGCCATAGCCCAAGGCAGGAGAGGACACCGCCAGGGGTGGTGTGATCAAGGAAAGTTTGGTCTTCAGAAAAGGTCTATTTTATGATTTTCCCTTATGGCTCTTGCTCGGCTTGTTGCCTCCTTTCTAAGAAAGGCAGATGGTTTATTCTGTGCTAGTTCCCTCTCTTAATCTCGTGTATGCTGGTGAATACCACAACCATGGATTAGACTCCTGGCCTACTGTTGAAGTTTGCAGGTGCTGTTAGACAGATGTAGGTAACAAATTGTATTGATCAGCTTGGTTCACAACTCTGCTGCCTTCAGCCAGAACTATATAGGAGCAGCTATCATACAGACTCACAGTGACCTATTTGGAGAATCAAATCTGCTAAAAGAGTTGGTCCCATCTGATTGAAGGACACAAACATTTAACCAGTCTGCTTGGCTTAGGATGCAACACTCGGAAAACTTTCTGAGGACCCAATTCTGTGCCTGTTTTGTTTGGATCAGTATATTTATAGATACATCCACTTTTAAGATTATTCTGATGGCAACAGAGCATAATGAAAACCATGATAAATATTTCTTATAGTTATTATATATAATATACATTGTATCTAAATAGTGAGAAATATTTTTGGAAATTTATATAGTAGCTCCAGATAAGGTACAGTAAGAAATATATTGTTACAGTTAAATACATATGTGGACAGAGATATCTAAGTCAGTATATGGTAGGGTGGAATAATCTTTTTAAAATTTTAAAGATGTCAAGCATTGCAACAACAATTATGAAAGGGGTCAAAAAAGCAACGCCAACAATTGCTTCCCCATCTGGACAAAGATCGATGGAAAGCATGTTGGGAGGAGAGAAGGCAGGGTCAACTGTGAATCTGCAGGGTGTACAATCATCATTGAACTTAATACAAGAAACAATGATGAAAATGCAAGAAGTAATATCTAGAAACCATGAAGAGATGAAAAGTGAAATGGGCGTTGTGAAGGGTGATATTCGCAAAATAGATGACAAAATAGGAACAATCCAAGAGGCAATAGCAAAAAATGAACAAAAAATGAAAGTAGTAGAGGCCAGAACAGAGCAGACGGAAAAAAAATTGGAAGAGACGGATAATAAGTTAATAGCAGTCAACAGAGACTTAGAAGAGGCAATTACTCATCTTGAAGTGGAGAAGTCTGCATTTTTTCTTAGGTTTCAAAATATCCCAGAAAATAAAGAAGAAGATCTCCCAGAACTCATAGCAGAAATTTTAGTAGATACTCTGAATAAAAGTAAACAAGAGATCTTAAATGAATTAGATGAAGTGTACAGAATCCATACCAATTATGCGCGGAGGCATAGACTCCCTCGGGAAGTACACGTTAGATTTACAAAAAAAATAATTAGGGACGAAATATTTAGTAAAACAAGGGATGACCCTTTGATATATAAAGGAAAAGAAATCTTGACGTTGACACAGATACCACGGAGAGTTAGGGAAAAAAGAAGGAACTATAATTTTTTATCCACGCAATTGATAAAATTCAAAGTTATGTTTAGATGGCTCATCCCAGAGGGGATGTTGATCACTTGGCGGGAGAAGAAATTCAGAATAGATTCTCTAGAAAAAGCGCAAGAATTTTTTGAACATTACTTGGTAGGGGATGAAGAGCAGGATAGCAGAGATGAGACGGAAAATAGAAGCCAAGAGGAACAAGTGCCAGAGGGACAACTCGAGGAACAAGACCCCAGAGAGCGAAGGGAAACAGAAAGATATGAAAGGGAAGGAGCCAGAACAAGGGCACAAACAGAGACAAAAACAAGAGGAGGTCAAAAAGCGATACTTATGTAATAGGATGGAGGAAGGAGAAATTAACATGCTTAAACATCAATGGCATGAATTCCCCAACTAAAAGAAAACGTATATTGACAAGCCTTCAGAGGCAAGGTATGGACATCATTTGCTTACAGGAGGTGCATATAAAAGAAAAGTATGGTAATATATTGAAATGCCCCAAATTAGGGAAATTACACTTTGCACTAACTCAAACAAAAATAAAAGGAATTGCGGTTTACATAAAAGAGTGGTTAAATTTGAACTTGATATATGTAGATAAAGAGGGCAGAATATTAATGGTAGAGATAACATCTGGTCAAAAATGAATTTTGTTAGTGGTAATATATGCACCAAATATAAAACAGAATTTTTTAAATTCAAAATTACAAAGAAAAATAATAGAATTAAAATGGGATAATCTGTGTATAATAGGTGACTTTAATGCCGTAGTGGACAATAAAAGAGACTATAAAAGTGCAAATATAAAGAAGATTAGATGACAATTACCAAGCACCTTTTTGGAAATGACGCAAGAATTGAACGTATGTGATGCTTGGAGGAAACTGAATCCGAAGGGAAGGCAATATACCTTTTTTTTGAATCCCCAC
>QLTV01000331.1:1493730-1507462 GCA_003457575.1 Thermophis baileyi
CGGGTCACTTCATCTCTGCGCTGATTATAAGTGCACTCTTAATAAGGCACTGCAGCAGAGCGCCTATCCAGTTCCTGTGGTCCAGCATCTGCTACACTCCCTGGGCCCAGGAAAAGTATTTGCAAAACTTGATCTGGCACAGGCCTACCAGCAATTGCCGGTAGATGGCACTACTGCGGAGGCGCAAACCATCATAACGCACAGGGGTGCGTTCAAATGCAAACGGCTTCAATTCGGCGTTAGTGTAGCCTCCGGACTGTTCTAAAGCCTTATGGAACGCCTGTTAGAAGGAATTCCGGGGGTCGTACCATATTTTGACGACATTCTTATTTCGGCCAAGGATAGGAAACAATTATTCCAACGATTAAGGATAGTCCTGACCCGGATTCGAGTCAAGGGTCTGCGACTCAAAAAAGGGAAATGCCAAATTGGAGTGGACAGGGTAGAGTTCCTAGGGTACATGATTGACGGCTCTGGGATCCACCCCACAGACTCAAAAATTAAAGCTATTCAGGACGCCCCTACCCCTCAGAACCAGTCTGAACTACAAGCGTTCCTCGGGCTCCTTAACTTCTATAGCATTTTCCTTAAATAGAAGGCTACAGTGGCCGAGCCGCTCCATAGACTGCTCGCAAAAAAGGCGAAATGGACCTGGGGTCGACTTGAGGCTACCGCCTTCGCAGCTGTCAAACGCCTACTCTCTGCAGACAGCCTGCTGATCCAATATAATCAGACATTGCCGCTTGTACTGACTTGCGACGCATCTCCCTTTGGCGTGGGGGCTGTCCTCAGCCATCGCCTTCCCAATGGCACTGAGGCTCCCATCGCCTTCTTCTCCAGGACTCTGTCCACCGCGGAGCGCAATTACAGTCAGCTGGACAGAGAAGCGCTGGCTGCGGTGGCCGGAGTCAAACGTTTTCATGACTATTTGTATGGGCGGCAATTTGACTTAATCACTGACCACAAGCCGTTGTTGGGCCTCCTTGCTGGCGACCGCCTCACGCCTGGGTCCCTCTCGCCCAGAATGTCTCGCTGGGTCATTTTCCTGGCCGCTTACAGCTACCGGCTTCTCCACCAGCCGGGGCGATCTTTAGGGCATGCTGATGCCCTCAGCCGCTGCCCTTTGCCGACGCTTCTGGAAGACCCCACACCGGAGACCCCGGTTCTCCTGATTGACTGCCTGGACTCTGGGCCGATAACCTCACTTGAGGTTGCGCGCCACTCCTCCAAGGACAAAATTATTTCCCAGGTTTTGAACTGGGTGTTGAGGGGGTGGCCGAAGGGGTCTGTTGGGACTGAATTTAAAATGTTTGCAATGAAGCAGAATGAACTGTCGGTATTGCGGGGTTGCCTTCTCTGGGGGGAGCGAGTGGTGGTTCCACAGAAACTGCGTACTGCAGTATTGGAAGCATTGCATGTGGGCCATCCAGGAATTGTCCGGATGAAGGCCTTGGCCAGGAGCTATGTTTGGTGGCCTAACATGGACTGGGACATTACAGAATGGGTGGCCACCTGCTCGCCTTGTCAGGAATCTAGACCAGCTCCCCCAGAGGTGCGTGCACACAAGTGGGGGCAGCCAAAGGCACCCTGGTCCACATTGGTGCACATTGACTTTGCTGGCCCTACTCACGGGCAAACTTTCCTTGTAGTCGTGGACGCGTACTCGAAGTGGTTAGAAATACCACTACCACGGTAGAGGCGGTCATCAAGGTGCTACAGAGACTTTTCTCCATGCACGGCCTGCCCGATGTCCTGGTTTCGGACAACAGGCCCCAATTCACGGCCTTACATTTTGAAACCTATTTAGCAGAGCAGGGGATCAGGCACGCCCTTTGCTCGCCCTTCCATCCGTCGAGCAATGGCCAGGCGGAGAGAATGGTGAGATCTGCAAAAGTAGCCCTTTCACGCATGGGCCCAGGCGATTGGCAAACACAGATCAATAAATTTTTATTAGTGCAGCATATCACGTCTAGCGCCACCACCGGCAGAAGTCCATCCGAACTTCTGATGGGTCGCCGACTACGGACTCACCTAGATCGGTTGCACCATAACTACTCTGCCGAGGCCCCAGTAGACTACCATAGTCAGCTCCGACACTTTAGCATAGGGGATCAAGTATACGCCCACAACTATGCTGGGGGTCCTCTCTGGGTTCCTGCCACGGTTACAGAGATCACCGGCCCTCGCTCTTACCGATTAGAGCTCGAGGACGGTAGAAGCTGGAGGCGGCACATTGACCAACTCCGAGGCCGACTCAGCCATTCCACTCTTAGGCTACCAGAACTAACTTCTGCACAAACGCCTGACCAAAAAGAGCCACCGCTCACTCCTAACAGAGAAATCCCAATCCGACCAAGTCCGGAAGACTTACCTGGTGACGCTCATGCTGGGGGGCGAGCTCCGAGTGAACCGGTCCTCGAAGCTCCAGCCACGCCCTGGCCCGAAATCCAGAAGCTTCCATTGGTCGAGACCGGGAGCAACAAAAGCTCGACCGACCCGACCGCTTACCCAGCTCCGACTGAGCTGCGCAGGTCAGAAAGACCAACTAAACGCCCCGCCTATCTGCGTGACTACGTCACATGTTGGGTTAGCCCAACTAGGAGGGGAGGGGTGTTACATTCTCAGACTGAAGCACATAGGCTTCAGTCAGGTCCTCCATTCTGGAGGGAAAATACTGACTGCTGATTGGTTGGCCTGTCTGACAGCTCCCTATAAAAGGGCTGGCTGTCAGACAGGGCTTTTGCTGGATTGTTAGCACTTGACTAATAAAGAGCTGTTGTTTCGAAGTCACTCTGTCTGCCTCTTCCATTCACCCAATCTAACAGATTATATTTCTTTCTCCTTGAGGAAGAAAATGTTTTGCTTCTCATCCAAGAAGCTTAATTAGTTCTGACTGGATTGGGGGGTGGATGGAAGGATTACTTCTGACATCCCAACAACCCCCCCATCCAGACAGAACTGGTGAAGCTTCCTGGATGAGAAGCGAAGGCTCTTTTTCTTCCTCAAAGAAAAAAAAAAACATAGTCCAGTTGCCTTTTGAAAAAAGCACTTTTGAAATAACCTGGATGACTGAGAATCTCCTGGTCTGCTGAATGAGATGCAGCCAGGGCCACAGCTGCAAAGGCCACATTCCTGGGCTCTCTGAGCAGAATATGGGGCCTGTGGGGGCCCTTCCCACCTCCCCCTTTCTGGGATGGTGTAAAGCAGGGGTGTCCCCCCCCCGAGCTCTGTTTTCACTGGCAGAGGGCTATCAAAACAAACAAACAAACGAAAAACAAAACAAAAGGAGAAATGTTTCCCCTTTTGCATTTGAGCATGCAAGAAGGGACAGGAAAGGAGAAAAGGAAAGAGGAAAGAAAAAGAAAAAGAAGAAGGATGGGAAGAGAGCAAGGAAAGAAAAAGAGAGGAAGGAAGAAGGAAAATGAAGAGGGAAGGAAAAAGAAGAAAAGGCAGGAAGGCAGGGAGATTATGAGAGGGAGGGTCTGAGGGAAGTCCTGCCTTAGCACTTGGCCACCACAGGTGCCCCCGACACGAGTGGCGTCGAGCTAGCCACGCCCATCCTGGCCACACCCACACAGCCACGCCTACTCCGGCCCCCCAAAGTCAAACACAACCCTGATGTGGCCCTCAATGAAATCGAGTTTGCCACCCCTGGTGTAAAGGCTGGAGAGATGGGGTTCTTAGGCCAGATTGGCAGATGTCTGGTAAGAAAACACGTTGCCTCAAAACAACAGGAGAGAAAAGCCTAAAATTTAAGCTTCTCTCAAATCCTCTCTTTGTGTTAGGGAGACTGTCCGCATGTACAGGTAGTCCTCAACTTACGACCGCAATTGAACCCAGAATTTATGTTGCTAAGTGTGAAGTTTGTTGTGAGTTTTGCCCCATTTTATGACTTTATGACTAATGCTATACTGACTACAATTATACATTATATACCTCAACAGGTCTCCGTTTCTTTCTAGATGTTATAGGAGGAAGACTGGATTGTTCTTCCTGCAATATTGACAAAATAACTATTTTAAAAAGACAAATTTACTGACAGCTATTAAAAACACTAAAACTGGATGCAATATTCCAAGTGTGGTCTTACAAGGCATTATAAAATAGTACGTATGAACCAGGGGTGGGTTCTGACTTACCTCGCTGCCGGTTTGCTTCCTCACGCGCCGTGTGGGCGCTCCGCGTGAGCACGCACGCGCATGCGCAGTGCTAAAAAGAGTTTCTGCACGTGCGCAGAAGCAAAAAACAAGATGGCGCTGCCTATGGCGCTGCCGAGACAGCCGGTTCGGGGGCGTATCCAGCCAGCCATCGCTGCCAGTTTGACGAGTGGGGGGAAATTCCCGCTACTGGTTCTATAGAGCCGGTCCAAACAGGCAGGAACCCACCTCTGGTATGAACTGCGTTGGTTTCGGCAGCTGCAGCACGCTGCTGGCTCATATTTAAGTGGTCGTCCACAAGGACTCCAAGATTCCTCTCACAGTTATTACTGTTGAGTCAGGTACTGCTTAACCTGTAATTGTGCATTTGGTTTTTCCTGCCCAAGTGTAAAACCTTACTTTCTCTACATGGAATTTCATTTTGTTAGATGAGGCCCAGTTTTCAAGTCTGTTGAGAGTTTTTTCTATCTTCCAAAGTATTGGCTATTCCCCCCCCCCCCCGCTTGGTGTCATCTGCAAATTTGATAAGTTCCCCTTCTAACTCGTTTAAATAGTTTATGAAGATGTTGAAGAGTACTGGGCCAAAGACAGAGGTAGCCCACTGCATGCTTCCCTCCATGTAGCTGCGGTCCCATTGAGGGCTACACGATGAGTTGTGGTCCTTAATGCCAAGAGAATCTTGTGATCTCATCAGAGTTATAAGAGAATCCTGTGATTCTATGATCTGGAAGTGTAGCTGAAATCTGTTCCTTACAGTTTTTCTTGGTTAAAAGTTCCTTTCCAACTTTTTGGTTAAATGCATGGTCAAAGTGCCCACTGCTTCATCGGACTCCTCTCTTAACAAAGACCAAATCCAGCCGGCAGATCCTCTGGGGCCTCTCCTCCATTTGGCAGAAACCGACCACACTGAGCCAAGCCCGGAGCTGAAACCTTGTGCTTGGTACAATTTGTCTCCCAGCAGAGGTCTGGGTCACTGAAACTGCCTGTCATAAACTCCTCTCGACTTGGAGGCCTCTATTCGTATTTTTGCGATTGTTTGATGGCCGGGAAAAACTCAGAGCAAGAGCCCCCCCCCCGGCTGGCTGGCCTTTTAGCGGAGGTGCTCCCCCTTCAGTTGCCTCCAGACGGGCGAGCCCCTTCCTGCCATGTGCTGCTTCTGCTCCCGCACTGCCCCTCCTCAATCCACAGGGGGGTCTGCAGAGCCCCAGGCCTCTTTCAAAACCCGCCAAGTGCAGAAAGGTTCCTGTGAGCCCCCCCCCGCCCCTCCAATCTGAGCCTGTCTTCTTGCTGCCTGCTGCTTGCTATGCGCTTCATTTGGACCAGTGTGGGTAAAAGTCTCCACACCAACAGTCGAGGGTCGCTGGGCACAGCTGAAAGTTGAGAAGAGCGAGTGAGCAGAAAGCCTGCCCTGGAGGCCAGGCAATCCCTCTGAGGCTGCGGGTTTCCCTCCGGCAGGTCCGCCTTGGGTGCCTTCTGCGGGAGCATTGCATCCGACAGGAGGGGGGGGGGCCTTCTCGGAACTTCCCTGCATGTCAGACCGGCTGATTTATCCAATTAATAGGGCTGCAGCCTCTCAGCCAGCATCCGTTTAATTAACTGCCTGCAGAAAAAAGGCACAAAGGGCTTTTATTCCTGGCCAGCTGTGCGGAAGCCGAGAGCCAAGGCCACGCTCCACCCGACTCCAACAGACGCACCATGGAGGGGACTCTGCCAAGGGCCCACAAGGCAGCCCACCCTCGGGCTAGTACTGGCCTGTGGCTGCAGCCACGTTTGTGGCCTGTGGTTCTCGCGCACCAGCAGATCAACCCTCTTCCCATATCCTCCTGCTCCAAGATTGGGTCTCCTCCTCCCTGGTTTGGTCCATTCAAGCCCCCTCCAGACCCTGCCTGGAAGCCCCACTGTTCCTCTCCCCCTAAGCTCAAGGCTGTGCCCAAAGCGAGCGCAAGCATCCATCCCAAAGAGAGGGGGCTGGCACAGTGCCATGCTAACAGATGGGGCAGATTAGCTAGGCTCCGGAATCTGCCCCTCATATTTTGGGAGGGCAGGGATGGATGAGGGCAGAATGGGGCTCTTGCTCCAAGGAGGGCACTGAAAGGGCAGCTCGGTATGTTCCCCAGAGACCCAGCAGCAGAAGCCGATGGCTCCTGAGGGCCACATGAGAGAAGCAAGGAAGGTAGCTTGGCCCCCAAAGTGAGCATTGCCAAGGGTTTCCCAGGACTGTGGGAGAAGGGACTGGCTCCCCCATCATTCCCTGCCCTGTTTGCCCTTGAAAAACAGTGCGCCAAGGCAAATTGGTAGCCAGAGGTCATTCTCCAAAGAGGAGGGGAATCAAGCAGGAGGGTCTTCCCCAAGAACTTCGGCAGCTGGCACAGGCCTGCCCCTGCCATATGGTGGCACAGGCAGGAGGGGAAGCTGTGCCCAGAGGCCTGACGGCTGCCAGGGGCCTGAAGGAGCCAGGCTGCTTGTCGAGTGGCAGAGGCCCGTTGTGCAGACCGCTGGGGTTGACTGGCAAGAAGAGGGGGGCTCTGGGTGATCCGAGAAACCAAAGCTGTGGAGGGGTTTAAGCTGCCTTCAACACCTGACGGGAAGGCGGGGTACAAATCTAAGAAATACGTGGTGCAGGATGAAAAAGGCCATTTCAGTTTCTTACAAAAGTTGGGATGCACATTTTGAGTTGTTGGTGTTTTGGAGCTTGGAAGCCCCCATAGCCCCCATAGCCGACAGACCAGGGGCAAGAAGTCCTTGGTTATCCAAGCCAGCAGGCAGCCGTATGGAGAGCAAGCCTTCTGCAGCCGCATGGCCTCTCTGTAAAGAGCAGAACTGGCTTTTCTTCCAGGAGCTGCTCCAGCAACAACAGTAGGGGTGGGGGGAGGGGGCCATCCAGGTAGCCACTTGGGGCTCCCACTTGCCTCTCCAGAGCTGCAGGAGCAGGGAAGGCTGGCTCCCTCGGCTCTAGAGCCCCCCTCCGTCAGGACCCCAGGCGCCCTCCGCCCTGCCAGTTCCTCCTCCATTCCGGCTGGGCTGAGCCAGAGGCTTTGGGCAGGGCAGGGAAGACGAGCTGCAGCCCAACGGCCACGAAGATGAGGTGGCCTCGCTGCCTCAAGAGCAGCCTTGGGCGCCCTGTCTCCCTCAGGCTGGCACTGCCCCAGTGGACACTCCCAATAGCCAGCCGGAATATTCTCTGGCAGCCAGGCCAGCAGGAGCAGGGCGGTCCTGGGCTAATGTCCAGAGGAGGGAGGCAGCAGGCCACTCAACCGCCTAATTCAGCTGATAAATTCAAGAAAAAGGCAGCCCCCTTTCCGGTTCTACCCTAAGCCCATTTGTGACTGTGATCGATGTTCTGGCCCTGAACCAGGAGACCCACTCAATGGTGGAGACCTCCCTGCAGAAGGCAGCATTCTACCCTGCCTTTGCAGCCTGTACCAACAGCTGTCATTACACAGCCTGGCCTGTCTGGGGAAAGGGATCTGCTGGCTCTTCTGAGGTCATAAGGAAGCCAGAAGCCAGCAAGATTTGGAAACTCTTCTTAGAATAAGGACAATGAGGACAAAGAGGAACTTGCTGTGGACACATATAAAGTTCCTGCATCCTCAAAGGAAAACAGTTCATGGGAGGACCTGTTTCCATCAAACAGCTCCGACCCCAAATATACTGTTGACCCACTTGCTAGATCAGGTGGAAAACCACTGACTTGCTGAAGGAAGGCCAAGGAGACCCTCAGAGAGAGACTGAAGAACCCCAAAAGAAAGCAGCCGCCAAAGGCTTAGGCACTGCGAAGCAAGTCTGGACAGCCAAAAATCAATCAATCAATCAAAATAGAGCTGGCGGTCTTGTAGTCCAACCCCCTGCTCAAGCAGGAGACCCTATACCATTTCAGATAGATGGCTGTCCAATTTCTTCTTAAAAACCCCCAGGGATGGAGCGCCCACAATTTCTGAAGGCAAGCTGTTCCACTGGTTAATTGTCCTCACTGTTAGGAAGTTTCTCCTTAATTCTAGATTGCTTCTCTCCTTGATTAGTTTCCATCCATTGTTTCTTGCCCTGCCTTCTGGTGCTTTGGAGAATAAGTTGATCCCCTCCTCTTTGTGGCAGCCCCTCAAATATTGGAATACTGCTATCATGTTTCCCCTAGTCCTTTTTTTCTCTAGACTAGCCATACTCAATTTCTGCAATTGTTCTTCATGTTTTTGTCTCCAGGCTGGGGGGGGGGGAGGCTGTGGACAAATGCCTCATAATGCCGAGGAGGAGCCATGAACAAGCCGTGGTTGGTAGGGGGCTCCAGGAATTTAAAAAAATGGTCTTGCAAATGCTCAAACTAAAGGCAAGTCAAATATTGGCTGAGGGTGGCAAGGAAAGAGCACTCGGCTGTGCCTGGTTCAGCTCAGGCCCTCTTTCCATGGGCAACCATGCCAGGCAGGCCGAAGGCAGCCTTTCCTGCTGAAATGCAAGCCTCCAGGGCCACCGGAAGGGCATCCTCGGGTCCCAGATGATCAGGCTGCAGCCGAGGCCCAACACTGTGCTGGCCTTCCAGAAATCCTGCAGGGCTGGGAGGTGCCAATTGACAGGAGGGAAGTAATTACCAAAGGTCAGAGCAAATCTTCCCAGACTCATCTTGTTTCTTCATTATCTAACAAGGGTACTCAATCCCACCTCTTCTACTCTTTAGTATCTGGGTGAGGAAGGCATGCTTATTAACTAGCGTGTATGAGACAGAATTGAGTGGATGAGAAAAATATAATTCAAATTGTTGTTGAAATAACAGAGTGAAGTTTAACAAAGTTCATCATTTAGGAAAGAAAAAACAAATGTTCAGCTTTAGGATGGGGGATGCCTGGCACTTGTGAAAAAGTCTTTGGAAGAAAAATCTGACTCCAAGCTGAACTTCAGTGCAACCATGCAATATTAAGTTGCGACAACACAAGTTATGATTTTCAAATCCAGGGAAGTAATCGTCCTATGCATCTAAGAACTTTGTGTGGTCAGCTTCCACCTCAGCTTCAGCTCAGCGCAGCGCAGCACCCAGCGGTTCCTCCTAGCAGGGAGCTTGTACTGCCTTCCTTGTAGTTTTGCCCCACCGGCTCTGGTCCTGCCCTCTTTTGTGGAACAGCCCTGCACAAGTCGCTGGCCTCCCTCCCACAGCCTCCTCTTTGACAGACCCCTCCCCCTCCGATTAGCCCCTCTCCTTTTCGGCAGACAGACAAGAGAAAGGCAGGAAGGCTAATGCTCACCTTGGTGCAGGATGCTAACCAAAATAAAACCAAAGCAAGGCAGATGTATTCCAAAGACCGGTTTTCTGTCATCCAAGAGGACAGGAAAAATGGAAAAATGAACGGAAGTTACATGAACACAGGTGTTTGGTTCAAGAGGAGGAAAAATGTCTGACTGGAAGGAGCATCGACTGTGCAACCTATTCCCTTCAGCAGGCAGTTGGGAAGCAATCTGCAAAGGGCCCAATCCACCACTCCTCTGCCTCTGTGGCAGACAGCCAGCAAAAAGGCCAATGATAGGCTGGTGGTGCCGCTCTGGCCTTGGCCCGCCTGGGAGCTCTGCTCACATTTGACGTCTGGAGGGCATCCAATGTCCTCTCCAAGAAGTAACTTTAGGCATTTGTAACTAGTAAGACCCTCTTACTTTTTTTTATATGATCGTTTTATTTATTTTTATTTACTAAAACACATTGCTGACCCCATTTCCAAGAAGAGTCAGGAGGATAAAGGACCAATAAACTATGTGTCTCACGGAGCAGAAGAAAGACGGTTTATCCCTTGCAGGAAAGGCTAACCAATGCCAGGACTTCATGCTGCCCAAGTGACAGGAGTAGAGGGGCTCTTCATCTGTTGGGGTCAGACTCGATTCCAGGCCCCCTTAATCTTGCATAGTGGGAGACCCCAATGCACCCCTCTTGAACTGTTCAAACAAGATGAGGGTCTCAGATACCCCCCAAGCCATTCGGTGTTTTCTGGGAGCAACTGAACTCCTAAGACCATCCACTCATCTGCACTTCCAAGCAGCTTGCAGTATACAACAGCAGCATCCATAAAAAACAATAACAATTAATTAAGCAATAAAAATTCTTGCTACGCTTGGGAGATCTTATGACTGCAATGTCCTCTGAAACAAAAGTCAGGAAGGGAACAACTCGCCACGGCCAACTCACCGCTGCCGATTTGCCACGGCCGACTCGCCACAGGACAACTCTCTCAACAATTTTATTAAATTATTTAAAATAATTTTAAAATAATTTTAATTTTTCTCATTCGCGTTTCATTTTGTCCCTCCTTTTTGCATCCTCTCTTTAATGATTCCACCATTTCTTTGATATTAGTGTAACTCTTGTCCTGTGGTGAGTTGGCCACCTGGCTTTTCCGGCAGGCCTGGGGCCAATAGTGGTTCTGATTGGCCCATGCATGGTTGTGTGAATGTTTTATTTTAAATATGGATGGTTTTTTTTAAAATTGTTTTTATATGTTTTATTTTTTACATGATGTAAGCCGCCCAGAGTCCTTCGGGAGTTGGGCGGCATATAAATTTTATAAATTAAATTAAATTAAATTAAATTAAATTAAATAAATGCATTATCCTTTTCTGATTCAATGGATTAGAAAATCAGAAGGAAAAAAGGAGGCAAGGCTCGGTCCCAGGACAAGATGGGTTTGGATACCAAAGGTCAGCCTCATCCATCCAAAAATTGCCCAATGGGACAGTGGGACCACAAGAAGACATGTGAAGACTCTGTCCCTGCTTTAGCGCTGAACATGAAGAAGGAATGCCCAGTCATCAGAAAGGGGGTGGCTGCTTGCTGGCGGACTTTTCTGGATCAATGGAGACAAAAGGACTGTGGCTCATGGGAGGGGTGGCACCCGCCCACACTTCTGATGGTTAGGAAGGTGCCAAAGTGAACAGAAAGAAGCACAAGGTTGATGACATAGTTAACGCCACAATGTGTTTATTTGAAAACGTGATCGTTCCGAAATCAGCCATAGGAATAGTAGCACCTTTGGATGGCAAAGAGAAAAGATTGTGCACAATCCAAAGGAGAATTAAGAAATTCTTAATTCTGCTGTACAAAATAACGGAGACAACCACGCAGGCCCAACTTTGTATTTGCTGGTTGCCCCAGGCAACAGGAAATTCCACCCAGGAAGGGAAAAATTATGGGATTTGCCCCTCCCCTGCTGTGCTCTCCACCAGGGCCTCCGGATGGGGAGGAAGTTCATGGGGGTCCAGGAGTCTGGCTGAATCCCACTAGGGCCAGAAGGAAGAGGAAGGCCCTCCTTCTCCTCCAGCCCCCCCCCCCCGCACTTCAGGTTGGCTGTACAGGAGCAGAACCTTATTTTCTCCGCCAGGGCAGGAAACCACAAAGGGAACTCTGGTACAAAAAGATTTGCAAAACAGAAATCAGTTTAAAAATTAAAAGGGGTGAGGCATTAAACTTAAATACTAATTTTGTTACTTTGATTTTTTGTTATTTTAACTTGCATTCACACTCTTCATCCTGTTCCTGGATTGAAAATAAGGAGAATGATGGAAGCTTCAGCCATCCTCACATACGCACCACCTCCCTTGAGCATCCAATTCACATGGGGGGGGGTCAGAAGGGGGGTTGCTGCTGTGGGTCCAAAGAGGAGCCTCTGGGCTTCAGGATCTCCTCTCTGAACCAGCAGAGCCTGCCGCAAAGGTGAAAAACAGATCAGGGTTTCAGGATGCAAACCTCGCCCTTTTGGACCTGAAACCTGAGGCTGGACACAAGTCTGTGAGGCAGGGGGCACATCTGGTCAGCTCTCCCTGCCACAGACACCCACGCTGTGAACCACGGCTAATTGCAAAGGTAAAACCAAAAACCACACCATAGCTTTGTTCTGTAAACCCAGTTAATAAGATTTAATGCAGTCTGTTTGGTTTTGAATTAGCCAATGGGATGTGCAAACCATACCTTATGGTTTAGTGTGTTGTATGAAAAAGCTATTGTGGCTTAGTCAAATCACCAAACCCATGGCTTAGTGTAATGTGTGAATGCAGCTCTTTGGGGAAAGGGGAAGTCTGTTGGCTGGAGGTTCCCCCTTGTTCAAGCTCCATGTTCTTCAGCTGGGGGGGGCACTGCTCCAGAGGACCACATGAGTTCCCTTCGTGCTGGCCCAGCTTTGATCACAGAGATCTGAACACTGGAATTCATGAAAATGTTTCCTATTAATCCCAAACATTCTTTTGGGCAGGGACTCCCCCTCCCCCGCATGAAGGGTCGGTGGCCCTTTCGATTCTTCTCCTGAGGAGATGTCAGTCTTAAGGGGGGTGGGCTTTTCCCCAACAAACCTTCTACCCAGGATATCCTATATATCAAGTACATGCTGTACCAATGGCTGGATTCACACAATATACTAAGCTGGGCTTGGAAACCGTCGCCAATGACCAAGGGATGTTAGCCCTTGGACTCCTGAGACAGCCTGCAACCACCTCCATCGTGCTGTTCCGTTGTTTCAGGGAAAGAAACTTTGTATGAGAACAAGGAACAATAAGCCAAAGGAGTTCAAGTCAAAAGGTTAAAAAAAAAGAAAAGAAAATTCACCTAAGACTAATCAACATTCACCTCCTGCACTGCAAGGGGTCCTTCCTTAAACCACATCCAACTCTGCTTGCCCCTCCCCCACAGCATTTATGTTTCCTGAAAATGTTCCCAATTTTGCAATGCAGATAATAAAACACGGGCGGCTGTACCAATTTGATTAATCAATAATAACCATTCATTCCATGCCACAGATCACAAACTACCCTACTAAGTATTTGCCCATTTTAAAATTTATTTTCCCCCTTTTCCCATCTTCACCAAGGGATACAAATTCATTTCTTAGTTTTTCTGTATTTATGGTGAATCGTTCGTTATATTTTCCCTATCAAGCACAAATTCTGTAGTCTTAGACACATTAATTTTCAGATCTGCACTCTGCTTAATATCATATTTCACAAGCATCCAAGTCACATTTATGTATTTCACAACCCCTGCCAGGCATCAGTCTGGTCTGCCCTGCGCCCAAATGTTCATTTTGCCTCTTGGAACCTTTGAATCAGAATTCTGCCTAATACTTTTCCATCAACCTTTAACGCATGATAACTTTCTATTTGTGCAATGTCACAATTACAGCATTCTCCCAATGACAGATACAGCCTTCATACACAGGCTAAGCAAGGCACACCGCTACTCCACCAGCCAGCCTGCCAGCCAAACGGCCCCCACACACACACACACCTCTGCAGGTGCACCACCTACAACACCTTCAGCTCCAAAATCTTCCACATCTTGTCCCTCACAGCAGCCTTTTCTTCGTTTTTCTTCCGGGGGGGGGGCGAGCATTGCTTTCAATCCTATTCTGGGGCACATCGCCATTACGCCCCTCCCATCTTGGAAGTCTATTGCCAGCCCTTCGCCCATCCTCTGCCGGGCAGCCTCTTCTCCCGGCTCCTTCTTTAGCCCTTTCAGCCCCGGCACAAAAGGGAAGCGCACCAACGAGACGCCGCCAGATCGGGGGCCGGCGCGGAGCCAGCCGGCCGCCCCTTCCCCGGGGCCGTTGGGGGACCCGGCC
>QLTV01000331.1:1515706-1527916 GCA_003457575.1 Thermophis baileyi
TATAAAATTATGCTTTATATTATAATGCCAGAAGGATAGTTATTTCAGAGAAAGAGAAAGCATGTTATGGATCTGGAAAAGGAAAATAATAGTTTTTCTTACTGTTGGACATTTCTTGCAGTTTTTTTTAAAAAAAATATGGATAATGGCTACCAGTCCAGTTGCACCCTCGCGTCTTAAAAAAATGTTCCCCCCACCCCACCCCACCCCACCCCACCCCACCCCGGTCTGGTCCGGCAGGAGGACCAGCCAAGTCTAATTCAGCCCTTGTGCATCCACAGGCGGTGGTGCAAGACATCCTCCACCAGAGCTCAGAGGAGGAGATCCAGCGGTGCCTGGGGCCCGATGGGAAGGTCCCCCTGGTGAGTGGGAGCTTGGTGGGGCTGGGATTGTGTGTAGGGATGTGGCCGAGTCCACCCTGTGGACTGGCATGTGGGGGGGGGGCGGCCTCAGACCCCCAAAGCCAGAGCTGCCCCCCTTTTCTCTCTGGCAGGTGTGCGGGGTCGTCTTCTTCTCCTCCAGAGCGGCAGAGCAGCTTCTGGCCACCCACGTCATCCCCCCACTCAATGCCTGCACCTACATGGGGCTGGACTCGGGAGCCCCAGCCCTTCAGGTGGGGAAGCCCTGCCTGGGCCGGGTGGGCCAAAAGGAGCCCCCCTCGGTTTGGATACTCATGGGGGCAGGCGTCCACTCGGGAAGGCGGAGGAACAGCCAAGGGATGGGCTCTCTCCCACTCCCTGGAGGAGGCCAGTCGGTCTCCCAGGGGAAGATCCCAAGCTGGGGGGGGGGAGGGGGAATTACAGACCGGGAGCCAGGTCAGCCTCCGATGGCCGCCGTCTTTCCCCAAGCAGACCGACGTGCAGCCGGGCAACTGCTTTTCCCTCTTCTCCCCGCAGCTGTCTCTCTTCTTCGACCTGCTCCTATGCATGGCCCAGGCAGTGACTGAGGAGGCCTTTGTAGCCGGACGCCGAACAGGGACGGGGGGAGGAGATGCCCAGAGTTCCAGGGCAGCTCGGAGTGCCCGGACTGTGCTGTGGAAGACTCTCCGCACGCTGCCACTCACAATGGGTGAGTCTCCCGTCCCATGCCTGGTGCTGTGGCAGGAGCACCAGGCATGTGACGGGGGGAGGAGAGGAGAGGATCTGGAACCCCAGCTCGGGGGTAAGGTGGGGGGGGGAGAATGGGAGGGCGAGAGGCCTGCCTCCCAGGGAGGGCCAAAGTCTCCCTAGTTTGGCAGGCAGAACTGGGGCCCCCTGAGGGCCTTGAGGCGGTGACAGCTGCTGGCAGGTTCACGAAGTCCTTCTCTTCCCAGCCTACCTCCCTGATGGCACCTATAACTACATGACCTCGTCTGCCAGTGAGCACATCTACCACCTCACCCCTCAGCTGGGTGATGCCCACAGCAGGGGTTTCTGCAAGGTGGCCCATTCCAACGTGGATGTAAGTTCCCATCCAGCCTTCTCCTCGTGGATGTGGCCTCTTGGCTAGGAAACGGGAGTGGCGGGAGCCCGAAGGCAGATGGCGTTGCAGCAATCAGCAATCGGGATAAATAATCTTCCTCGCACCCCAATTCCTGTTTGAGGAGGCAAGTCCCTCTTTGCAGCTTGCCCTCTTCACGCTCTCCTGTGAGGAGGGCAGAGGGAATAGCGGGTCCTCGGTTTCTCCCAGAGCTCTCCGTGAGTTCCCCCACCCAACCCCATCCGGGAGAGATTTTCGGGCATTTCTCCTTCTGTGCCATGCAGGAGCCGCGTCTACTGGAGGAAGGTTGCTCTGTCACCAACTGCCTGCTGGAGGGTGCTGTGGTTGTGGGGCCAGGGAACGTCATCCAGCACTGCAGCCTGGAGGTGGGTGGGTGGTGGTCTTTGTTCCCCCTTGGCACCAAGTGTGGTCCAAGTGTTTCTGGACTACCTCTGGCTGGTGCAGAATGGGGGCTAGTGCCAGAGATCACCCACAGATGCGGGGCAGGACTGGGCAGTTGGAAGGGCCAGAACCCGAGACGGTGAGGAAAGGCCCGAGGTTGCCCCTGGGTGCAGCGGGTGCAGGGGGCCTTGTAAGGGATGCCTCCATGCAGCTAATCCATCACTATAGCCCATCAGCATCCTGGTCTGATGTCTTGCTCGGCCCAGAGAGCCCCTGGGAGAAGGCTCTCTTGCAGGTCTGGCCCAGGATGGGGTGCTGTTACACTGGAAGGCCTGCAACAAGCCCCCCCCCAAGGCCTGCAACAAGCCCCCCCCCCCATTTAACTTCCTAAGAACGAGGGGTGTGGATGGGGCCTGTCTCTATAAAGAGGCGCTTTGACCGCCTTCAAGGGATGCGCCATGCCAAGGACTGCCCGCCTGCAGAGCAGCTGCGGTGCCACCAAGGCAAATCCTATGGACTGAGGTGTCCAGGTTCTGGCCAGGACTTGTGTGACCTGTTCTGAGCAAGGACGGATGGCCGCTTGGTTTTCCTTCAGGGCCCCTTACACATCCGTTCTGGCTGCCTCCTCACGGGACTGGATGTGGCCGCCTCTGTGGCCCTCAGAAGCCACTTACTTCAGGACGTGGTCATTCAGGGACACGTGATCCGGCTGAGACACATGAGCTGCAAAGTATTCACTCTGAGTGGACGTCGTGACGACTGGCAGGTATGTGCAAGATGCTCACTTTGGGGAATTTCTCCAGGCTTCTGGAAGTTTCCTGCAAGTTCCCACCTTCTCAGCCCCCTGAGCTGTCCATAAGAACAAACCAAATCCCAAATGATGGTTTCAGAGAGATTTCCTTGCCAGAGTTCTCAATGCTTTCGACAACGGCAGAGCTTCTAATGCCCTGGGAAAGTTCTTCAAAATTCAGGGGTATTTTCAGAGACTATGTTTCTGCCTTCAAAGTAGCCACCGCTGAAGTCTATAGCGTAGTCAAACATCAGCACGGGAAATGTTTATGACATTTTATACTATGTCATAAAATGCTTTGTGATAGTTTTTATGTCATAAAATATTTGGTAAAATTTGCCAAATTTCAGTTCCAAGGGAGTCATGGGTCCTGGATTTTGGATGCATTATTTAAGTTAGCCTATTTGGAGTCCCTTGGTTGAAAAGGTTCTGCCTTGTGACGCATGGTTTCATCCAGGTAAAGGTTACAGACATGAGAGTTTTAGCAGTATGCAGAGAAGCTGGCTCAGACCGCTGGCCCTCCTAATCGAGCAGCCTGTGTTCACAGCAGCCGGCTACCTGCACAAGGAAGCCCACGAGTCTCCCAGCAGAGACAGTCCCACGTTCCCCTGGTGGGTTGCTACTTCTGAGACAGAGATTGTTCTCCGCAGAGTACAGCGACTGAAGAGAATGGCACCTTCTTGAACTTGCCATGGGCATCCTTGTACCATCGGACTGGAATACGGTATGGGTCATCTCGGTGAGGCCATGATGCTCCAAAGACCTCTCAGTCCTGCCTGTGGATGCTGCCTGGTGGGCTCACAAAGAGCAGTGGGATGTCCAGCCACTCGGAGGCAGAGAAGCTGTGGTCACAGGATAGGTTTCCATATCATGGGTTCTGTTTGATACCAGGCACTTGTGGGTGCAGGGAGGAACCCGGGGTTAATTTGTTTAGGGCCTTGGAGGGGCTTGGAGTAATGTTCTTGGAGACTCTTCAAGAACTGGCAGCTGCAAGGCCGGAATAGTTCCGGATGCCTGTCCTGGAAGCAGCTGCAGGATGGGGGCTGCACTGGCCCCTGCAAGGCCAGATTGATTTGAATCCGTTGTTTCTAGAATCTGGTCTGTTTTCAACCTTTGAAGAACTCAGTGTGGCCCAGAAATGAAACAAAACCTGCAGCGAACACCAACTTATTTAGCCCATGGATGAGCAAGTAGCCTTCAGAGGAGGAGGCAGAGCCATGCAGAAACAATCAACTTCTCTCCTAGGCCTGCTCTTTGACCCACCCCCAGATGGGGGCGCAGGGGGGACTGCAGAGAGAAACTAAAAGGGGGGGGGTGTTGCACCCCACCACGCAATCTCAAGCTAAACAATAAGGGAGGTCCATTGTGGTGGGGGCAGCGATTAGGAGACTCCTGTGATACATTTTTATTTGGGTTCCGGTCCCCCTGCTTTGGGGGCTTGAGAGAACGTTCTCCGAGTCCTGCTGCATCTTCCTCTCTTCCTCACACAGACGCTTGCTAGCAAACCTGCAGTTTTAATCCTGGCCAGAGAGGTGGAGGCCGGCAGACTCGGGCCCTGGCTCTTGGTGGCCTTGGCCTCTGCCCTGCTCTCGGGGGGGGGGCAGCCTAGCCCCCAGCAGCAGGGCAGCCCTGCCCATTCCTCTGCTGGGCTGGCCCTCTGGGATCTGCTGAACTGCCCGGCCCCAGGACTGTTGCTCTGGGACAGGAGCCGAGCGTTTGCATTGCCACTGCCACCTGCTTCCACTGTGTTCTCATCTGAGCAGGAGCCAGGACCTGTGGAGCCCGGATGTCCCACAGGACAAGCGCTGCCTGCTGAACGCCCGTCTCTTCCCTGTGCTCTGCGTCTCGGAGCCCCTGGACCTCGGGAGCCTCTTGTGGCTCTTGGGCTCTCCAGAGACCCGGCAGCTGCAGTCCTGGAGGAGGGCCTGGCGCATGTCCTGGGAGGAGATGAGGGCCTGTCTGGACCAGGAGGCGGAACTGGCCTCCCGCAGGGCCATCTTTTTCCTACAGGCCCAGCGCAAAATCCAGCGGGTCCTGACGGAGCAGAGGAATTGCAGCCTCCTGCCCCTGATCCGCTCGGCCGTCCTGGAGGGCTTTGGGGAGGCTCTGCTGGATACCCTGGACCAGGGTAAGGAAGCGGGTCTGGGGTGCCCACAAATTCCCCCATTTGCCGACCTCTATCTCAGGCCGAGCGTGTTCCTTTGCCAGGCCACCCTGGGAAATTGGAGGGGGCACCCCTGTTGGTTGGGGGGAGAGTTTTCTTTAGCCCAGCCCTCTGCCCAGGCACTTGGGTGGTGATCTGAGTTCCCGGGGGGGGGTGCCAATGGGGCAGGAGAGGGAGAATTCTTGGCTCTGCTTCCTCCCTAGTGGCTGCCACCGCTGGGGATCTGGGGGTTGCTGCTCGGGCACTGGCGTGCATCGCAGATCTCATGGGCTGCATGGCCAGAGGAGAGGGAGGCTTACGGAGTGGCCCCACAGCCAACCTTGCTTGGGCTGCTGCCTTCCAGCAACTGGAGAAGGGAGACATCGCTCAGGGCATAAAGGCACTTGCCGTGGAGAGGAAGAAATGGCTAAGCAGGTACTGGAAGGGGGGGGGAGAGATACAGGGCAGTCGCCGCAGATCTGCCAAGGCTTCCCACATCTGTGCTCGGGGGGCCGTTTGTCTCCCGGCCCCAGAGCTGCCTGGAAAGACCCCTTGCCCAATGGCAGGCAGCTGGCATCTACTGCTCTGCCCACCCCCCACCCCCCCCGGCTACCACCAAGCACCTGAGCCACTTGCGGGAGGCTGTGCAGCACGTGGGGTGTGTGTGTGGGGGGAAATGCTTCACCCCTGCCAGCCTTGCTGGAAGGAGACCCTTGGAGGGGTCCAGCAGGGCTGCCATGCTCCAGTGGCTCTGGGGAAATTTCTCCGCTTTTCGGGAAGGTGTCTCTGAGGGCAGCTCAACCTCCAGGCTCTTTCCAAAGGGGACGTGCCTGCCAGAGGCCCCCAGCAGCCTGGTTCCCCTCCTCTTGCAGACCCATCCTGCTGGTTCGTGCTGCCCGACACTACGAGGGGGCCGAGCAGATCCTCATCCGCCGGGCCATCCTGCTCTCCTGCCAGTTCATCGGCCTCTGGCAGGTGGAGCTGCCTCCCCTGGGCTGCTGGGTGAGAGTGGAGTGCCCTGCACGGATCGACCTCTCCGGTAGGTGACAAGAGTGGAGGCTCTGTGGATGCCTGCCGAGAGGAGCTTGCCCACCTGGGGCCCAGACTGGTCCCCTGCACAGACTACTTGGCTAAAATCTGTCTGGTTTGCAGCTTGGGGGGAGCGAGGGCTTGGGGGCAGTTGGGTTAACTAATAGGGAGGGGGGGGGTTGGCATGTGCTGAAAGCCCTGAGCAGACCGAGGTTGGAAGATGCCTGATTCAGGCCCTGTCCATCTCCAAGGACTGTCCTCCGTCCAGGCTGCTGCTTCATTCCCTTCTGCGTTAAGCAATGTGCAGGAGATGCAGCACAAGGAAACTTTATTTCCCCCGGAACTCCTCCATCTATTTTGCCACCAGGTTTACTCATAGCTTTTTTGTGTCAGCCCTAAAGCCCAACAATCATTGCTGGTTGTGGAGAACATGACTTACTCCCAGTGCCAATACTTCTCCAGGTTTCCTCCTCCTACTTCTAGTCTTGCTGAAGGCAATTTGAAACTCCTGCCATCAACTTCTCACTGTGTGCAAACTCTCTACACGGAATGAAGAGGGGTGTCATTTTTGTTCCAACCTCCCCCCACCCCAATTCTGTAGTAGTGGAAGCTCTGCAACATTCTCTGCCTGTGGACAAGGGCAGCAAGACGTCTGCATCGTCTTATGCCCTTCAGAGCATTCACTTCCTGCCCAGCCCACGTCCTGGTCCTTCTTGAAGATCTGTAGCCTCAACGTTCTTCCTACCTTTCAGTAGATCAGTTTCAGAATTGAGCAAGAGATGTGCCAAATCATGCCTGGTGTGCCCAGGTGAGGCTTGAGCCAAGAAATTCCACCAGCTGTAAAAGGTGTAGAAGCTCAAGCTTTGTCGATGGGTTCGATCTGATGACCTTTGGTAACAGGACCATTGTTTTCTAGGGGGCTGGAGTGATACCCCTCCAATCACGTATGAACACGGTGGAGCGGTGGTGGATGTGGCTGTCCTGGTGGACGGCTGCAGGCCTATTGGTGCCCAGGCACGACGCATTGCCAAACCAGAATTGCAACTGATCAGCACCAGTGGAAGTCTGGAGGGAGAGGTGGTGGTGGAGTTGGTCTGTCGCGACCTAGAGGATCTGAGGGATTACTGCCAGCCGCATATGCCAGGTGAGAACCTGCATCTTCCGTCCAGCTGTCCCTCCCTGTAGCCAGAAAGGAATCAGAATGTGGAGCCAAAAGGGTGGGCCACTTGCCATGATGTCCTGTGGATTCTGGAGAAGTTGTGTCTTAGCCAAGATGCTCGTAGAATATATCATTTGGCAGAGCATTTTCACCCAACTTGAATGACACCCAGGACATGGGAAGAACATTTTTATTGCTTGATTGACTTGGTTCTCCTGCCATTTGAGATGTACTGTGAATCGTGCCCAATGCTCTGTCCTTCCTCTTCTGAAACATTGTCATGTTGGTGGTGCCCCAGTGGGGGAGGCCTTTAGGCTCCCTCTCCCCCATTTCACTGCATCATAAGCCTCCAGGCTCTTTCCCGAGTCTTGGCTGGACCTTCGGGATGACTCTTGGCCGATGGGTCTTTGCCTGCTCCTCAGTTCAGGCTTCCTTGCACCCGGGCTCTGAAACAAAGGGCCAGGGTAGGTTTGAGGGGCTTGGCTGCCCATCCTCTCTGGTCTTTGCTGCAACTCTGTCTCTTCTTCCAGGAGCCTTGCTCAAAGCAGCCTTGGTCTGCACTCACATTGTTAATCTCCTGTCCCCCCAAACCTTGCGAGAACAGCTGCAGGAACGTTTCGGAGGTGGCTTTGAGCTTCACACCTGGTCTCATCTGCCCCATGGATCGGGCTTGGGTAGGTGGGGGCTCTCGGCCTGCTGTGGGTTGGTTGAGAGCCAAGCAAGCCATGAAAATTGCTTCTCTTCTCTTTATCATTCATTCATTCATTCATTCCCAATAAAATAGAATATTTGTAGCTCAGGGTTGAAATGAGGGGTCCTTGCTGCTCTCTGAGCTTATTGGCACTAGCACTGGCCACTGTGACCTAGTTTGGCTAATGAAACATTTGCAAGAAGACCCTTCATCCATCCATCCACTCGTCCATCCATCCATCTAGCTGCCCATCCCAGATTAGTGATTCTGGGTGGCTTACAATTAAAACATGAACAGTGCCAAATGACCCCCTCCCCCCCAAAAAGAAAACAACCATGCAGAGAAAGAAAACAGTGCAAAACAATCAAGATTCCTGCGAAGCAAACCCTGGGAAAGCAGGGCCACGGGCTACGCCCCCCCCCTCTGGTCTCCAGGCCAGATGGCCAAACCAGCCCTTCAGGTCCTTCCAGAAGTCCATCAGGTTCCTGGCCAGGCTGACCTGAGGGGAGGGGGGGGATGAGGCTGGTGCATTATGGCAGCAGCTGCCTCTTTCCGTTTCTACCTCCCTCTGAAAAAAGCTGGTTCACAAATAGCCCTTTTCAAGCAGCCCAGGTACCCTCCTCCCTGTCAGGCTCTTAGTCTTTTCCCATTTGGCCCTGATCACCAAGCCCACCATTTTGTGAAGAGGACGGCTCTGAGAACTACTTCTGGGGAAGATTCTCGGGGGTTGAGGCCTCCCAAAGCTTTTCCCAAATGATCCGCCTCCCCATCAGGTCCTCCAGCTCTGAGGTTTTTTGAGAATTCAAAGTGGGAGGCTCTGAATCCCCCCTTCCCCCGTATCTGATGGTCAAGCGCCCTCCTTCTTGTCCATTTGGGACCTCCGTGCAGAGGAGCGAAAGGCGGCTCCCTTTTCCCTAGGCCACGTTGGTGTCGCTTTGTGTTCTTCCACAGGGACAAGCAGCATCTTGGCAGGCGCAGTGATCGCATCGCTCTATCGCGCATCTGGGCGCTGCGCTGGTGTAGAGTCCCTCATTCATGCGGTGCTGCACTTGGAGCAGGTTTTGACCACAGGTAAGGAGTTTGTCCTGTTGCTGCCTAGACCAGCCCTTCCTAGCATCAGTAGAAGAGGCGAATAAGTCCGCCGTGTGTTGCAGCTGCTTAAAAAGGCAAAGGCTCCTTTGGATGTATTAACAGGAGCAGGGAGTCCAGGTCACAAGAAGCAATTGCCCGTCATGTTACTCAGTCGGGTCCCACGTGGAATATTCTGCCGGGTTCTGAGCACCTGAGTCTAAAATGGACATTGACAACCTGAAGTGAGTTTAGGCTAGATGAATAGGAGGGAAAACTAACTCTAGTTAAAGGAAGGTGAAGCGATCTGAGGGGAGATGAGGTGGCTCCCTTCAGAGAAGTAAGCATTATACCATAGAGCGGACCCATTCTCCACAGCCCTAGAGAGCAGGACCAAGACCCCCAGATACCAAAAGGTGGGGAACGAGATTCAGCTTACAGTATGTATTAGAAAAAAGGTCGTGATGGGAAGGCAGAATCCGCTGCGTGTTCCCTCGAGGTCTTCAGATGTGTCTGGAGGCCCCTTCCCTTCTGACGCTCAGATTCTGAGAAAATGCCACGAAGCGTACCAGTCCCTCTTTGATCTCTGGCAAGGAGGGCGCCTCCTTACACACTCCCCCCTGGTCGCAGGACTTTATTAGAACTTTCACTTCGTACCTGAAAGGGGAGTGGAGACGGAGGACCTGCTCTCGGCCTCTCTCGCCCATTTCCAACGGTTGCTGTGGAGCAGTGAGCAGAGGCTCCTGGACTCGGAGCTTCCTGGCCTGGGCCTGGGCCTGAGCCCCTGCGCTGTCCTTTTCAGGTGGTGGATGGCAAGACCAGGTGGGCGGGCTGGTTCCAGGGCTTAAGATTGGGCGCTCGAAGGCCCAGCTGCCACTGAAGGTCGAAGTGGAAGAGATCAGCCCCCCGGAAGGCTTCGCCCACACTTTGAACCAGCACCTGCTCTTGCTGTACACGGGAAAGACCCGCCTTGCTCGCAACTTGCTCCAGGTATGTGAGGCGCATCTTCTGACTAGCCCCCCGCTTTGCTTTGCAGACGTTTGCCCCTAGATCTTAGTCTCAAGACTGCTCAGTGCTGTCCCTGGTCTCATAACGCTGCTTCCTTGGGTAGCTGATATATACACAAACGCTCGATACACTTAGATGAAAAGGTGGTTACAGGCTATAGAGTTCACATGTGAATGCCTCAGCTTTGGCAACATTACAAGAAACAGCCAAAATAACGCGCAGCTTGTATTGTTAAAAAAGCGTGGAACAGATTTTCTTCTATGAAAAATACAAACTTGTGCAACCGTACTTTGGAATTCTGTCTGCCATAATTGCAGACCTTCAATAGACAAATAGAATTGGATTTAGCCTTACTCAGAGTAGATCCATTGGAACTAGTGATGTTTGAATTAGCCGTATTTCTCTAGATCCAATCAAAAAGTATCAGATCAAGAAATCTGGTCCCTGGCCTAGACCTGCTCTCTAGGTGATGTGCAGAGGCTCCGTGGCTTGGTGGGCGTGGTGTGGCTTGGTGGGCGTGGCAGGGGAAGGATACTGCAAAATCCCCATTCCCTCCCCACTCTGGGGCCAGCCAGAGGTGGTATTTGCCGGTTCTCCGAACTACTCAAAATTTCCGCTACGGGTTCTCCAGAACCTGTCGGAACCTGCTGGATTTCCCCCCTGCTCCGTGGCACAGGATGGCCTCGTGCTCTGAACATGTCAGGCGAGCGTCTCTTCTGAGAACTCTGCAGAGTCAGAAGGACCTTGTGAGTTGTGAACTGCCAGAACTGAGATCAGTAGCCACATACTTGGCCTATAGTGGAATGTCTGCTGGTCATGGCTGCTCACTAGCAGCCGCTTTACAATTGGTACAGCACCGCTACCCAAAGGAAGGTCAGCAGGCCTGAAATGTCAGAGCAGAACAGAAAGAAGACTCCGACAGACTCTTCCTGCAAATTTCACTACTGTTCTAATAACTGTCTCGATCCAGGAACAGGAAATGAAAGAGGGACTCCACCCAACTCTCTCTAAATGGTTAAGTCTTTAGTCCACTTCAAAACATTGTCCTTCAGTAATCAGATGATCTTTAGCAACATTCCTTTAACTTTTATTTTGCAAAACTGCCCATTGTCCCCAATTAATTCAAATAAAAATCTTTCCCACAGAAATATGCGTTGTTTACTTGTTTTAAAAAATACTTTAAAATAATACATCCAAATTCAATTGTCCCCTTAGTCTGCTTTCAATTTTCTTAATTTAAACTTGGTGAGTTTTTTATCTTTAATTATTTTTCAATGTTTTAAAATTGTTGCTTCTTATCTTCAGATAAGAACTCTGAAATGAAGGATCACTTGCTGGGCAGCTTGATTGCTGCCTCAAAGATCTTTTACTGTGAATTGTCTTCCAAATCTGTTTAAGATAGTGTGTGCTGGGCAGGCAAACCCAAGGCCCTTTGCAGGCTCTGCTGTAGCTGTGAGCTCACTGTCTCCCCCAGAGTCTCTGGACCCAGGTCCAAGGGAAGCTCTACAATCCCTTTGGACCTCGAGTCTCTCCTCACAAGGAGCAGCTTTCCAAAGCACAAACAGGCACTCTCCTGGCCTCTCTCTGTACGGAGAGGTGCTGTTGCCTGGCTGCCGATCTTTCCCGCATTGCCATCCCACCGTTTGTGACAGTCTGCCATTTTTCCCCCATGCGGAAGTCCAAAAACTCAATATTGTTACTATTACTTATTTCTTTATTAGATTTCTATCCCAGAGGAATTTAAGTATATTTTCCATCTTATTAGGTTCACCTTTTGTACATATCCATTCACATACAGTTGCAAGAAAAAGTATGTGAACTCCTTGGGATTACGTGGAGTTTTGCATGAATTGGTCATAAAATGTGCTCTGAACGTCATCTAAGTCACAACAATAGAAAAACACAGTCTGCTTAAAATAATACTACACAAACATTAAATGTTGCCATGGTTTAATTGAACATAACATGTAAACATTCACAGTGCAGGGAGGAAAAAGTATGTGAACCTTTGGACTTAATAACTGGTTGACCCTCCTTTGGCAGCAATAACCTCAACCAAACCTTTCCTGTAGTTGCAGATCAGACCTGCACAACGATCTGGAGTAATTTCGGACCACTCCTCTTCACAAAACTGTTTCAGTGTAGCAATATTCTTGGGATGTCTGGTGTGAATCGCTCTCTTAAGGTCATGCCACAGCATTTCAATCGGGTTGAGGTCAGGACTCTGACTGGGCCACTCCAGAAGGCGTATTCTGTGCTGTTGAAGCCATTGTTTTGTTGAATTACTTGTATGCTTTGGGTCATTGTCCTGTTGCATCACCCATCCTCTGCGGAGCTTCAGTTGGCAGACAGATGGTCGTACGTTTTCCTGCAAAATGTCTTGATAAACTCTGGAATTCATTTTCCCATCAATGACAACAATCCGTCCAGGCCCTGAGGCAGCAAAGCAGCCCCAAACCATG
>QLTV01000331.1:1536437-1553913 GCA_003457575.1 Thermophis baileyi
AGGATGGAGGAAAAACCTCCATCTCTGGCTCGCCAGAGATCATCCATCAGGGCGACCAAAGCAGTTTCCGTACTATAACCAGGCCTGAAACCCGATTGGAAAGGATCCAGATAATCCGTTTCATCCAATAGCCGTTGGAGTTGGAGTGCCACCACTTTCTCAACAACCTTCCCCACAAAGGGAAGGTTGGAGACTGGACGAAAGTTTTTTAAATCTGCTGGATCCAGGGATGGCTTCTTGAGGAGGGGCCTCACCACCGCAACCTTCAAAGGTTGTGGGACGGACCCCTCTCTCAAGGAGGCGTTGATTACAGCCTGGAGCCAGCCTCGTGTCGCCTCCCTGCTGGCTCAGACCAGCCAGGAGGGGCACGGGTCCAATAAACAAGTGGAGGAGCTCATCGCTCCAATAGCCTTGTCCACTTCCTCAGGAGTCACAGGCTCAAACTCTTCCCACAAAATTGGATTAAGACTTGCCCCTGTCATCTCAGCTTGACTTGCCCAATCAGAGTCCAGGTCCATCCGAATCTGAGCGACTTTATCCGCCAAATACTGTACAAATTCCTCAGCTCTCCCCTGCAGAATGGATTCACCTCTGAATTCCACCTAGCAGGGAAGTTCGGGGAAAGGCCCACTTCCAGAGAAGCCCCTTACTCTCTGTCGCCCATTGACTTCACCCACCCTGAGCTGCCCGTCCATCCATCTCAACAGCATTCTTGCGTTGGCCCTTTGAGGCAGAAAGAGTCGGCAAACACGCTGCACAAGGACTCAAACAAGGGGCTCTCCAAAGCCGGATCGATTCCCAACCCTAAGCCGGTCTCTTTTCCCAAGCAGGCGGGCAAGCTGGACCTCTTCCTCCCCATTCCTCTCTTAGGACCAAGAGCAGGGAAGAAGCCCTCAGAGGGCCAAGACGTGCCGGTGGTGCACTGTGACTATTCGGTAAGAGGCAGAGGCTCCGGGTTGCCAAGGGAGGAGTCTGTGCTGTGGGCATCGTCATCTGGCCAGCCACTGCCCTGCCCTTGCCCAGCGGGCATTCCCCTCGCACAGCTGCACTACACCTGGCTCAGAGCATACAGAAAAGAACTGGCCAAGTTACACAATCCAAGGATGCCACCAAGCAGAATAAGGAGAACAATCAGGCAGAACCCAAGTCGTCATGCGGGAAGCAAAAGTGATTTAGTACCTTACTGAAACCAAGGCGGAGTGAAACTCAGGAACGGGATGTAAAGACTGAAGGAACAGCTCATCCCAAAGCAAGAGACGAAAGGGGAAGAGCAGCAGCAGCAGCAGATCTGAAGGATTGGAATCCAGGCATTCCTGGGCCCAGTTGAGGAAGGAGAAATGAGAGAGAATGTGGTGGGGATCTGCTGAGGCAGTTAAGCCAGGCAGATCCTGGAGTAAACTGCAGGATCCTCCAAGGGGAGAAACAGAGACAAGGGGATCACCTTTGTTTAGATTGGATCCTAACTGATAAGGAAGAGCTGGTAGAAAAGGGAAAGGCACTGGGGGGTCAGAGGAGGTAGGGAGCATACCCGAGATCTCAAGGGATCCCTTTCAAGGAAGTTAGGGAGGTCCTAGGCAAGATGCCATGGAGAGATGGGAGGGTTCTTGCAGAGCCCTTCAGTTCCCATTTTGTTTTCTCCTCCCCTCAGAAGGGCCAATGTGGCAATGGACCAGAAAGAGCAACTGAGCGAAGGAAGGAGTGGCAGCAGCAGCAACAACAACAACAACAACAAAAGACACACAGCTACCAGGAATCCGTTTGTACTCTTCAAGACCAGACCAGGGTGTCATCTCGCTGACCCCTTCTGTGATCTCATGGAGGACAAGCAGATCGCCAGAGGATTGAGAAGCCGTGGTGGCGCAGGGTTAGAATGCAGCATCGCAGGCTAACTCTGCCTCCCCACTGCCAGGAGTACAGTCCTGAGGGGCCATAGGTGGACTCACCCTTCCATCCTTCCCAGGTCAGTAAAAGGAGGACCCAGATTGTTGGGGGCAATAGGCTGACTCTGAAGAGGGCTGTAAAGCACTCTGAAGAGGTAGAGAAGTCTAAATGCTATTGGAGAAGGAAAGTGTTGAGGAAAAAAGAACCCAAGCAACTATGGATTGTCAGCATGATATTCTTACTCAAAACTCTTGAGCAAGTTAATAAAAAGTTGCTAAACAGAGAAGAATGTATTACTTGTCAGAAACCATCAGGAGTTTCTTTATCAAGAATCCATTATGACCAGTTTAGCTGACCATGGGAATGTGAGGTTGTAGAGTATCTTGTGCTTTTAGTAGAGAAGACAGCAAACTGGCTAAATTATACTACTGCGATATGGAGGATACAGAGGAACAACCTACCCAAAAAATTGTGGGGACAGCAAACACCTTAGTGGACAGTATCAAGATTCTAAAGGACTGGAATGAGGACAATATAAAGTCCTACATTTCTGCAGAACAAAATCAAAAGCATGAAACGGGATTGGTGGAAGGAACACGAGCAGCAGATGTGAAAAAGACCTGGTTGTCTCAGTGGATCACAGGTTGAACACTGACCGAACAGTTTGTTTCTGAAGTACAGCTAGACTTCAGTTACCAACTGCCTTGTTCAGTGACTGAAGTTATGACAGTGCTAAAAAGATAACTTTACAACTTATGCCTCCATTTATGAGCTCTGCAGCATCCCTCAGTCTCATGACTGCCATTACAGTCAATATGTTTTATCCTATGCCCAACCTGTTGTTTTTTCTTTCTTCCTCCTTTGCAGAATGGAGAAACTGGAGAGGAAGGGATGACAAGAGAGTAAGCAGGCACACAATGGGGAATATACATAGAAAGCAATGTGCTTGTGCTGGCAGCTGTTAGCATGCTATGCAAACAACCTAGTGTATTCCTCATTCTGTGCCTGTTTACTGTCTTGTAAAACCTTCAATGAATGTAAATACAAACAATAATTCCCTTTTGCTAATTATCCCAGCACTGAAATGAACACTCCAAAGGATTGGGGAGTGGAGGAAAGGAAAGTAGCTGCCATGCTGCCATGCAGAAGATGGAACACTTTGTTTGAAGTTACTTGAAGTTATTCTACATATAAATAATTAGACTCAGATTTTAATGCTGGCATGTCTTGCAATCGATCTGCAGGTTGGCTTTACTGGCACTCTCTACCCCATCTTACCCGACTGAAGGTGGACTTGAGAACAACCTTCTCCAGCTCCAGAGCGACTAGACTGGTCATCAGGCTGGTGAGGCTATCGTAGATCACAGGGGACAGTCCTGCCTGCAGAGAGGGGAGAAGACTTGGTTCAGGATGGCACTATTGCCAGAAGCAGACCAAGGCAGGCCAGGGGGACAATGCTTCCACCCAGCCCCTGTCCAGAGAGGCTGGTGTGCCCAGGGAAAAAGCTGCCAAGGGAACAGGTGCCCTGGCCCTTCCATTGGCAAGGGGAACACACAGCGGGACAGCTGCCTTCTCCTTGAAATGACCAATGCCTATATGCCAAAGGGGCCAGGAATTCCCTGCCAACTGGTGCCTCGAACCTACCTTGAACTCTACCATCTGCTGCTCCAGGTTAAGAATGAACTGCTGCACCCAGGGGTCGTTGGCTTCATAGTCATTGAACTCTTCCTGAAAGAGCAGCAGAGAACAGAGCTGGCCGCTCTGCAAAACCTTCCCTTCCTCTGCCCCCCTCGAGCGTGGGGTGGGGGTGGGGTGGCTCCAGCTGGCCTGCCACGTCTTTCTCAGAGGCAGCACAGCAATTCTATTTTCACTGAAGCCAGGTACAGCAAAAGGACGGGCCTGATGGGCTCAGCCGCATAAAAGAGGCCTGGCTTGCTCAAGGCACGCCCAGCCACTGCTACTGCCTGGCAAAGGCTTGCCAGCCCTGGGCCCGGCTCCGGCTTCTTCTGTGCCCGCTTAGCAGGATGAAACAAAGGGTGGGGGCTTGGCAGGCAGCAGGGCTGTTCCCTGGGGAGATGCTGAAGGGAGAAACCCTGCGTGCAGGAAGGGAGTCCGCTGCAAGGACGGCACTTGACTGGCAAGTCCCCCACCCCAAGGAAAAGCGAGCCTCCAGGCCGCTTCTGTTCTCCTCCTCTGGCTTCTTCAGGTAGGCCAGGTAAGGGAACAGACACCACAAGCAACATGGGAACTCTGCTGCACCGAGACCTCAGAAGCCTTTCGACATGCCCCCTTCCCTCCCTCTTACACCAAAGAGAGTCAAGGACGACAATCTTGAGATTCTCCCTCAGCCTTTCCGGGCTGTTCCTATTTTACTTAATGACCGCAATATGTCTTGTTCCAGCTCTCTCTCCCCCAGCAGCATTCCGATTCCACATCTTCTCCCCCGCAGAGCCCCAGTTGAGTCTTCAAAAGTGCCGAAAACACCCCCCCCCCACGGTCCTCCAGCCTCCTGCATTCAGGCAAGCAAGCAAACAGACAAGGGCTCTGCGCACTTACCTCCTCGATGTTGTGGGATACAGACAGGAAGAGGTTAATGCAGGGCTTCACCTGCGGTTTGACTGCTGAGCTGGTGAGTTCATTCAGGCCTTCCTGAGAGAGAACAAGGGTCAGTCAGCAGCCCCTCCTTAGGTCTCCTGGCTCCCCTATAGACGGCAGCCACCTGGGAGCTGATCCTGGCAAAGGTGCAGACCCCAGCGGGTCCCGGCCTTTGGGCGAAGAGAAGCTGCTCATATTTCAAGAATGGTATCATCGCTCTAAGCTGAAGCGGAGAAACGCTCAGCAAAATGTGGGTGAGTGGAGGAGAAGCTCCTCTTGCAGCCCCAAGCAGCTCACCTCCTGCCAGGCAAGGATGCTGCCCACTGGCCAGACTGGCCTCCTTCGCTTCCTCCTGGGGGGGCCTTGGGACAGGCAACGCTCCAAAGCTCACCTGCAGCAGGTCACGAAACTTGCTGGAGACGGCGTCCATGTCCGAAAGGCAGCTCTCCAGCTTGAGCCGAGCCTGCTCTCCTCCAAAGCCCTGGTTGAGGAGCTCCGAACAGTCGCTCTGTAGGGAAGCAGAAATCCAGCTGCAAACAAGAATCGCTCTGCAGAAGGACGACCTCAAGTCCGGTGAAATGAAGCACAGCAGGGGAAGGTGGGGCAGCAGCTCTCCCACCCGCAGGGAGGCTCAATTCTTCCTCCCATTTCCCATACAGTCCAAGTCTCTGGATGTGGCCTCCCGGCCAGGCATCGCAACTCCTTGCTCCAAACTCAGCATCCTTGTGTTTTTACGCAGATGGTTTATATCCTGGTTTCTTTGGGTACCCATCTTTGGAATAAGCCAGGCAGGACCTCCCAAAATAAAGCTGGGCTTCTAGTTGAGATGAAATGATTCTATGAATTAGTGAATTAACTTAACCCCAAGATGGATTTGAATCACACAAACACACAGCGACTCTAAGACATGCTGCTTCCAGCCAAGAGTTCAGAGCCCACAAGTACCTCCAGGGTCTTCTTCAGTGTCATTATGTTCTCGCTGCAGGCCTCCACGTTGTTTAAAGTCACCTGAAACAGAGTAAGCAGAACGGTCAGCATCTTTTCCAACCTTTAAGAGCAGCCACGCCAAAAGGGCCTTTGTCGCCAAGGTCAGCATTTCAGCCATCGCTCCTCTGAGGAAGAAACGTGGCACCGAGGAGGAGGGGAACACGAAGGAAGGTTTCATGTGCCAGGGAAGAGGATCAGGCTGTTGTGGCTTGTCCCCGTCCCGTGCAGCTGCTCATGGATCCGGACGACCAGGAACAGTCCATAGGGTGGCAAGAGCGGTCTGTAGCGCTGGCACCGGAGTCCGAGACCGAAGAGGAAGCAGGGCCAGAGGACGATGCGCAATCAGGGCCTTCTGCACCTCCTCAGCAGGAGTTCAGTGACTCCAGTGAAGAGGAGGGGCCTCTGATTGATGCCAGAGCACGCAGGGCAGCTAGCCGGCAAGAGTGGCTGTGTAGAAGGAGGTCTACTCGAAAGTAAGCTTGCCGGCAGAGGGGCCACACCCTAAGACTATATAAGGGTAGATCACACCACACACTTTTGCTGAAGACAATTTTGTTTGTATTCATCTTGGCTTCCTTCTGAACCTCGTCCCTATCAGTTGGATTGACTCCAGTCCGGGCTCTTGGCCAACTTCAGCAAGTAATGATTATTTGACGGACTAATTGACCTGCTTGTCTCTTTCACATTTGGAATCCCGGCCAAAGTGTTCTGTGCTTGAAAACAAACACTTTGGCAAAGAATTAGTATTCCCTTTAATACTAAGCAATTATGTTTAAAGAACAGTGTGTGTGTGTCGCTTTCTGGGGGTTTGCCGCGCTGGGACAGAACACAGGCACCTGATCCTCAACTTCCTTTTCCCTCTCAGACCCAGCTGACTCTTAAAACCCGGCACCGGGCTGTTCCCCATCCAGGAAAGGAAAGAGACTGGCCCAACAGATGGAGAAAGGCAGGGTGGCGTTTCCATTTCCACCAGCCCTGCAGGCCAGGCCCAGTTCCTTGCGGGAGGCTACTGCAAAGAGAATTCCATGCCTTTGATCATCAGGCCCAGGCCTTGGCATGTGGGGCTGCCCTTTGAGGCAAAGACCTGCCACCCCCTATCCACCTGCTCCCTTGCTGCCTCTCAATACAAGACCCAACCAGCGGGCTCTTCAATGCGAAACAACGTTTCAACCTCCTTTCCTCCTCAACAGAAATTAATTGTATACCAGGTACTTGAATAAGACAAGCATTTTAACCTCTCTTCTCCCACGAATGACGCTGTGTTGGTGCTTCCAACAGCCTTTCAACAGCCCACTTTGCTTGGCCCTCAACCCAGCCAAACTAGCTCTCTAGGAGACCCTCTGCCTTTCCCTCCAATCCAGGCATTGCCCCCTGGGTCCCCATCCGGACAACGCACCAGGAAGGACTGCTTAGCCTCATCAGTGCTCTCGATGCCTTTAGGGTCGAACTTCCCCTGCTGCAGGCTGCTCTGCATGAGGCTCACGGCACTGGTCACTCCCCTCTGGAAATCCTGGAAAGGGGTGGCCGGGAAGCCCACCCGCAGCTTGTGGCCCAGGATCTCCCTGTGGAAAGAAGGCAACCTCAAGCAAGAATGCTGGAGATTCAGGGAGCCAACAGGAAGGAGGCAGGACCAAGGGCTTTGAGTTGCAACCCCCCCCACCTCTCCCTCCCCAGCTCTGACCCTGGCTAGGAAAGCAAAACTGGCTTCACTGCTAAGAGTGCTGTGCAGGATTTGCAGAGCAAAGCAAGCTCCTTGCCGCCCAGCCTTGTGTGACATAAATTCTGCCCTTGGGTGCAGGAAGAGTCCATCCCAAGCCGTGTATCTATAGTTTATTTCAAACTCAGAACATTCCAATAAGTAAATTTAATCTGAAACAGTGTGCACAGTTCCCTTGTCAGGCTTCTTTATACCTCCAAGGTCCCTCCAATCCTTTAATTTCATGATTCTATGAAATCAAAGTCATGGGATCATAGGGTTTTTGGAGATAATCTCCTCCAACCTTCTGGAGGTCCTAGTCCAGCCCCCAAATTTGCAAATCTGTTCTGATTATGTGCAACAGTAAGGTCTGTATGAAGCCCACGCAGTCCAAAGAGCAGCTGATGTCTGCTTTACAGAGGCCTAGACGAGGCTCAGCAGAACCTCCTCAGGTTCCCACCACCTACCTGAACTCTGACTCAAGCTCGGTGATGGAATGGTTGATCATGGCACAGAGACAGTCGATGCTGGAGCTGGAAAGAGCCCTCCCGATGCATTTCTTCACGATGTAGAAAACATCATCCACCATGCTTGAGATTAACTGACCCTTCTCACAGGTGTCCATGGCCACAGCCTAGCAGAAAAGCCAACAGGCATTCAACATTTCCTCTGGGCTTGTCAGCCCATCAGACACTGGCTCTGCTCAGGCAATCAGGGAGACCTAGCACTTGGCTTCCAAACTTTGCTGCTTCTGAAGACAAGACAGAGGAAGATCTCTCTCCTCAGCGGAAAATGTCAAACTGGTCTTATCATCATCACCGTTTCCTCCGCTCAGCTATGGCTTGATTCAAACTGTCTTAAATTTTGCTGATTAAACCACCATTGGTAAGCCAAACCACCACTATGGGAAACTGAGAAACTCCTAAGCAGAGAGTCTAGTTACTGCAGCCGAGAGAATCTGGCTTCCATCTCTGACAAGCTGGAAGAACATCCGGCTGAAGCGTTGGATGGTTGGCGCAGTCAAGGTTGACAAGGCTACCCTACACTGGCCCAGCCGAAGGCCGTTTCCTTCCCACTGGGCTTCCCATGCAGGAAACGGACCCTCCATGGGACTCACCCATGCAACTGAGCTTGTTGAGGTGGCCTGCTCCATCCAAGAAGGGAAGGAGAAGAGATGCGAACTTCCAGGCAGTTCTTCCTACCTTATTCACAGTCTCTCTCATAAAGTACTCTTCCATGGTGATGTAGTAGCCAATCAACTCTTGCATGGCACAGCTCAGAAAGCAATTGTGGAGCAGTTTGTCCAGGCACTTCTGATGCTCTGTGGAGCAGAACCACAATGATTAAGAAACAGCAGAATGGTTTGAAAAACGATAGAAGCAGGACTTGCGCAAAGGTGAAAAAGATGTAATCAAAATCCTGAATTAAGGCGACTTGAATTCTGTGCAGCTACTACTAGAGAGGTCAATAGATACTGAAGAGATACAGCTGCAAAGGCTCCAGATGGAAGATCTCTGGTGAGGCACCTTAATACCTTGTGCGGCCTCTGATGAGGCACCTTTTTCGGTGTATAAGACGCACTCCCCCCCCCCCCAAAAAAGTGGGTGGAAATGTCTGTGCATCTTATAGAGTGAATGTTGCCGAAGCCCCGCCCACCCGCCGGCCCCCACCCTTTGGCCTCTGCCTCCCAGCAATTTGCCTCCTTGCAGCAAATAGCCTGGTCAGCTTCAGCACAACCGATTTAGCACGAGCAGCTGATTGGCGGTTGGATCCGCCTATCAGCTGTTCCAGGCTGCGGTGATCGGCACCGCCCATCACCGCCATCCATCGCTGCCACCTATCAACGGCTCCGTGCGCCCCATTTTCAGCCTCCGCACGTCCCATTTTTGGCCTCCACGCGCCCCATTTTTGGCCCGTTCCAGGTGGCAGTGATAGGCGGCAGCGATCCCCGCCTGGAACGGGCCGAAAATGGGGTGCACAGAGGCTGAAAAGGGGACGTGCGGAGGCCGAAAATGGGGCGCATGGAGGCTGTGATAGGCGGCGATGATGGGCAATGATGGCGGCGGTGGTGATCCCCGCAGCCTGGAACAGCTGATAGGTGGTATTCCGTGAGGCAGATCCAACTGCCAATCAGCTGCTTGTGCTAAATCAGGCTGTGCTGAAGCTGACCAGGCTGTTTGCTGCAAGGAGGCAAATTGCTGGGAGGAGGCAGAGGCAGATTTTTTTTTCTTGTTTTCCTCCCCAAAAGCTAGGTGCATCTTATAGTCTGAAAAATACTGTACCTTCCCACACACCTAGAGAGGTAGGATATTAAAAGACATCTGTGGCCAATCTTGTCACTGAGGAATGAGGGTTGTGGCACTCAGGAAAGGCCGGACACGTGGAAAGGACAGGAGGAGTCCCGGCACACAAGGGCAGCTGCGGCCAGGGACCCACTGCAATTCCCAAATCTGAATGGGGGGCGTGGTGGTGATGATAAAAGAGCTGTGCTTCCTCCCAAGGGCTGCCACTTCTCAGCTGGTCCATTCCCATACAAAGGAGGCCGTTGTGGCTGCCATTCTGCTAAACTACGCACCATAAGCCGACAGCCTGACATCAGTAACGGGGGGGGGGGGGAAGGAGCAGTATGGGATAGAAAGGCAGGGAGGGGACTCAGAGGTACCGTCCCAGCCATCTCAAGGTCACACCAAAAGAATACAGAGCTGGCTCAGTTCCCCAAACAAATTGTTAACATCTGATTGGACATTGGAGCAAGGGAAAGTTAACTGCATCTTTTGAGCATGAAAACCTCAGATCCAGCTTTGCTTCTTCTGTAACCACCTTGTCTTTAGTAAAGTATACTTTTGGCTAATCATGGGCCAGGGGTCTTTCTTTCCTAACTGACCAAGTTGAGATGGTTTCTGGCGCTTCTGATGGCTAAAATAATGGGTCTACTTACAGATTGGGTGGAACTGCGGCTAATATCATCAATGAATACATTTTTATGCAATGTCTGATACAATAGCCGCTTACAAGACATTCAGTCCTGGGGGGGGGCACTCCTCAATTTATGACCACAAATGGGACAAGAATAAATTGAGTCACAGGGGTGTAAATATGATTCCAGCTTAACCAGTGGCACTTTTTTATGGAGACCGGCAAAAAACGTTGCAACTCTTGATTACATGACCACAGGATTCTGTAATCTGTAACCGGTCATAAATGCAAGTTGGTTGCCGAGCACCTGAATTGCAACCACATGATCATAAAGGGGCAGGGCGATGATCGTAAAGTTAAATTTAGTTCATAACTGACATTCTCATAGGCTACTGTTAAATTAAACCATTGTTAAGCAGTTGTAAATCAAGGACTACCCTGTGCAGTAAAACTAAGTATAAGACGACAGATATTAAGGTGAGTTTCTTGAGAGACAACATACCCGCTTTCTAGACTGTAGGCAACCCTGGGTTGCACTAAATCACAAACCATGGTTTATGACCCTCAATATTTGAATTCACGCCATACATACAATCCACATTATGATGTAACATGTGAAAGCCCAACTTCCATAAAAATCAGGTGAAATGTTATACTATTAAATTTTATGGGCAGCTGAGGAGTAGAGATGATGTAATGGAAGCATGGATGACCTTGAGGAAAGGGGGGAGACGCTGCCCAGGCCAAAGAAAGAAACGAAGGATGGACCTGCCCTGATGGAGCTGGCAATGAACAGAGGGGGCGGGGAGTTTGTCCTTTCAGATTTGCAAGATTCTGTCAATGTAGCCTTACAATAAAGGAGATCTATTTATTTGTTTATTTGATCATATTTAGGAAGCACACATCTCCCTCACGGAGCAGCTTTCCTCGCCTGGTTGACTTGGGATGGCTGAAGAGCTGCAAGACCCATGGGGCTGGGTCTTCCTTTCTGGACTGTTCCAGGATTGCCGTTCCTCCCCTCTTCTCCGATGGCTTCCTAGGCGGCGGCAGCAGCAGCAGCTCCTTTCTCCGAGGTCATCCATGCATTCCATGATATCCGGTCCTTGACTAATTAACAAGCCACTCAGGTGTTTGTACTACAAACAAGTTAACTACAAATCTGCCCTCAAAGCTACAAACTGCCGCACACAATTGAATTTTGGGTGCTTAACAAATGGCTGGCATTTACGATCCATTGCAGGGTCCCAGCCACATGACATTTGACAAGAGTTTTTGCCATTTTCTGGCAGAAAACGGTACAAAACACCCACTGAATGTGCTGGATTTGCTTAACCACCACATGGTTTGCTTATCATAAAAATGGTCGCAAAAGCGAATCTGGTCATGTGGTGTGACTCACAACTGCAGTAACTTGTGACCAGAATTCTGGGCTCCATTGTGGGTGTTAGTCAACCCTACCTGGATGCCTGCTTTCTCTCTGAGGCACAAAGAAGCAACCCCTGTACCAGGGTGGCAGGGTTTATTTCCTTATAGGCTTTCTCACGTCATGCCTGGGGGGGGGGAGGGGGGTTTCACTTTCACTGCTAAAGAGATGATCACGGAGTCCGAGCTGTAGGAAGGAAGCCAACGGACCCCTTTGCACCTGGCTCTCCAGCAAACACCTGCGTTTTACCTTGCTTCACCTCCTCGGAGGCCACAGAATCTCCCACCTCAAAGTCAGAGGTGATGCGCCTCGTGATGAATCTCAGGTAGAGTTCGCTGCGGGCATTCATCAAGGTGACCTCGGTTAAAATAGGGTCAAGCTCCCTGTGAGAAGCAAAGCAAGGGTCAGCCAGAGAAAAGGGACACCGAACCACGTCTGCTAAGCCAGAATCTCCAACAATGAGCCATCGGGGCAGGACGTCTGGCAGCCTCGTTTCCTTCCTGGCGCTTCTGCATAGCTCTTTCAGTTCTCACAAGAGACACAGAGGTAAAGAAATGGCTAGCTGATTCTGCGTACAGCCAGACACTCCTGTGCAGATTTTCCCAACAACTGAACACAACAGAAACAAATAGGAGTATCAAAGAACAGAAACCAGAACTTCACTTGCTGGGACTAATGGATAAACAAATCAGAAAAGAGTTGGAGAACATTTACATAAGACAACGGTGGCAGGGTTATTACTCGCAGAGAAATGAAGACTCTGGAATACCCGCAATGGAGAAATGGCTGGTGAAGATGACAGAACTAGCAGAGATGGCCAAACTGACTTGTTTGATTAGAGAAAGATCAATAACTACATTTATTAGTGACTGAAAACCCCTTATGGACTTTTTGCTGAAAAAAGAAAAAGATGAACATGTGTAGGGATTTGATGATTAGAAAGGGTAGACTATGGAAAGAAGGAACTTATGCTGTAACCGTAGAGAGAGGGTAAAATATAAATGTAATTGCTGTTAAGAAAACTGAAAGCTCTTCTTTATAACTCTTTTTTTCTGTTTGTTTTCCTTTCTTTTCCTTTCATTTTATCCCTTTCCACTTTAATGCTTTACTTTCTTTCCTTTTTTCTTTCAAAATTTGTATTATTTTTATTCTCTTAAAATTTCTGTAATAAAAATTATATTGTTAAACAAAGTATCAAAGAACACCATGGATTTTGGCCCATGTTGGACAATGCTACTCTAAGGGGAGTTTTAACTTCTCCCCAAGTCAGACTGGAAAGCAGTCACTCACCTCCACAAATCTGACCTCTCTTGTGCAGCTCAGAGAGCCAGCAGGGAAGCTCAAAGCTTCCAGGCAAGTCACACTCCTCGGGGTGACATCCAAAGACCCCAGAGGAAGCCGCATCAACCATTTTCGGTTCACGTTCCCAGGGAGGACAAGCGCCTGCGTGGAAGGGCTGGCCCTCTGGGAGGCTATCGGCAGCCAGCCAGTCCGATAAAGTTGGTAGAAACCCCAACGCAGACTTTGTTGCCCAGCAAATCCCAACCTCCCCCAGTAAAAAGCCTGTCTTGCTTTCACCGGAAAAAGAGAGAAAAGAGACGTGCCCCACCTTGGTTCAATCTTTTCTCCCGCCACACTCCTCATCGCGCTGCTCTGAACATGCTGGAACTGCAAGCATTGGAAGACAAGAGCTGTCAGGCCCCCCTCTCTTTACTGGGCAAGCCCAAGCAGGCAGCGGCTGCAGGGGATACATCCCAGCCACAGCAAAGCTGAAGAAGGTCAGAGAAAAAGGCCTGGCTACTGCCCGACCCATTTCCAGGACTCTCTGAGCACTCGCTGACAGGGCTGGGAGTGGCAGGTCCAGCTCCGGGAAAGGCAGAGCTCTGCAGGCTGTCAAATGCCTTGGAAGCAAGAACCCTCGGCCGCCTTTCTTGTCTCGACACAGCCCGGCATGCAGCTTCCAAAGACGAGGCAAACCCGCAAAATCTGAGCCCAGGCTCTCACCCTCGACAGCCGCTTCCTTTCCCTGCTTAGCCCAGGTGTGATTCCTGGCCTGAACAAGCCCCTCTGCTTCCCAGGACCAAGGATCCCGATTGGGCCCAAGGCCAACAGCAAGTGGCTCCTCTTCATTCTTTAGAAGTACCAGGAGTTCTTTATTGGGTCACAGTCAGAATAGCTCCTGTAATGCTGGGTGGGAGAACAAAGGAGCAAAGGCCCAATTCCCTCTGCTGCCCATCACTGGAACACGTAGGGAGATTTAAGCTTGTCTGGACCCAGCGCAGCTCAACTGGAACATTCTGAAGAACATTCCAGGCAGGGGGCTTTGTTCTCAACAAAAAGCAAGATTTATTTTCCATTTCACGCACACTCCTGAGAGCAAGAGCCAGCCAGTCACAGGAGACCCACCTGGAACACCCAGCCTTCCTCCCTTCCTCACCTGCCTACGATAGTCTCTCTGCTGGATGAACTTCTCCACCACCTTCTCCACCTGCTGGTCACATTCCGCCTGCAGATGCTTGATCAAAGCATAAAGCCTGCCAGGTCCATAGTACGTCTCCACAATGGGCTGGTGGGTCTCCACAATACGTGCAATCCCTGCAAAGAAACCCAGACCCACAAAATCTCAGGGACAGGGAGCAGAAAATTTGCTGCCAAATTGCTAGTTTTTAACACAAAGAAGAGGAACATACTAGGAATCAATGAATTAAAAAGTAGGTTTTGACCTTGCCTGCTCACTCTTAAATGTGGGGAAGAGCCACTCACATCCAACCCTGCCTAGGATACAGAAATCAGCCAGAACCACAGCAAAAGGCTCCTGCCAATTCCACCGCCTCCTTCCTTCCTTCCTTCCTTCCTTCCTTCCTTCCTTCCCACTTGAGCCTACCAAGGCTTTGCATTTTGCAAAGGAACTCAAAGACTTCCTGAAGGCCTCAGTCTAGCTTACTGCTTCCTTTGTCCTCCTCTATGACATTCCATAGAGAAGCAGCCCAAAGGAGCTCAGGGGCCCCCGGCCCGTGCAGGTGGAAGGCTCGACATGGCTGTGGAGGTTCCTCTGGGGTTCACCCAAGGAGTAACGCCTTATTCATTCCTGAGTTTTCAGGGTGAAAGTAGAGCAGAACTTTACCTTCAAAGAGGAGCGTCAGCGTGTCTGCAAACAGGACTGCATATCGCCGGTCTGTTGGGTCAGTCTGTAACGCTAACTGTAAATTCTCTTCTGCTTTGTTAGCAACCTGGAAAGAAGAGGCTCCCTTAGCCTGCTCGGTTGTCTCACAGCACCCATGGGTGCAAGATGGCTCACCACTGCCATCTCCTACTTTTTAATGCACACCAACTCCCCAAAGTCTTCCTGAAACAAACTGCAGATACTCCAAGGAAGAAATAATAGGCAGTTACGAAAGACTTCAATTATCAGCCGGGACAGACAAAACATACTCAGTGCATCTTCTATAAATTCTTGGCAAGATTCCTCATTCAGAAGATAGATGATTCAAAAGGAAATTAACACTCATCGCAAGTGGTAGGGAACAGCTGGCCAATGAAGTGCTAATGGTGAAAATCCAGTGAAGAGATTGCTCCATACTGGAATTCTCAAACTTATAGAAAACCAAGGGGAAAAGGATAATTAATATTGGATTCCAGGAAATGGGCATTTAATAAATTAAAAAAAGAGGTAAGGCAGTAGCATGTATTCTTGAAGCAAGAATTATTAATTTATTTCTAACTTTTATCACATGCACAAAAAATATGCAAACTTCAGGGAAATTCAAAATTATAGAAGGAATGGGGAGAAATTTATAGATGGCTAAGACTGGGAAAGACTGCTAACACCACCAGTTTAGGGGTACACCCCCAGATATTGTGGCTTATTAACTGATCTCCGCAGTACTGCTGATACAAGCTGAACACAACTTGGCAGTATGAAGCTTGATAGCTGACGCTTTCCTATGATAACAAACACACCTCAAACATTAGAAGAAAAACTGATTGCAGCTCAGTGAAAGAAACTGCAGCTATCTAGGAAACTGCAAAAGCCCCTGGAGTAACATTGAAGCCAAATGAAACCAGTGAGTAACGGGGTTTCACTTGGTTCCTCAAAGGACACCGGCTTCTGTTTGTCTTTAGCCAATTGAGCGTGGATGAGAAGAAGCCGGGCCACCAGATCTCTTCCATCGGTCCATCCACCAGACTGACAGAGTGCAGAGAAGTCAGAAATCCTCTCAGCAGCACAAGTGTTGCTGTTCACCCCCACACCTGCAAGGTGCTCACCTGCTTGCAAAGGTATCTGGAGAAGTTACTCAGCCCCTCATCATGCAGGCCCAGCAGGGGGAAGATCTTGAAGAAGCGTTCCACTTGGAGCAGGTCTTCCTGCTTCATGGCAACATCAAATTTCTCAGTAACAATTGCCTTCAGCTGCTGTTCTGCTTCTTGCAGGAGCTTCAAGTTGGCATCAGTTATGGTGCCTGCCAGGGAGGAGAATGAGCTGCAATATTATTTAGATTTATAGATGCCGAGATTAATTTAACTAAGTAATTCAGGTTCTTAAGAGGGTTATGAACTGGAGACAGAAGAAAAACTTGGGAGTAAACTCTATTTCAGTCCTAACTAGAGGATAAACTCTAATTCTAATGCTGAATAAAGTCAAAAACATCTGGTTTTCCTGGCAGGGCAGGGCTAAAAGCCTTTAAAACCAGTAACAAAAGCCACATTCAAGGTTTGCTGCAGGTCAGAGGCAACTTAACATGAGGCAGCTTCAAAGTAAATTTTGAGCATGTGTTTTTGATATGAGTTTACTGACTTCTTACAGTCAGTTTAAGGGTCAAGAAAAATCACAATGGTTATTATGCTGATATAGCGTGATGTAGTATTTTATAGTATTTTATAGATATAATTTACTTGGACCTCAGAAAGGCATTTGAAAAAGCAGAAAAATGTGGAACACACTGACGATCTCATTTCCTTCTGCTCATTTCCATGGCCGCCCCAGCTTCGGTCTCAGCATTAAGCCGTCCTCTCCTTCTCCGCCGGTTTTAAGAGCCTTTGCTGGGTTTTTCTGGGAGCATGCGGGCTCCCTAGAATCCCCAGATTGCGTTCTTTTGTTTCCTCGCCTCTTCAGGGCGATTCGGGTCCAAATGGACCGTCCTGGCGGCTGGACTCGCTGCGCCCCTACGGAGCCTCCGTGAAGCGCATCATCTCGCCGCGACGCTGGCCACACCCCAAGGCTCTGTTTTAGGCCCAGTACTCTTCAACATCTTCATCAATGACTTAGACGAGGGGATAGATGGGGAACTCATCAAATTTGCAGATGACACCAAACTGGCAGGAATAGCCAACACTCCAGAAGATAGGCTCAAGATACAGAAGGATCTTGACATACTTGAACATTGGGCGCTATCTAACAAAATGAAATTCAATGGTGAAAAAAGTAAGGTTCTACATTCAGGCAAGAAAAACAAAATGCACAGGTACAGTATATGTGGTACCTTGCTCAATAGTAGTAACTGTGAGAGGGATCTTGGAATCCTAGTGGACAACCATTTAAATCTGAGCCAGCAGTGTGAATCAGCTGCCAAAAAAGCCAACACAGTTCTAGGCTCCATAAACAGAGGGATAGAATCAAGATCACATGAAGGGTTTAATACCACTTTATAATGAAAAAAGTAAGGTTCTACATTCAGGCAAGAAAAACAAAATGCACAGGTACAGTATATGTGGTACCTTGCTCAACAGTAGTAACTGTGAGAGGGATCTTGGAGTCCTAGTGGACAACCATTTAAATATGAGCCAGCAGTGTGCAGCAGCTGCCAAAAAAGCCAACACAGTTCTAGGCTGCATTAACAGAGGGATAGAATCAAGATCACGTGAAGTGTTAATACCACTTTATAATGCATCGATAAAACCACATTTGGAATATTGCATCCAGTTTTGGTCGCCACGATATTAAAAAAAATTGAGACTCGAGAAAGAATGCAGAGAAGTGC
>QLTV01000331.1:1557660-1588749 GCA_003457575.1 Thermophis baileyi
GGCGGTCCCGTCCCTGGAAGGGCGGCTGCGGCGCGGGTGCGAGGCCGCTCGGCGGGCCCCAGCGCCCTTCCCGTCGTCGCCTTTGGCCCTGGCGCGGGATGAGCTTCTGCATTGTGTCCCAGACTGCGCGGGTCTCTCTCTCTCCCATCTCGGGCCTGGCCCATTAACCCGCCGCCGCCGCCTTTACTGCTGTTCATCCCGACTGCGGCTTAAACGCGTTCCGAAAAGGGCCTTGGGCCTTTCTGCCCCAGGCACGGTCTCTTCCCTTTACTAATTGAGTTGCAAGAACTCGAGAAGAAATACTTTGCTTGGCTATTTGGGGCTTGCAAATGTTCTACGAAGCCCCCAATACTTACGGGATTCGTTGTTTCACTCTTTCTAGCTGGTGGGCTGAAGGGAAGCGACATCAACCGGCACCATGTTCCTGTACAACTTAACTCTTCAACGGGCCACTGGCATCAGCTATGCCATCCACGGGAATTTTTCAGGTAAACTTCACTCTGATCGCAAGGCCGCATGCAAGGGCCAGCACTTGTTCGTTTGTGTATAGTTCCAGAGGAGTGAAACCAGGTATGACCTGATGATACGAACTCTGACAACCTCCCCTAAGAAGGATGCCATTAGCAATCAACTAGAGTTAAAACCTGGGTTGAATTGATGGCTTTTCAAATGCCGTGAGAGTGGTTAAAGAATTCCAAAGTGTGGGGACCACAGCAGAAAAGGCTCTGTTACTTGGCTCCTGTTCTAAATTTTGGTGGAGGAAGGCCTCTTAGTAGACCTTTTCAAGATATTTTTACCAATATTCTGCCATGCTAGGCAATGCCTAATGTATTTTGAGTTGTTGCCTCCGGAAGCCTATTGGTAACCAAGGCAGCAACTTTAGAAGAGGTGCTAGGCTTTAGTGGTAGGATTGACCCAGCAGTAGTTTCACTACTCCATTCTGGACCAGTTGTAGCTTCCAGGTCTTCTCCAAAGGCAACCCCAAGTAATGAGCATTACAGTAACTTAGCTAGGGGGTGATCAAGGCATGCATGTCACTGCTGAAACACCCTGCTGTATGTAGACTAGCAACGGGTGTACCAAAGATAACTGAGCAAAGATGTGGGGAGCCACAGCCTGCATGTAAGGGAAGGTGGGGAAGAGGTGCTGCCTAGGAAGCAAAACAGATTAGAGGCAGGAACCCTCAGTGGTTTAAGAGTCAGAGAAATAAACTAAGGATCAACCCTAATGTATGAAGCAGTTAAAAGTAGTGACTGGAAGTTCATATTTTCAGATTTGCAGGATTCTGTTAGTATTTTATTGCCTTAAAATAAAGTAGATTTAGCTCATCTAGTCGTGTCTCCTATCTGATTCATCAGGGAGGACTGACATGCTACCTGCTGTTTAAGCAGTATAGGTTTTCCTTCTATTATGCAAATATATTATACAACTGATAATTTTCATCCAATTTTACTCACGTTGTAAAAAAACAACAACAACCCTTTTATGTAGTTGGGTACAAATTATGTGAGGTTAGATGAGGTTTGGGAGGGTAATTGACTTTAGCATAAAGCAAGGGGAGCCTGCATTTCTGATTCCACCAGGGCTCCCAAATCAGTAACCAACTGCTTCATGAAGAGCACAGTTTCATTCTGGTTGACCGTTGGAATTGATGCTCTTCAAATATCTGTCTTTGTTCTATTATTTGTATAGCTTGAGTATCATCAACATAGTGATGGTGTTTTGCCTTGAACTGGGGGAGGGCTTCATGTATGCCTTTGTTTTGATGTTCAGTAACCTGGGAGACGGCAGGAGAGCCCTGTGGTACCACACTGGGGCAACCCAATCTTGTCCATTTTCGTGAGTGTAGTAAGAGTCCCACGTAAAAAGATCCAGCCTCACTCACCACGTTAGGTTTTGTCCAACGGGCATCCAGCCCAGACTGTTTTGCCTGCTAAGGAACTTACAGAATCCTCATTCTGTACATATCTTTGCCCACCTTTCCTAAAAGGGTTTAGGTAACTAAATGGGCTACTGTGTGGGAGTTTAGACACAAGAAATCAAGAGAAGGATGGTTTGCGGCTCTTAATTGCCATTGGATTGAAGTTAATGCGGAGGCTAAGGCTCTAATCCTCCTGAGTTGCTGATCGGAGCTTGCATTTTCCAGGTACTAAACAGCAAGAAATTGTTGTTTCCCGAGGGAAAATCTTGGAATTGCTTCGTCCTGATCCAAACACTGGAAAGGTTCATACCTTGTTGACGGTAGAAGTTTTTGGCATCATTCGCTCCCTCATGGCCTTCAGATTAACTGGTGGGACCAAGGACTACATTGTGGTGGGCAGTGATTCAGGCCGCATCGTCATCCTGGAATACCAGCCTTCTAAAAACGTGTTTGAGAAAATTCATCAGGAAACCTTTGGCAAGAGCGGCTGCCGCAGAATTGTTCCTGGACAGTACTTGGCTGTGGATCCTAAAGGGCGGGCTGTTATGATCAGTAAGTTGCATGCGAATGGCAGTTGGGGAAAATGGTTAAAGAAATTTATTACAAATGCAAATGTTGGGTGATGCATGCCATTAGTGTCTGGTGTCCATATCTGTGTTGTTGCACTTATATTTGGCAATGATTTGATCTGAGTTGCATGTTTTATGAATTTATGGTATATGCTTTAGCATGTTGTCTGGCCTCAGCTGATTGTGGTTTATTCTGTAAGGCTAGTATTATATGAAAATGGCCAGTAAGTGTTTTGATCAGAGGTTTTAATGTTTTTGCTTAGAATAGAATAGAATAGAATAGAATAGAATAGAATAGAATAGAATAGAATAGAATAGAATAATTGTGGGGTTGTTTGGATTTTTGAAAAAGTATCAGGTGCCATCATAAAATTTGGGGGGGTTGTGCATGGTGCTTGCAACCAGTCAGAATTCATGGATTTCGCAGAAAAACATATTTTCCGAAATAACTGAAAACAAGACATAGCTGACTTATAGAATGCAAAGTCACCATTTTGACTCAAATGCCAGTGCTCACAAGGGCATTTTCTATGGAATCAGTTGAAAAACCAGCAGTTTGGCCTGAAATGATGATTAGGAATTCATGTCTCTTCTCTGAAATAAGCTATGGAGACACTTGGATCCATTTCTGATCAGGTACTTGTTATAATTACTTGTTGGCTTTTAAATACATCTTGGTGACAAAAACTGGATTCAGTGTATGAAGGACCACTGGCTTGAAAGAAAGAGTGAGATGTATCCAATGGGTGACCTCAGGCTTTTGCCCAGGGCACAGGGCTCTTCACCTTTCTATAAATGACTTGGATGAGGAGCTAGAAGGGATGTTCAGCAGATGTGTAATCTCTAAAGTTAGGTGGGGATTGATGGCATCTCTGAAGACAAGTTCAAAGGCCTTTTTTTTAGTTTTTCAACAAAATGAAGTCCAGTTGTGAGAATTGTAGAATTCTCCACTTAGATGGGAGAAGTCAGATGAGTAAGCAATAATAGTACGGTACCTGGCTTGGCAGTAATATTTGTGAGAAAAATTTTGGTTGCTGGTAGACCATAGGTTAAGAATAAACCTGCAGTGTGTAGCAGCTAACAAAACAGCCAATAGAATAATGTTGAGATTATGCAAGGTGATAGTTCCGTTGTTCAGGCCGTACCCGTGGCACTGTCCAGTTTTGGTTGGCACAGTATAAGTGTCAGGTTCCAATTAATGTACCCATCACAAATCGAACTCCGAGGCAGTCCGTTTCCTCAAAGAACAAATTTCAGATTCAGGTCACATTCAGGCTTGACAATAAGAAGAATGGTGAGGAACTGGAAAGAGGGCCAAGAGGAGGAGAGGGTGGGGGCTAGATTTTATGAAGCATGGTTAAAAAAAATTGGGTACATTTAGGTTAAAGAACAGGAAGGCTAAGGGGAGAGTTATTTGATCGATATAACTGATATAGACGTCTGCCTCTTTAACCATAGCAACTCTGGGTAGCAAATGGAGTTTAAGGAGAAATCATAACATGAAACCATTATTACATCATTTAAAAGTAACATCTGAGAATAAAAACAAGATCGTAGCAACCTACTCAGTCTTCACTAACTTCATTATCCTGGTGTCAACCCTGGGCAAACAATCAGGTTTCAAGGCTTCCCAGAAGATCAGGCTTGGGGCCAATCCAAGCTCAGTAGTGTGGCAGAAAAGCACCTTATACAGGAGAACCTCCGGTCACGACCATAATTCGTTCCATAACTTTGGTCGTGACCCGAACCTAATTTTGGAAATTTGGCGCTTACAAAAAAAAAATGGCACGGAAGGGGAAATCGGCCGCGGGGAAAACAAATTGTGAATTTTTTGGCCGTGGTCAAAAGCATTGGTGACCAGAGGTTCTACTGTACTTAGAAGTCTGCTGCGAGTCGGCATGGCTCAGGTAGGAAAGATGGAAGATGGAGACACTAAGAAACGCTCATAATTTCCTGAGCCCCTGCATTCTGGCCCAGTTGCAGCTTCTGAATGCTCTTCAGGGGCAGCCCCGTATAGAGTGGATTGCAGTAGTTCTGTGGGGAGTGAGCAGAGTGTGAGTGACCATAGGCAGGCCCTTCTGTCCCAGGAAAGGACACAATCGGTGCACTACGTGAAGCAGGACCGAGTCCAGGAAGAGCTCCAAAATCCTGCACCAGTTCAGCCTGTCATAGTGCAACTCCATAAAAGAGGGAGCGTCACTGGATGGGGGTAGGGTGGGGGGCAGTGAAAAGCCACAGCCCCCTCGATCTGAAGCCCTGATCCATACCCCCACAGCCTCCGGATACCAGGCAAGATCCCTGTCTCCGCTCAGGGCAGAGAGGTACACTACCTAGCTACTAATACCTGGCCCCACTGGTCAGTGACCTCACCCAGGAATTTCATGTTGATGTTAAATAGGAGTAGGGAGAATGTAGAGCCCCTGGCAGCCCACAGAGTTGGAGTTGCAGGCTAAACCTTCCCCCTCTTATCAATATCACCCGAAAGTGGCCCTGGAGGAAAGAGCAGGACCAGCACAAATCTGTCTGGTCTTTGACCTCTTGTCACAGGGAAGAAGGTGTGGATTTATTCTCCACGGTGCCTGAGGATGGGACAAGAACCAGCCAGTGGAAGCTTCACCGAGAGACATTTGCTGACTGTCAGAGCTATGAAGCAGTGGAACAGAGTCCTGGAGGCATAGAAGGCTCTGTCACTGCAGACTCAAGCAAGAGATGGGCAGCCATTTGTCGGGGGGGGAGGGAGGTTGGGCTAGAAGGCCTCCATGTTCCCTTCCAGCCCTAGGACTCTATGGAATTCAGTTTCATCTTTCAGGTAGTAACTGCTGGGGTTCAGTTTCCCCCTGTCATGCCCAGTCCTGTTGCTGTAGCCCGGGGAAGCTGTGCTAGGGTGGTGAAACAACCTGGGCTTCCTATAGGAACAGGCAGCTCGTAGGCTGGAAAATCACTTCGTGCAGGTATGGCAGTTTCAGAGCTAGATGATTTGTTTTTCAGGGGATTGTTCTAGAAAGATTAGAAGCTAAAAGGATAATACTGTTGGACAACACTGTTGCCCCATGTTGCTTCCAGCATTCCAGGAGAGATACTGTACGTTTCTTTTCACAAGAGTTTATTTGAATGTATTGCTTAAGCTTTATGAAGTAGTCTAGGTTTGAGTTTTTTCACATCAAGAAACCGCATATTGAGAAGAACGTGCGGAAGAATCAATTACATTGGGAAAGTTTATGGTTCAAAATGATCATAAAAACCCACTTCTGTGGCTGCACACTGCTCCCCCCCTACACTTGCATCCCATTTATGGTCCTAGAGAGGGGCTGAAATTTTTAGGCACTTTGGACTTTCTCAGTGCCACATTAGCTTTGCTTCCTATATATGTCTCTGATACACATCTATGGATTATTGAAATAGACCACTTTTAAACCATGTATTTACTGGACAAGATTTTGATGGAAAACTAAACTGATTAATTTAAAGGAGCAGCCCGGGTGACTAGGTGACCTCCAAGGCCCCTTCTAGCTCTGTTATTCTGTATTCTGATCTTCGTATTGGGAGGGCAAGGAGACCCCAGGTGAGGTGGCAGCTCTGAGCCCGGCCTGTTCAGCTGGCCTGATGAGTCTTGAGAGGCTGAGCAGGACAAGCTCTGGCGGGCTTTGACGCTGAGCCTGAGGGGCTCCCACCTTCCCTTTCAGCACTTCCTCTCTTCGCCTGCAGGTGCCATTGAGAAGCAGAAACTTGTGTACATTCTGAACAGAGACGCAGCTGCTCGGCTCACCATTTCTTCCCCATTGGAAGCCCACAAGGCCAACACCTTGGTTTATCATGTGGTTGGAGTCGACGTTGGGTTTGAAAATCCCATGTTTGCTTGCCTGGAAATGGATTACGAGGTAATATCTCTCTAAAATGATTTCTAAAATAACTAGATCGGTGAGCTTAGGTCAGCTTGCTGACATTGTTAATGCTGGTAGTTGCCTTGTAGTTGTGAAACTGCTGCTTTTCTGGGCTTGCAACACAAGTGCATTCTTCAGCACAAGGAATGCATGTGCGAGAGGGGCTTCTAGTGAGTGCAATTGTTAACCCTGTCTGTACTTTGAGGCTGGCAGGGATATGTGTTTAGCTTGGGATTGTGGGGTGCTGGCGCTGACTTGGAAGGAGAATCTCTACCATCCCCTCACCACCCCCCGTGCCTCTGTCCCACCTGTTTGGTGGTGACAGCAGCTGCAGCTATTGGGAGGAGAATGGACAGAATGAAAATGTCAGCCTGGGTCCATTTCCATGGATTCTGTGATTCTGTGCTAGCTATCTCTGCTGGGGCTACTCTTGGCTTACAAATGTCATTTAATAAGTGATCAAAGCTACAATGGTCTTGGAAAGGGTGCTTTATGTACCACTAAACACTTCTGGCCATTGTAAGATGTCACACACACCCCTGTAATCCTTCAACGCACACAGAGGGGAGTTGTCTGCAGTTGTGATAATGGGCCACATTAGATGGTTTCAGCGGGATGGAGTGCTTGTGGAGGGTGAGGCTTTCAGTGTCACTACTGCTATTTATAGCTGTCTCCCATCTGAGGCAGAAATGGCCATTCCTGAGAAGCAGCGGAAAGGAGCGCCTGCACTGCAGCTCAGGGTTGTGCGACAGAGCGTTGGGCCGGAGGAGCCTCTGCCTGATGCGGCTTCTGAGCCTGTATGGTCTGAAGTGGGGCAGTAAAGTTGGGGTCGCTTGCTCTGTCTGGACACGTTGACTGAACTCTGGTTGGCTGGGCTCTGCAGAGGCCTTTAGGGAAAGGGTAGCCTCAGGAAGCTTTGCAGCACAGATAGGAACCCTTTAATCTGTTTGAGTTGTGCCAGTTTTTACAGGTGATTGTAAAACATCCTGAGTGTGCTTTCCACTAGATATGTCCTTGTCATATTGTACTTTTGAATAGTTTATTTTTAAATTTCACATGGGACATAAATGGTATTTTTTCCCTTAGGAAGCTGACAATGACCCCACTGGGGAAGCTGCAGCAAACACCCAGCAGACATTGACATTTTATGAGTTAGACTTAGGTTTGAACCACGTGGTCAGGAAATACAGCGAACCGTTGGAAGAACACGGCAATTTTCTAATAACAGGTACCCTCTTTTTCACCCCTTGTAGGGAAAAGGCACATACACGGCATTCATAAACCCAGAGAAAGATTTGTCTATGTTTTGTGCATGCCATAGAATCTTTAATAAAATCTTAGTAGTGGTGTTTCATCCGCTAACAAACAGCTTGAGTGTATTGAACTTCCATTCTGAAACCTTAAGCAATCAATCAGAATAAAGCTGGAAGGGACCTTGGAGGTCTTCTAGTCCAATCCCCTGCTGAAGTAGGAGATCCTAAACCGTTTCAGATAGGTGGCTGTCCAGTCTTTTCTTAAAACCCTCCAGTGATTAAGTACCCACAACTTTGGAAGCAAGCTGTTCCACTGGTTAATTGTCCTCACTGTTAGGAAGTTTCTCCTTAATTCCAGGTTGCTTCTCTCTTTGATTAGTTTCCAACCATTGTTTCTTCTCTTGCCTTTTGGTGCTTTGGAAAATAAGTTGATCCCCTCCTCTTTGTGGCAGCCCCTCAAATACTGGAATACTGCTATCAGGTCACCCCTAGTCCTCCTTTTCTCTAGACTAGCCAAACCCAAATCCTGCAGCTGTTCTTCATATGTTTTAGTCTCCAGGCCTTTAATCATCTTAGTTGCTCTTCTTTGCACTTTTTCCAAAGTCTCTTTCTTGAAAAGCTGCTCCAGAAAATTCTTTTTCCGGCCTCTGAATACTTCTCTTCCTCCTTCTCACTTACACATTTCCTTGCTGTGGTTCTGGTCACCCAGTCCTTATCATCGACCCCTAATAATGACAGGTGAACCCCTGAAAGGATAGGTGGAGCCCTTTTAATGTTTGCCATTCAATCTTTTTTCAGAAAGAACTTTAATATATGTTGCCAGAAAGAACTTTCCCTTTTTATGTAAAGAAAAAACAAACCCCGAACTGACTCCTTTTGTTCTTTGGCCATGCTCATGACCGTGTTCTATAGTTCCTGGAGGCTCCGATGGTCCGAGTGGGGTACTGATTTGCTCTGAAAACTACATTACCTACAAAAACTTTGGTGACCAGCCAGATATTCGATGTCCAATTCCCCGGAGGAGGGTAAGTATCTTGTGACCTTTACTTTTCTGAAAACATTATTTCCTCAGTACCTAACCCCCCCCCCCCATCCCAATGTATTCCTAGACCTCGTTTCTGCAGTCCTTGGAGGAAAAGGAGAATGGCAGGAAATAGTTAGGAAAAACATAACGTCTCAGTGCAAGCCCTGAAATAGTTATAATTTTTTTTTTTAAAGAAAAGCTCCAGATTTCTCCCCAAACAAGGAAAAATATAGACAATCTTGGCCTTGATAATTGCATCATTGACAACTGTCCTTTGAGTCTTTATCATGCTCAAGGGCGTTGAATCCCTCAAATCGCCCTGCAAGGGTAACCGAGGCTTTGATAAAGAGAAGCTGGGAAGCTACCCATGAAGCTGTCCAGCTGGAGGACGAGGAAGAGAGCATGGTTGCCTATGCTCTCTGGAGAGCCTGGAGGGGTCACGTCTTTTAGGACCTCCAAAGAGAACGGAAAAGGTGCTCGTCTTCATCAAGGACAGTCCCTAGCCCTTTTTCCTCTAGTTGATTCCAGGCTTTTCAGAAATGCAGACAGATGCTCTTCCATGCTCTTAAACAGCTGGCTTTGGCCCTTCCAGGCCAGCCTTTGTACTGCAACCACTAACCTGGTCCTCTTTTTATGACAGAATGACTTGGACGACCCTGAGAGAGGCATGATCTTTGTCTGCTCTGCTACGCACAAGACCAAATCTATGTTTTTTTTCTTAGCTCAAACAGAGCAGGGTGATATTTTTAAAATCACCTTGGAGACTGATGAGGATATGGTAAGTCTGAGCATATTTAGTTTGAGAGAAAGAGAGGCCTGAAACCACCAGGACCGTCTCATGCAGAAATGCCTTTGTGCTGGTTTCAGGTCACAGAAATTCGGCTGAAGTATTTTGACACTGTTCCTGTGGCTGCAGCCATGTGTGTGCTGAAAACGGGCTTTCTTTTTGTGGCTTCTGAGTTTGGAAACCAGTAAGTAAGACCTCCAGTTTCCCTTTCAAAGCAAGAGGTGTGCCTGGAAGGGCTTCTGGTTGGCATCCAACTCCACCTTCTCCTCCTCATCTGGGGGTCCTTCAGGTGTGGGAAGGCAGTCTGCAGAGAAAGCCAACGCGGGAGCCTCGCCCTTTCATCTTGTTTGACACGAAGCCCCTCTGGTTGCCCGTCCCTTCCTGCCCCTCTTCTGTTGCAGCTACCTCTACCAGATTGCCCACCTTGGAGATGATGACGATGAGCCCGAGTTCTCCTCTGCAATGCCTCTGGAGGAGGGGGACACCTTCTTCTTCCAGCCCCGGCCTCTTAAAAACCTGGTATTGGTGGATGAACTGGACAGTCTCTCTCCGATTTTGTCTTGCCAGGTACGTTGCTCTTCCACATGGATGGCAAGCGGTGGTGCTTTTGCGGGTGGTACCGAGTTCGCTGTGGCAGGAGCTGGTAGAGCCCCAGCGTAGATCAGAAGTGCAGGCCAGCCTGTCTGCTGCTGGAAATTTGCCCCTGGAGCTACTGCTCTCTTCCTTATTTAGGGGATCAAATGGTTAATTCGTGTTCAAGATGAACAATTCCATATTTTAAGTATTTCTGCCTGCCTGCTGCTGTCAGGCCAGCCCTTGTGGGACTTTCGAATACAGACAGATCATCATTTAGAACACAACACGCCAGATATCACGGTTGTCGAGGGCCGAAGAGTACAGTTTATTGATATCTCTGTATCAGGAGATGCCAGAGTCGAAGAAAAAGAACTGGAAAAAATTACGAAATATCGCGACCTGGCCATTGAAACTACACGGCTATGGATGAAACATGTAACAGTGATACCCATTGCCGTCGGGGCACTGGGTACCATGTCCAAGAATTTCACAAAACACATCAAGAAATTGCAGCTTCCTGCAATAACACCAGCGGAACTGCAAAAGACTGCGCTACTCGGAACGTCATATATTTTAAGAAGATACTTGGTTGATACCTAGGACGCTGGCAGCAACCCGTATCAACCATTAGCACCAGTCAGTGGTATTTGTGACACTTTTTAAAATGTTCAGTTGACTGAGTTTCATGTTTAATGAATAAAATAGATAATAATTAATAATAATAATAGTAATAATAGTAATAATAGGATAAAGAAGATACACTGATGCTAGCACACAATGAAGGCTTATTGAATACCAAGTTGGCCTACAAGAAATACCAAATGAAGAATAGAAAAGAGACATGGCAAGGCAAAGTATTACATGGCCAACACACACACACACACACACACACACACACACACACACACACACACACACCCACACACACCCTCACACACCCACACCAACACACAAACAACACACACACACACCAGCAGACAACTAGTTGAGAGCTGGCAATGACTCAGAGCAGGGAAGCTGAAGACAGAGGCAGCCGCCTTCTAGCTGCACAAGACCAAGCCTTAGGAATAAAGGCACACAGAGCCAGAATTGAGCAGATAGCAACTGACCACAAAGGCCGTCTCTGCAAAGTAGCTGAAGAAACAGCGGACTACCTGCTGCAAGAAGGTGGCGCAGACTGCCTACAAACAATGACATGACAAAAAAGCAAGAATGGTGCATTGGAAGATCCGCAAGAAATACCATTTGCCTGCAAGCAAGAACTGGTGGGACCACAAAATAGACAAAGTTGTAGAAAATGAAGAAGTTCAAGTGCTCTGAGACTTTAGAATTCAAACAGGCAAGCCTTTGCCATATAGCAACACTCCAGACTTAACAATTGTCAATAGGAAAGACAAAAAAAGTCTGGATAGTGGACGTGGTAGCACAGCAGAAGAGAAGAGAAAGAACTGGGGGGGGGGTGTCACAAAATACAAAGACCTGCAAACACAAGCAGGACATCTGTGGCAAAAGAAAGCCAAGAGGGAAATACTACCAAGAGGGATAGACACCTTGGGTGCAACCCCAAAACACCTGGAACGCCACTGGAGCACCATCAAGATGGATGGAATTGCCACCAGTCACTTCTAAAAGGCAGCTTTAGAATTGGAACAGCTTACACCCTATCTATCTACAACCTTTACACAACTACCTATCCCTGGTTCTTGGGAACGACTCGATAGATGGACAGAAATGTTAAATATAATCTGAACATCTGACTGCAACCAACCGTTCAAGTGACTGCTACTGCAGAGAGGGCTCTGAGGGAGAGGAGGGATCTCTTTGCCAGGGCCAGGAGCATCAGGGGTGTGTGTGCCAGGCCAGTGTCCTTGGGGAAGATGTTCCATGTGTGGACTCCATGAGAGGCGGTAAGGGGGGCTCCTCTGCTGCCTAGAGGTACACCTTGGAAATGAGGGGTTTCTGGAGCAGGCATCAAAAGTGGTTGGGATATGGGAATTGAGAGGAAATCATTTTTATACCCGTGGCCATGAGTGACAGGAAACTTCCTTTGGCCTTCATTCAGGTGAGCGAGCAAAGTATAACAAGCACTTCCTGATAGAAAGAAGCCAGGTGCTGCGATATGTTTAAAGTTAGGATGCTTGGGCTTGCCTGACAGACACATGGCCTGGGGAGAGTGATATTTTACAGTTAAATCCTGCTGTGTGTTGCTCGTTATACTGCTATATTCTCCAGGTTTAAGTCATGTCTACGTTCCCGTCACATCAGAGGGTGACAGCCTTTGTCTCCCTGCTTTGGGAGAGAAGCAGAAGCAGACCTCGGATGGGTGTTTTGGTTTCTTATTACCGTTTTTTGGATTTCCGTGCAGATTGCTGATCTTGCAAACGAAGATACCCCTCAGCTGTATGTGGCATGCGGAAGGGGGCCTCGTTCGTCTCTGAGGGTCCTGAGACACGGCCTTGAGGTAAGAAGCCTCCTGAACGAGTGGAGCCCCATCTGACAGACTGAGCCCAAAGTTGAGAATGGATTCTTTGCTTCAGTTTGTGCTCTTCGACCGAAGTGCTGTGTTTTTTTCCTCCATGTTTTTGTTATGTGCTAGGCTGCAAGTCTCTCTTTTGATGGCCCCTGTTGGGCAGGACCAGCTCCTGGCATGTCCTGGGGGAGGGGAGGGGGTTGGTGGGAGGGTTGGGATGGCTGCCACTGCTTGGGGTCTTGGAGAGCGGCTGCTGGTCAGATCCAAGCACCTAAAGGCCTTGAGTCACTATTCTTTCCTGTAAAGGAGTAAAGGGACGCGGTGGCTCAGTGGCTAAGACGCTGAGCTTGTCGATCAGAAAGATCGGCAGTTCGAATCCCTAGCGCCACGTAACGGGGTGAGCTCCCGTTACTTGTCCCAGCTTCTGCCAACCCATCAGTTCAAAAGCATGTAAAAATGTAAGTAGAAAAATAGGGACCACCTTTGGTGGGAAGGTAACAGCGTTCCGTGCGCCTTCGGCGTTTAGTCATGCCGGCCACATGACCACGGAGACGTCTTCGGACAGCACTGGCTCTTCGGCTTTGAAACGGAGATGAGCACCGCCCCCTAGAGTCGGGAACGACTAGCACAGATGTGCGAGGGGAACCTTTACTTAAAGGAGTAAAACAGGCCAACCCCCCTTTCTCTTGTTAAGGTGTTGGATAAAAATGTCTCTCCCCTCCACCCCCCCCCCCAAAAAAACCCCAACTATTTTTTTGAGTTTTTTTCTTTTCAGAGTTTTTGTGTGTCTGGGATTTAGCTGTATAGAAAGGAAGGAGGGCTTGCATCACCCTGATTCTGTTGTGTTTGCTATTTTAGCCTCTAAGGCTCTTTCATTTTCACAAATCTTCCGCGTCTAAGTTATTGTTCTGTATCTTGCTAGGTGTCTGAAATGGCGGTCTCGGAGTTGCCCGGTAATCCTAATGCCGTGTGGACAGTGAGGAGACACATTGAAGGTAGGAAGAGTTTTTGTGTGTGGAGGGAACTGGGAAGGAGCATGGCTCAGGTTGAGGCACCCGGGCACAGCTGGTCTGCCCACAACCCACTGTGGGCTAGGGTAGTGTCAGAACGTCCTAATGCGAGATACAACTCTCTCCCCAACACTCTGTGCGTGGCACCACAGCTTGCAGCTTTTGAGTAATCTGTGACTGTTACAAGATTGGTAGGTCTAACGTGGCTCCTTAAGTGCCCCTGATAGCATTACCTGGACCTCTTAGTCATTTCCCCTCCCTCCTCAGCCGCTTCGGTCCTGCCCTGCCCTGCTCTCCCTGGCACTTAACTTGGAAGCAATTCACACGGCTCTATTTATCTGTCACTTGATTCACCCATTCATCTTGGGGGTCAGTGCCAAGAACCAGAGCAGCTTGGCCAGACTGGATCGTCTGTGACAGGGGCAGCTCCAGAATTTTTTGTGTTGGCGCCTGTGACTGGTTGTGTGCAAAAGGTTTTGTCTCAAAGCATTTTGAATGCCTCTAGTCGCGACCATAATATACCTCGGAGCTTGCAATTTAAATGAAGCTGCTGGGGTAGATTGCCTAGCGTGAGGAGGCTGGAAAACCAGGATCTTGATAAAGCCCAATTCTGCCCTCCTTTCCCATTGCAGTCCAAGGCGTCTGTTTAATGGGACATTAGCCTGTGGTGTTCAGTCAATCAAAACTGAAAATCAGTTCGAACAAGACTGAAGGACTCCTGGTTGGTTGCAAGTTAGATCAGACAATACGAGGTTAAATTACAGTGGATGGATTACAAACCCCCCCCCCTTAAAATTTTAGTTTGGTGACTTCCTAGAATTGGCATGTCCAGCAGAGTTGGGGAATGGCCAGACCTTGTCTTCATAGCTGGTGTTGGTACACCAAGTGCAGGTGCCAGATTTAACCAGGACGACGCAGGCCTCGACTGTATCCGGTTTGGGTTACTGTGGCATGTTTACGTGGGGCTGTGTATGAGCGCATTTGGAACCTTAAGCTATACTGTGGGGTGCTGCCATGGGATTGTTGATGGGGGACACGTGTCTCCCTTGAACGGCGACCTCAGGTCTGGTTCTAGTTTCAAGAGCTGTCCATAAAGCAGGATGCAAGTTTGGACCAGGCTGGTGCAATGGCTGCCCATCCTTCTGCTCTGCTGCCTGTGGAATTCTCTTTGGTGGGCTCCCTGGAGAGGAACTTGCTATGAAGGGGTGGGGGTGGGGGGGGTGTTCAGCTAGCTCAGAGATATTTTATGTTTCAAATAGGCCATTTAAGATGGTGTCAGATGATTCGGAGGATGGAAAGGGGTTTTATGTTGCGTATGCCTGGATGTCTTTGCAGTGTCATATGTAATGAGGCTGCATAAGTAATAGAGCTAGGTGTGTACAGAATTTTTGAGAGACTTGAGGATTGCTGGATGGTAACAGGCTGAATTTAGTGTGGAGAAACAACAAGGACCAGGGAAAAAGCTATAACTCATACCAGCCAAGCCCCAACAAAAGGTTGGCACTGGACTGTTACTCTTAGTTTGTTTTTTCACTGCTTTCAGGAAATGTTAGAAGTTGTGGGTGGTGAGTGCCATTGCATGTTCCGTTGGGGGAGCGCCACGTGGCTGGTGCCCACCATTTCAGACCAAGCAGCTGCAGAGCCAATTTAGGTTGCCAGTGTGGTACCCAAAGAAAAGCTGATGGAAGCAGCTGGGTGTGGTTAGCTGCTGGCAGAGCATCAGGGCAAGAACAGCAGCTGGCATGGAGAGCCAGCAGGAGAGAACGGAACGTGGCTGTGAGCAGCAGCTGGCTTGTAAAACAGGCAGATGAGGAGAGTGCTGGTGCGCAGGGAGGAAGGCTTCCCCGCTGAAGGGCAAGAACAGACTAGGCGAAGGTACCTCAACCCTGATTGCTGGGGGGAGGGGGGGAGCTGTGTAGCTGTGGGCTACCGTTATATTGAAATGAGAAGGGGAAGTTCCAGCCGAGGTGGCGCAGTGGTTAGAGTGCAGCGCTGCAGGCTACTTCAGCTGACTGTTCAGCAGTTCAGCGGTTCAAATCTCACCGGCTCAAGGTTGACTCAGCCTTCCATCCTTCCGAGGTGGGTAAAATGAGGACCCAGATTGTTGGGGGCAATATGCTGACTCTGTGAACCGCTTAGAGAGGGCTGTAAAGCACTGTAAAGCGGTATATAAGTCTAAGTGCTATTGCTATAAGTTGGGTGGGATGGCTGGGACTCAGTGGATTAAGAGCATGCAGTCAGTTCCAGCGGGATATGTGGGCTGAATGGGATGAACTGGACTGAGGAAGCGTCATGCCCGTTTCCAAGTCGCTCACATGCTGACAGCCTAATGAAGTCTCATTAGTTTCGTGGACCGTGTAGGCGCCTCCCCCCCCCCGCTCTGCCAGGGTTTTCCAGACAGATGCAGAGGTAGGGCAGCCAGGACACACAGCCCTGCTCCACAGCATTACCCAGTTGGGCAGTCATGTTCTGTCCGAACCCTGTCCTCCTGGGATACAGGTCCTGCTGCACTCCTGATGTCACGGCCTTGGTGGCCCTCCAGAGATTGCCAGTTGGGGGTGCCTGCATGTGAAATGGAGCTGCAGAGACGAGCTTCATCTCTGCTGACTTGCTAGCTGCCCAGGTACCTGGCAGTGCCCCTTCTTCAGTACTTAACTTCGTCTTGCGGGTGGTGGGGGTGGGGAGTCTGAGGTTTATTGTCTGGGGTGACAGCAACTTCCATACTGAGCAAGAGGAATTTTGGTTGGTTTGTGACTCCGTTGTGAACATGATCTTGCATATGTAGTTACGACTGTTAAAACATGTATGTGAGCCCACTCTTGAACTGGCTTTTATTTTACAGCAGAGGAGATATTATCTGAATATGGAAGGCACTGACAGCTGTCATTTCCAATAGACAGATCACTTTCTGGCCAAACAGTAAATCACTGCCACTCCAAATCTCTTCAAGCACAGATCTGTTAAGGCACTCTACTTGGGCATCTGAGGGATCCCTTTGGTTTCTCTGTGTGTTTGAAAGATGTGTATGACCACTCATCTTAAAGTGGAATTCTTGGCAGCTCTGAAGGATTTTTCCACAGCTCGGTGGGCAGTTCCATCTTATCCCTGATCAATCTCTGCTCGACAGAGCTGGTTAAATGAATCTGGAAGGAGATCCCTCCTGTGTGGCCTCAGCCCAGTCACCGACTCAGGTTTGCCAAGGAGTTTTGCAGCAGCTGAAGCAAGAATGGCCAGAATCGGAGGGGCTGAGCCTGAGCACCCCTGCAGGCTCCCCTCTCCCCCCTCGGTCGTAATGAAAGTGACACAGGCTTAGTCCATGGATTCTGACTGGCTTCCCTCTCTGTAGTAACTCAGAGGCTTCCCTCTCTGTAGAGGGAAACTGGCTTCCCTCTCTGTAGTAACTCAGAGCCAGTGAGCCGAGATGCCGAGAGTGCGACTGGACTAGTTTGCAGATTTTTTTGGCATAAAGTCGCTTCTCTCTGCTCTGACTTAGATGCCGGTTGAGTGGAACCACATGAAGGCAACTCTGTGCATTTCTCCCTGGGATTCCTTTTTGCTCTTGGGATTTGTAGTATGATCACTGCAACTGAGTAAGAACTATAGGTACTCCTCCCTTAATGACCGTTTGAAGTTACGACAGACCCCCCCAAGTTACTTTCAACCCGTCAAGCCACGATTGCTGCCTGCGCCACCCCCCCCCCGCCGCAGTCATGTGGTTGCCCTTTGGGCGCTTGGCAAAAGGTTCACATCCATGACCAGGTGCAGCATCCTGCGATTGTGTGACTTGACATTTTTTTGCCAGCTTCTGACAATCTGCTCATTTGGAAGAATGGATGCACTTTATGACCACCATGACTCACTTTATAACCATTGTAAAAATGGTTGTAAAATTGAGTCAAGTCACGTGGTGACCCGCTTAACAACTGCAATGACTTACAGTGGAAATTCCAGGTTCAGTGGTGATCGTTGAGTGAGGATTACCTGTACGCATATAAAGTTTTCCCAGGAAGATGTTGGGAATTGTTCCATCCAGGTGTTAAGTGTGGAATCTGATTTGTTGCTCCCAAAGGCTGGAGCCCATTGGCTGAGATGGAGCTTTTCCTGGGTCAACATTGGGTTTCTCCTCATGCTTTTCCTGGGATGTATCACCGGATGGCCTGCCTAATTCTCCGTTGCTTTCCCTCCTGGCATGTGCTAATGACCCAGCTGGGATGGTTGTGCTGTGGTGATCCTGTTTGCCTGTGTTTTTTGCCTCTGAAGCTCTTTGTTCTCTCTTTTGTGGTGTCTACACAACTCTGGACAAATGCTAACCTTGGCTGGTATGTGGTTATGATACTACCAATACCAAGCCTTCTGTTTTCTTCCACAGGTGGCTGGCAGTGGAGGTGCTGATCTCCTCCCACAGGTGTGTACTTGCAGCTACAGGGTCTGTGGTGCTGTTTGGGTATACTTAGGGTCTCCTAAGCTATTTTAATAGATAGAATAGGTTCATTTCCATATTCCATAAAACTTGGGAATCTTGATATATCTGTATTCAGGATGGTTACCAAATCTTAAACACACCCAAATTTTGGAATTCATGCACAAGATAGAGCTCTTACAGGTACTGTGGTTAGAGAACTTCTAAGCTAATACTTAGGAGGTACAACGGCATCCCCCAGCTTCCAGTTTTAGAGTTCCTCAGCTGGCAGTCCTATTGCTGAGAATTCCAGAAGTTGAAATCCACACATCTGGAGAAAGAAGGCTAGCTGGATCCAGCTCCAGTATTTCCATGGCTGCCATCGCCCCGAGCTACAAAGACCCCACTACCGAATCATCACTACCCATGTTGTGAGCATCCTTTGATTTCCCACCTGTGTGTGCAGCGTTTCCCCACAAGAAGGCTCTTCCTGATGACATCCTTCACAGTGAGGGCAACACTTTTATTGTTTTCATTGCGGCTTCCCACTCCCCCCTTTTATTTAAGCCAGGTTGGGCTGCACTAGTGCTTCTACCAGGTCCCTGCACATTTCTCCACTCACACTCTACCTGTTGATGAGCATCTCTGCAAATCTGTTCCTGCCTCTGGAATTGCCCCCTGCTTTGCTTCAGTGAAGAGAAGCCAAAGGGCAGCCTTGAGTGGCTGCCATAGTTCAGATGTCTGTCTGTGGTATTAACCCTGCTGTTCAGTACTTTCTGCCAAAGCACAGAATGAGAAGATTGGCTCTCATGCTCCTGCCCCCTCCCCATTTGTTCCTTGCCCTCCCACTGGTCTACTCACAAATGCTCCTGACACGGGGCTTGAGCTGCTTGGTGATCGCCATCTAGTTAATTCCTTTCTGTTTCTGTTGTTGAATACCTGGCTTGTCTTTTGAGTGCTTTTATGCATCAGTAGTCAGAATGGTACACAGTGAAATTTACTTTGACATCTTGCAAAACCTTTACAAGCATCTAAGATAACAGATTAAAAAATTGTTTAAATCTTCCAGTGAATATGTTGAAAGAGCCTCCAGTAGACCTAGACAATCCAATAGGCATGGACAATCTGCAGTCAAGTAGATGTGAGTCCTGTTGACATCAGTAAGACAGAATGCCAGATGTGAGCACTCTTTTAGCTTCAGGTGATACCTAGAACTTGAACTAGGGCTGAACTCTTGTGTGAACTCTCAGTTCTCACTTTCCCTAACAACTCAGTGGGCAAAATCCAGCATATCGGGACCATCAGCCTGCAACATGTTAGAATTCTGATTCTTGAAACTGTTAGTTCTTCAAGCTTTGGCATAATGACCAGCAAGTGAGAAGTACGCTGAACTCTAATTCTTGACTGAGCAGAGTCCATGGAAGCTGATTTTGGTTAACAGTTCTTGCTGACAACCTAAAATTAAATGGAGCTGCTTTTTTCCTGTTGAGCATTGGAAGAACTACAGAATGGACCAGGATGAATAGGTACACAATTATCATATTAGTCTCTATATAGATAATCTTAACATAAAAGATAAGTGAAATGTTAGCAATGACCTCCAAGGTCCCTTCTAACTCTGTTATTCAATGAGATTTAGAAAGATTAAAGCCGTTTCTCTTTTGTGGGGGGAAAAGGAGGGGCAGGGAAGATGACTTCAGGCTAGCCAGAGACATCCTCAAATCAAGGAGGCTGGAGCTGGTCCATGCCACTGCACCAGAAAGCCCAGCTGATCCTTCTTATTCAGCCTTTGCCCCAGGAGGGTCTTTCAGTAAAATAACGGCAGAGGAGCTGAATGCTGTAATTGGATGGGAGGGCGGTGCTGGGCAAAGCATGGTTCTTCAGGGTTGCCGGATTGCAGTGATCTTGCTGGTTAGCGCTGGTGGGACTTCTGTGCCTCCCCTGCTGATCTCTGCAGGAGGTCTTGGAATACTCTGGCCTTCTAAATTCAAAATGTATTTTCTAAATTCAAAATGTATTTTCTAAATTCTAAATTCAAAATGTATTTTCCAGTTGTACTAAGGAATCTTTTGGGCCAATTCATGAGAGTGGGACTCCTCCTTTCAAAAGTTCCATGGCTTTTTTTTAGTTTTTTAGAATGAGAAGGGACCACAGCTAGCTTTTTAACTTCTTGAATGGAAGAGTCCAAAGCAATTTCAGCAGTTGATGCTAATACTTACATTTTGTGTAATAGGATTTTCTACTTTTTGCTGAGAATTCTGACAGTCTTAATAGCTTTTCTGAAGATCATTTTCAGATCTTGCCAAACCAATCTTATTTCATTCTTCAACATAGTGACTAAATTAGTAGACCAGTGAAATGCTGTGGACATAGTATACTTAGACTTCCACAAGGCATTCGACAAGGTAGACAACAACCTACTTCTTGGTAAACTAGAAAAAAGTGGGATAGATGGCATCACCATCAGATGGATTTTTAACTGGCTGATAAACCTTAAGGACAATGAGTTGTCCTTAATGGTACTACATCCACAAGGAGGGAAGTAAGCAGTGGAGTACTACAAGGTTCCATCTTAGGCCCAGTACTCTTCAATATCTTCATAAATGACTTAGATGAGGGAATAGGAGGGGAACTTATCAAATTTGCGGATGGATACTAAACTGGCAGGAGTAGCCAAGACCCTAGATCAGGGGTATCAAACTTGCGCCGTCACGGCATCATGTGACGTATCGGGACTTTTTTGCCCTTTGCTAAACCGGGCAGTGACGGGGCCAGCACGTGACGCATCTGGCCCGCAGGCCGCGAATTTGACACCCCTGCCCTAGATGATAGGCTCAAGATCCAGATGGATCTTGACAGACTTGAACACTGGGCCCTGTCTAACAAAATGAAATTCAATATAGAGAAAAGTAAAGTCTTACACTTAGGCAAGAAAAACCAAAAGTACACATATTGGGTGAAACCAGGCTTAAGAGCAGTAACTGTGAGAGGGATCTTGGAGTCTTAGTGGACAACCAGTTAAATATGAGCCAGCAGTGTGTGGTGGCAGCCAAAAAAGCCAATGCAATCCTAAATTGCATTAATGGGTATACAATCAAGATCACATGAGGTACTAATACTACTCTATAAAGCCTTAGTAAGGCCTAGAATACTGCATCCAGTTTTGGTCACCACAGTATAAAAAATGTTGAGACTCAGATGACCTACAACTGTGATGGCGAACCTATGGCACACGTGCCACTTGTGGAGCCATATCGGTGGGCACGCGAGCTCAGGTCCGGCGCACGCCAGCTGATTTTCGGGCCTTCTGGGCCCACTGGGAGTCGGTAAACGGGCTGTTTCCAGCCTCCGGAGGGGGTGGGGAAGGCCCGTTTTTTGCTCTCCCCAAGTTCCAGAGCCTTTCTAGGAGCCTGGGAAGGGCGAAAATGGCCTTCCCCCCCCCGGGGGCCAGAAATGGCCCGTTTCCCAACTTGAAATGGGCCATTTCTGGCCTCCGGAGGGCCTCTGGGGGTGGGGAAGGCCGTTTTCGCCCTCTCCAGGCTGTTAGAAAGGCTCTGAAGCCTGGGGAAAGCAAAAAAATGGGACTTCCGGTCCAAACGGAAGTCTGCAAACGGAACGTTTCCGGCCTCCGGAGAACCTCCAAGGGGGGGGGAGAGGCCGTTTTCGCCCTCCCCGGGTTCCTAGAAAGGCTCTGAAGCCTGGTGAGAGCGAACAATGGGCATGCCATCGCGTTCCGGGAGTGGGGGGTGGTCATGAGCGCATGCGCGGGGGGGGCACGCATGGAATTTTGGGTGTGGGCAAGTGCGCGCGTGACCCCCCGCGCTCCCCCCCTTTTGGCACATGAACCAAAAAAGGTTCGCCATCACTGACCTACAAGGTCCCTTCCCACTCTGCTATTCTGAAGCTTTTCTAAGCAGTTTGCTGGGGGGGCGGGGAAGAGGAGGAGTGAAAAAGCTTTATGCTGTCAGAACGTTTTTTTGGTTGCCACTGGATCACCTGAGTGGCATTAAAGTTGTATACAGGTAGTTTCACTTAACAGCCACAGTTGTGCCTGGAATTTCCATGTGAAAGTCATTAAGCAAATCACATGGTGGTTAAGCCAGTCTATTCTTGCAATGGGATTTTTTTCCCAGATACTAGCAAAAAATCGGAGTTCCATGACTGCGGAACATTGGATCTCTCTAGAAGATTCCTGCCGCCACCAATCTGTGTTTCCATCAAACAATGGTCGGAGCCTTCCGGGGTCCCTTAGCCCCTCCCTTACTGCAATGAGGAGATGACTGCCTTCTCTTTGCCCCTACGAAATCCCACATCTGGGTTCTCTTATTTGACTACAGGGTCAGAGGCTCCTTGAGAATGTGGCCACCTGCTCTCCTCCTGTGTGATCTGATTGCTGGCCCAAAGATGATGTTGAAGCTTAATGTAGAACTAATAAAGATATTAACGAGACACTGTTTGGATTGACAGATGCATGTCCTCTTATCAAGAACACTTTTTTTTGGGGGGGGGGTCATGACTTGCTCTGTCATCCCTGACTTGGACAGCTTTTCCATTCTTGCCTCAGGGTGGAAAATGGTTTGTGAATGAGGATACGTTGATCTTCCACAAGGGCCCTTTTGAGGCCCTGCTGACCAGCCGGTTGACTTCCACTTGCCTCACTCTTCAGACCTTTGAAGGACTTCCACAGTTTCCACCGTGACCCTACATGCCCTTGGGGAAAAGTAACTGCTGCTTCTCTGTTAGGGTTGTCTAAAGAAGGTGCCGCCCTTGGTTTCTTGTGGCAGCAGCCATGCACCTGGCCTCTGTACGAACGTTTTCGACCCAAGGGATGGCAACCTGGACGGCAGCTTTGCACGGCATGATTCACTTTCTGACTTGAGCTGATCTGGTCTCAGGTGTTGACTTTTGTTTGGGACTAGAGCACCCGATCTGATGCTCAGATTAGCTTCCCAGGATTAGCCTTGGTGGTACGTTGATAGGCCTACCTAACTTCTAATAAGAGCTTGCATTATTCATGCATATCAGACACAGGAGCTATGGATTTTGTTTGTCTTTTGTGCATTCTCACAGTCTTGCCTATGCCACCCAAGCACTTAGGTCTGCATCTGAGTGCTTATGAAGGCATCACCAATGGAGAATCAATTGCAGAGAAGCATCCTGCTCTGTCTGTGGATTATTAAGAAGCAGCTTCTTAAGAGGGAAGATTGAGAGTAGAACCAAGGACCCAAGAGATGGAGGGCTTCCCTTCATTGGCGGCGGTGCTCAAGCAGAAGCCAGAGTGTCCTCTGCTGGCTGGAGGCCGACGTTTGGATCCCTGAACCCCATGGCCTCCTTTCCACGTGTCTCTTAATAAGTCTGATGGTTTTGCAGATTGATCACACCACATCACATGACTGGTCTCAGAATTCAGCTCTGGACTTTTGCATCTCCCGGCTTCAGAGGAAACTGCTCTCACTCTTAAGGTTCACATCTGAAATGAATGACTCGCCTGAGGCTTCTGATATTTTTTACCTGATGTCAAATTTGGTTTCCCAAAGATTAGCCATGGCTTCCTGGTGGCTGAACATTTTCCCCTTGGGTGCCTTATCAGAGATGCTGTAGGAGCTTCCATGGGCCATCTTTGCATCACCGATCCCCCTCTAATCTTTCCTTCCTCTTCTCTCACCAGATGAATTTGATGCTTACATCATTGTGTCTTTCGTCAATGCCACCCTAGTCCTGTCTATTGGAGAAACTGTGGAGGAAGTGACTGACTCAGGGTTCCTTGGTACCACACCCACCTTGTCCTGCTCACTGCTGGGAGATGATGCCTTGGTGCAGGTAAGGCCACGGCTTAACAGCTGCCTTGCCCTTTTATTTTATCCATTAAGTGAAACTATTCATCATGAGGGAGGGCTTGATTTTGAGGCAGTTATGTGATTTTTGGGGCCCTCTTTTTTTTCTTCTTCTCTCCATCATTGCTGGTGTGATGGAATCCACGGGTGACCTTGAGGAAAAGGGAGAAGAGATGCTGCCTAGGAAGCACTCAGACAAGAGGGACAGGAGCCCCAGTGGCTTAACAGCCAATCCCCCTGAACGGAGCAAACAGTTCAATTTGAGGATGGGAAATTGGTGCTTTCAGTCTTGCCAGATTGTGTTAATTTAGCTCATCTTGTCATATCTCTGCCTGGGTAGACTGAGTAGGAGGACTGACAGATGGGCTGTTTCTTACTAAGGTAAAAACAGCAATGTGATGTTCTGGCTGTCTTGATGAGAATATTACTTCGAAGTGGATGAGTTTTGGGGTTGGATTAACAGCTGCTGTCTTGCAACCAGGGAAGAAAGTAGCATAGTGCTGGTATGATCAGTTTAAATGAATTTCAGGTGGCTGCCAGAATACAGAGTTACTCTGCTTGTCAGCTGTTTTTATGATTTGAATAATACAGATTTCTTGGGATGTGCAAAACTCTACCATCCCAGGGAACTTGCCCTCTTCCAAAAAATTCACTTCTAAAAAAGGAGCTAACTGTCCCTGGAGTGACCGAATTGACACTGTCCTGAAAAATACTAGCCCTTATTTCCCAATTTCCTTGCTCACAGATGCTTCTGAAAATGTCTTTTTGTTATATCCTTGTTTTAAAAAAAGAGAGAGTAAATATTCAGGTTTGTGTTCATGGGCTTATTTTTGAAAACAACTGTAGTACTTCTCCAATTGCTGGTTACTGAGCTGGTCCTCCTTCCTAGATTCCTTGGGATGGGAAGTTTCACAGTCACTAATTGCAAGAGAATTGCCACGTTCCTTGCTAGCCATGAGGGGAACACAAGGGCCTTGTGTTAGGAGCTGCTTTGTGGTGAGCAAGAGCAGCCTTTCCAGCACCTCTTCGCTGCATCCCTGCAGGTTTATCCTGACGGCATCAGGCATATAAGAGCAGATAAACGAGTTAACGAATGGAAAACACCTGGGAAAAAAACCATCGTCAAATGCGCCGTGAACCAGAGACAAGTGGTGATCGCGCTGACTGGAGGAGAGCTGGTGTACTTCGAGATGGATCCAGTACGTGAGCATAGAAAGTAGATGTAGGCTGGGTTGTAACGGAGGATCCGAGCAGGTTGGTGGGGCTGGATGTTGCTTTGGGGCTGTTTTGTTGTTAGTCATTGGGAGCGGAGACGATCCTCTTCCAAATGCCACATTCTTCCCAAGAAGGCCATCGGCTGGCAGCCTTCACAGAAGCTCTTGCCAGCTCAGCGGTGGCCTTTCTTAAAAAGGACGGTTTGGAAATATGGGTCATCCTTGACTTACAACTGTAATGGAGGCTGCTACTATGGTCGTACGTTGCTATAGTCATAAAGCAGATCACCCACACGACTGATCTGATTTTACAACCATTTTTTGTGATGGTCATGCTATGGGCCAGTTTCGTCAAAAATGAAGTGGCTGCGGGACCCTGCAAATGGATGTAATGCCAAGCAGCCGAAATGTCAGAGTCCTTGTCAGTTTAGCCCCTTTCCGTTTCATTGGCCGACCCGCCTCTTCTTCTCGTCTCTTTGTTTCCTAGTCTGGACAGCTGAATGAATACACAGAAAGGAAGGAGATGTCGGCCGATGTTGTCTGCATGAGTTTGGCGAACGTTCCACCTGGAGAGCAGCGCTCCCGTTTCCTTGCAGTTGGGCTGGTAGACAACACTGTACGGATCATTTCCCTTGATCCCTCAGTAAGTGGCTGGCTTGAAGTATTTATCTACATTGCTGGTTTATTGTTCTAAGACCGGTGCGGCATGCTGTGCTTTTTCAAGTTTCATTTTCTGTGGATGAGAACATGCTGAGTGTGGGGCCTGTTGAAGACGAGTGCTTAAAAACAAGGAGCATCTTGGAAACGCTGCAAGAGCTGTTGACCTCCCAAATTTCTTTCCGTTTAGCCCTATTTTACTAAACGCCTGGCATGCCATCTTTCTCCCCAGCCTCTGCTTCTGGGCATTCTGGAAGAAAGACGCGTTTCTAGCCACAAATAAGGATTCTGAAACATTACTAAAAGAATGTTGCTTACCCAGTAGAAGTCCATGAAAAAATTAAAAGCATTACTTGAGTGGAAAATAGCTACCTCTCCTCTTGCGCTCTGGATGGCTCTGAACACCTGTTAATGCAGCAGGGGTCACCTGGAACGAGCAGTTGGCTTCTCCCGCCATGCCCCCGAGTAACGGTGGCTCCTTCGTTCTCCCCAGGACTGTCTGCAGCCTCTGAGCATGCAGGCTCTCCCTGCCCAGCCGGAGTCCTTGTGCATCGTGGAAATGGGTGGCGCCGAGAAGCAAGATGAACTGGGAGAACGGAGCTCCATTGGGTTTTTGTACCTGAACATTGGCTTACAGGTGAGGAAGCCCCGGGGACTCTTCCCGGCCTCCAAGCAGCTCTTCCCTTTGGTTGCGGCCCTCAGCCAGCCAGGCAGGATAGCCTTTCCGCTCCTCGCTCTAAAAAATAGCCACATGCGCCGGCAGTCAGTCCAGAAGAGAAAACTCTTGTCAGTACATTCTTCTTTGTTTCTCCTCCCCACCCCTTCATATTGCCAGATTTTATTTTATGCCAAGTACTTTTACGATAAAAAAAAATAGGAAAACTGCCAAGAAAAGTCATCTTCGTGTCTTGAATGCCATAGAGCACAGGTGTCAAACTCGCGGCGTCAGATTGCCGTCATGTGACGTTTCGCGACGTTTTCCCCATTCGCGGAGGTGGGGTGGGCGTGGCCTGCACGTGACGCATCTGGCCCATGGGCCGCCAGTTTGACACCCCTGCCATAGAGGCCTTCCCCAGGTGAGATTTTTTTCAAAGGATGAGAAGATGGAAACTATCACTAACATGCAGGTGGCTTCATGTGAAACTTGCCCGTCTCCCTCCAAGACATGAGCAGAAGGTTTGGCTGGGTTGGGTAGACATTGACATGCCGCCTTCCCTTGTCCAACCCAGCAGCTTTGGCCTGGGTGGGTGGGATCCTGCTGCTCTGGTTTCCCCACCCCCCAAGTTTCATTGGCCTGGGAGGAAGCAAAAGAGAAAGAGGAGAGTCCTTGGTGTGGATTGGGCTACGGTGGCGCAGTGGTTAGAGTGCAGTACTGCAGGCTGCTACTGCTGACTGCCGGCTGCCTGCAATTTGGCAGTTCAAATCTCATCAGGCTCCAGGTGGACTCAGCCTTCCATCCTTCCGAGGTGGGTAAAATGAGGACCCAGATTCAACAAGGGGGCAAGAGGCTGACTCTGTAAACCGCTTAGAGAGGGCTGTAAAAGCACTGTGAAGCGGTATATAAGTCTAAGTGCTCTTGCTATTGGGAAAGAAGAAGAGACTCCCTTGAACTCTCCAAATGAAATGGCTGGCCATGAATGCTGCTGCTCTCTGCCCTCTCCCCCCCTTCTGTGGGGCAGGACTTTCTGTGGTGGAAAAGAGTTCCACTGCTTCACTGAAAAGATTCTGCTGCTGTTGGCGGCATTTCAAAATGGCTCATTTCTTAGCTTGGAAAAGTTAGAAGTGCTTGTATACTTTAGGAGCGGTTCTGTGCTCAAGTCAGAGGAGCTTGCACTGATCAGTACAGTGGAACCCACCCGGAGTTAACTGGCTCTTCTCTCCTTTGGGTTCTCTGCGCTTGCCATCTAGAATGGTGTGCTCCTCCGAACCGTCCTTGATCCTGTCACCGGTGATCTGTCAGACACAAGGACCAGGTACCTTGGGTCCCGCCCTGTGAAGCTGTTCAGAGTCCGGATGCAAGGCCAGGAAGCGGTGAGTGTCATGCCATGGAGCGCATGGGGTCGGCCTCAAAGCCCCCCCCCCCCCCCCCCCCCCCCCCGGGGGAAAAAAAAAACAAGGGGAAAAAAAGGGGGGTTTTTAAAAGGGAAGAGGAGAAGCCCCCCCCCCCCCCCCCGGGGGAGGAAGAGAAAACCAACACGAGGATATTAATGGGGATTTTTAAAGAGGCATAGCAAGACATAGTTTATGAAGCTTTATTTTTTTCTCAAATACAGAATAAAAGTAGCAGCTGTGTTTGTAATTGTGCAGACAGCTGGCAGGAATATTGTTGGAGAGGGGGGAGAAGGGAAGACGAGTTTATCTGGAAAAGTTTATGTAGAAAAAGAAGCTTGTCTGAGTCTCTTTGTACAGTAGGGATGAGATTTGATGTTCATGTTGCTTGTTCTTGAAGATGCTGCGATTATGATCAAGTGCTGGGGATTTTAAGACATTTTGGACAGAAGTCCCAAGCTGAGCCTGTGACTGAAATTGGGACCAGAAACTCTATGTAATACAGTCATAAAGCAAAAAAGTGTGACCACACTGACTGACAACAGCCGTTCTGGTTGTGGTTGTTAAGTGAATTGTGTGTGATTGCTAAGTGTGATGTCACATGACTGTGACTTCTCGTCAGCTTCCCGTTGACTTTGCTTGTCAGAAGCCGGCACGAAGGTCACAAATGGCAGTCCTATAACTATGGGACATTGTGGCAGCTGCAATTGAAAGGACCAGCCATAACTCCTCGTTCAGCTCCGTTATAACTTTGAGCTTGCTAAATGAGTGGTTGCTAATTGAGGACTACTTGTCACGTGGTAGTAACTTCAGAAACCTGCAAATGCAGGTCAGAAAATGTGAAGATTCATTGGCAGTTTTTGTCAGGCACAAGAAATTGGGAGCCAGGCTTAGCTCCAAAATGAGTACAAGTTTATTCCATGCTGCCTCTAAAGAAGAATCTGAACTCCTGGCGGTCAAGACAAATTGGTGGTAGATGAAAGTCAGTGGACCTCAAGGAGGGCTGGCCTTAGATCTGTTGTGGGTGCAAAGGGACCGATGACGCACTTGTCCCTTCCCTCGGGCTCAGCCTGGTCACCTACATTTTGCCAGCATCCTTCAGGTAGGGAGGGCATAGCTGGTCAGTCAAGTGATAGGTCAGGTCCGAAGGTTTCAAATACTCACCTTTTCCCCTCATCTACTGCTGGCCTTTAATGTCCTATGCAGCAGTCCAGGAGATTGAAAGACCTCAGGAAGTCTTTCCCAACCTGGTTCCGCTTGGAGAATGTCGAAATTGCCGAGTTGTTTGTGAACGAAGCTGCTTGCAAACCCTGACCTGCCATCAGTTCTTGATGAAATCCGGTCATTTATAGAAACATTTTTGGTGCTCGGCCCCAAGTCAGTTACCAGGATGTCAGCAGGATCTTGGATCTGCCCGGCAGTACTTCCTCACGCGGAAGAAGCCCCAGGGAGAAGTCGGCCACACTTTCTTTCTGCTCCCACCCCGCTGCAGGTGCTGGCGATGTCCAGCCGCTCTTGGCTGAGCTACTCCTACCAGTCCCGCTTCCACCTCACCCCCCTCTCCTACGAGACCCTGGAGTTTGCCTCTGGCTTCGCCTCAGAGCAGTGCCCGGAGGGGATTGTCGCCATTTCCACCAACACCCTGAGGTTTGTGCAGATGGGGCAGAGCAGGGGAAATAGGGACCTTTAGGCTGACCGGGTGCCCCTCCCTCCCTCCCTCCCTCCTGGGGAAAGAGGGCGTTGGGGCTGGGAACGGGAGTCTTTCACCTGAGGCAGCTTGTCTCACCAAAGCCCTGGGGTTTGTTCCGGTCTTTCTCATGCATGTAACGACGGGAGAAGAGCTACACACGAGTGTGAAGCAACTCGGGATCCAGCAGCATCACCAGCTGGATCTATTTTTCAGGAAAAGAAGCAGTTCTTCCCCTCCTGATTTTGAAAACCATAAAGGGGGGGGGTTGTCTATGCACCAAAGAAGCAAGCAGAGGCAAATGTGTTCCCCACCCACCTTGGGCAGCCCTGGTGAGGCAGCAGGATCTGGGGCTTCTTCCCCTGGGTGGCTCATGCAGGCAGCAGGAACATCTGGCTTTTGGCTCCCACAGGATTTTGGCGCTGGAGAAGCTTGGCGCAGTCTTCAACCAAGTTGCCTTCCCGTTACAATACACGCCCCGCAAGTTTGTGATCCACTCCGAGAGCAGCAATCTGATCATCATCGAGACTGACCACAATGCTTACACCGAGGCGACCAAAGCCCAGCGGAAGCAGCAGATGGCCGAGGTAGCTGGAGGAGCCCAATGCGCCTCTGCCCGGCTTTTGCTCGGCTCTCTGCCCCGTCTAAGAAGAGGAGCACACAGGATGGGTCTGGTCACGGTGCTCAGCATCAGAGAGGGACAACCGCTGCAGTGAAGGGAGACACGAGCCCAGGGACTTGCTCTGGGGGTGGGGCAGAAATGATTCCCTCCTCCAGAAATGGGCAGAAGCCGCCTTGGGTTCCTCTGTTTGATGGGAGAACCCAGAAGGGATCCGTCCGGGGGCTGCTGCCTCCCTCCCTCCCTCCCTCTTCCAGAGGCGCTTTCAGTCCCTTTGGGGCTGGCTTCCAGCTCCTTTCTTGGGAATCTGACGTGTGCTGGCTGCTGAAGGGAATGGACACGGGAAGGAGACTCCTGGCCGGCCAACAAGGGAGCTAATCCACCTCCCTCTCTCCAGAATCCTGATCTACTTTGGGGCTGCTGAGCACCTTCTAAGAACCCTAAACTTAGAAACACCCAGGATGTGGGACATTGTGGCTCCTTCCTGGGTTTTCCCTTTGGGAGGGAGGGAGGGTTTCTGACTCCTGTGTCCGAAAAAGTGGAGCCGAGAGAGCCTGCTGGTCCTCCGTTCCGCACGGCCTGCTCTGCTCCGCTCCATAGCCTGAGACAGTAGCGGTCTCCTTCCTGGACCAGAGTCCGGCCTAGGCGCCAGAGGGCTTTGGGCTGGGAAATAGAAGCCCTGGCTGGGCATTGCCTCCCTTCTCCTCTCTGCATCGCAGGAAATGGTGGAAGCCGCAGGAGAAGACGAGAGGGAGCTTGCTGCAGAGATGGCGGCTGCTTTCCTGAATGAGAACCTTCCGGAGTCCATTTTTGGGGCTCCCAAAGCAGGAAACGGGCAGTGGGCCTCGGTGGTCAGGGTGATGAACCCCATCCAGGGAAACACTTTGGACCTTGTGCAGCTGGAGCAGAACGAGGCTGCCTTCAGGTAACTGCAGCTCCTCTTGATTACCTTGCGCCAGGTGGCTTAACTCCCCCCCCCCCGGTCACAAAGTCTGTGCTTGCCCTTTGATAGCCTGAGCTCTGATGAAGCCGGAAGAGACGAGAGGTTTTCTTTTGGCTTTGATGAAAGTGGGAATTGAGATGCCCCCCCCCCCCCCCGGGCCCCCTCCCCCCCCTTCCCAAAACCCCAGGCCATGGAC